>VWZE01015697.1:29093-51406 GCA_013396675.1 Eubucco bourcierii
GATGCTCAAAGGGCTGCAGCAGCTCTGCTGTGAGGACAGGCTGAGAGAGTTGGGGCTCTTCAGCCTGGAGAAGGGAAGGCTTCCAGGAGACCTTAGAGTAGCCTTCCAGGATCTGAAGGGGGCCTACAGGAAGGCTGGGGAGGGACTATTGACAAGGTCTTGCAATGCCAGGACAAGGGGCAATGGGTTTAAAGTGGCAGAGGGAATACTGAGACTGGATGTTAGGAGGAAGTTCTTTACAGTGAGGGTGGTGAAGCACTGGCACAGGTTGCCCAGGGAGGTTGTGGCTGCTCCCTCCCTGGAGGTGTTCAAGGCCAGGTTGTTTGAGGCCTTGAGTGAGCTGTACTAGTGGGAGGTGTCCCTGCCTATGGCAGGGAGTTGGAACTAGATGATCCTTGAGGTCCCTTCCAACCTTACCATTCTATGGTTGCACCCACGTGCGTGTAAGCTACACCCACACACCTAAAGAATCCCAGACAGTTAACAATTGCTGTTGCCTCCTCACAGCTTGAGAACTGAAGCAAAACATTAATTCCTGTTTGCAGCAAAGAGCTGACTTTGAAAAGGTGGTGTCAGAGTAACTCCTTCATCACTAATATCTAATAGATCAGCTCACAAAATCATAAAATGGTCTGGGTTGGAAAGGGCCTCAGGGATCATCTAGGCCTCAAGGATCACCCTGCTGCCATGGGCAGAAGCACCTTTCACTAGATCAGGTTGTGCAAAGCCTCATCCAATCTAGTCTTGAGTATTTCCAGGGTTGGGGCACCTCCACTTCTCTGGTTAGTCTGTTTCAGTGCCTCACCACCCTCACAGTGAAGAATTTCTCCCTATTATCTAATCTAAATCTACCCTTTGTCAGTTGAAAACCATCACCCCTTGTCCCACTATCACTACACTCCCTGATAAGGGGGTCCCTCCCCTTCTTTCCTGCAAGACCCCCTTAAAAGAAAGCACCACTGAGACTTTGCTGCATTAAGACTAAAGAATTCCTTGTGGCACTGCTGCCAAAAAAGCTAACTACAAAACACTGTCCATAAAAACTCCACTTAGGGCAGCAGTTTAACAAAAACACTCCAGTGGCCACTAGCAGATAAAAAGTTATTCTTGTAACACAAAGGCCTGCAGAGTAGTTGCCTCCATTATGATTTCTGTCAGAAAATAAGCTCTGCACTGGCACAAGCAGTGAAGATACAATTAGGTACAGCAGCAGAGATCCACACTGGAGTGCTCATTGGCAAAGTTACTGCATTAATTACTTGCCACAGAAGGGAAGCAGGACTAGCAGAAATCCCTGGAACCTGAGCTGTCATCATGCATCAATTTTCAGCACAAACATCAAAAGAGGGAAGTGCACCACTGGGATGGACTGGGGGCATTTCTGAAGAGCATCCCAAAAACCACAGGTGAAGGCAAACCTTGATGAGGAGCAGCTGACACTGAAGGTAAGTTGCAGTGAAATCTGCCATCCCTGCCAGTTCTGACTGCAGTTCTCCAAGCCTCTGAAGATCACTGAAGCATATGAAAAAAAGGAAAAAGAAAACAAAGCCCAATGTTAAAACAGCAAGCAGAACGTAGCAACGGTAAAGCCAACTAATTCTTGCATCTTGCCTTAGAATAAGGAAGGCCCAGAAGGAGCAGCAGAATAGGCTCTACAAAACCAGTTTGCACCTTGGGATTTGGCATCTCCTTTCTTCCTGGAGGCTGACAGGAGCACAGCAGTGGAAGCAGAGAGTCTGTCAGCCCACATTACTCTGCAGCCCTATGGGAACCATAGAGCGTGGCAGCTCCAGATTTAACTTCAACCACTCTCAACTCCTACAGCAGCTAACGACCCTTCTGTGTTACACTGATGGGAAAGCTAACTCTTCATACTGGCTAGGAAAGGTTGTTTGGCACATGGCAGGCTCACACAACCAAGCAGATCTCAAACAGAGCTGCCTTTTAAAGCCAGGCTGAAATGAGATGTACTGACATTTGCTCAACTAGCTGCTGTATCTCGTCTGGTCTCAGGATTTCTTGTAAATCACAGAGCAACAGAAGCAGCTTTTAATTTGACAGAGGGGAAAAAAAAAAATTGACAGCTCATGGAAGTCCAAAAGGCTTTAATTCTCTACTTTTAGACATGTTTTAAAATCAGAAGTGTATATTAAAAAAACCAAACCTCTTTTTTTTTGGTGGCAGAACAAAAAATAGGTTGGATGATATGGATTCAGTGTGTCTGTGTTCTCTCCTGCATTTTGTTTTGATCCAAAGTGTACTAAAATTGACACTCTGCTTCCACATATGATTAAAAAGAGAGGTTTGCTCCACAGTTGACCTTTTGCTTTTGTTTGTTTTAGATTTATCTTTGTATTCGTGATGCAATCCTGAAACTTCAGCTCTGCCAAACCAGAAGGCTGCTGAGTGCTGCCACATTCAAACAAACAAAAGGACAACCAAAAAAAAAAAAAGAAAAAAAAAAAAAAAAAAAAAAAAACCCAAACCCAAAAAAACTTTCTGTATNACCAAACAAAAACAATCAAATCCGTGAGATTCTCTCTCTCATTTGCAGTCCAAGAAAATTTCTCCCAAGCAGAGGGTCTGTGCCTGCCTTTCCTGCAACAGCAGCAGTGCCTGAGCCTTACACTGGGACTCCATTTTATCTTCATTCATCCAGAGAGCAAAGAAAGGAGGCTCCTAGGTGCATAATTTCCACATCATGCTCAATGCTTCACAACACACTAATGGGGAACAAGATGTCACCTCTCAGCTAACAGTTCAGCAGACATTCCATTGCCCAGCCTTCTACAGCTCCCCAGTTCACTAATTCTATTTCCTTACAAATCTCAAACAGATTTGAACATCCCTGTGAGACCAAAAAACAACAAAACCAAACAAACCAACAAACAAACAAACAAACAAACAAAACCACCAAAAAAAAAAAATTCAGTTGGATGAATGGAGACACTAAACCACAAAGATTCATTTGCTAAAAATTTGCCTGCCTTGCAGTTTCAGCTGCAGAGCTTGGGGGAAAGTGTCAGCCCCCAAAGACATGGCAGAGGGGAGATTTAGACTGGATGTTAGGAGGAAGTTGTTTGCAGTGAGGGTGGTGAGACACTGGCACAGGTTGCCCAGAGAGGTTGTGGCTGCTCCATCCCTGGAGGTGTTCAAGGCCAGGTTGTTTGAGGCCTTGAGTGAGCTGTACTAGTGGGAGGTGTCCCTGCCTATGGCAGGGGGTTGGAACTGGATGATCTTTGAGGTCCCTTCCAACCCTGCCATTCTACGATTCTATGACCCAAGGAGAAACCAGCTCCATGAGGTCTGTGTTACTTCTGATGACAAGAATGATAGGGGAGGAGGGAGTTATGTCCTGCCACAGAACCCGCCGCAGTCAGCCCCGCCACAGAACCCGCCGCAGTCAGCCTCTTCTACTCCTTCTCTTTCAGCAACCAAACTGTTGGTGCGAAAAGATCTTACCCTCTGCAAAGTAACCTTTAATGCTTATTTTGGCTTTGTCTTAATTCCTCCCTTTGACTCAGGAGGAGAGGCTGAGGGAGTTGGGGTTGTTCAGCCTAGTCACCATGAGACTTACAGGGGACCTTATGCCTCTCTACAACTGCCTAAAAGGAAGCTGTAGTCAGGTGGGGGTCAGGCTCTGCTCCCACAAAACTTTTAATAGGACAAAAGGGCATGGCCTGAAGCTGCACCAGAGGAGGTTTAGGTCTAATGTTAGAAAGCACTTCCTTGTGTAAAGGGTAATGAGATACTGGGATGGACTGCCCAGGGAGGTGGTGGAGTCACCACCCCTGGAGGTCTTTAAGAAAAGCTTGGATGTGGCACTTGGTGTTAGGATGTGACATCATGGTGTTAGGTTATAGGCTGCACCTGATGATCTCAGAAGTCTTTTCCAGCCTCAGTCATTCTGTGTTTCTCTTAAGGGTGGAAAACAGCAGCTGCTTTAGTAGGATTCCTGGGTAGTGATCCCAGCAGGAAGAAAGCCAAGCCAATAATTCCCCATCAGCTCCAAAGCATTACTTTCCTTTAATGCACATAAGCTATCCACGCAGCCACCTCCAACATGATTCCTACACTCATAACCAAAAGCATTCATGGTCTGAGAGATTTCCAGACCCTCCTGGTGACTGGATGGATGCTTAAAAAGAGATTACCTGTTTCAAGTGTTTAGTACATTAAATGTTTTCAGACTGTGCTTTAGGTTGTTCATTTTAGCTTCAAACCAGCTGAAGACAAACCCTACAAACCCACAGTTTGCAGTGAGGAGCAGACCATTTATTCACCACTGCAGGTGAGCGCGAACGTGATTCGCATCTAAGGCAGCTCCTCCAGGGGGAAAAAAAGACAATAGAGCCTTTTGGAATTCCAGATTCCAACCAAAACAGGTTAGATTGCTTTTCCCAACTCTGAAAATAAGGCTCTCTTCCCTCTCTCCAAGCAGAGGAATCGTACTGAAGAGATCCTTTTCAAGTGTTTTGTTTGTGCGATTGAGTCGAGAGATGAAACGCAAGAGGCAGCACAAACACCACATTCTGAAGTCATACACCCTTATCTGTAGAGCAGCAGGCAGCAACACACAATATTGTCTGTTCTGGGAAAATCTTCCTCTAATGAGGGCTACAAACCCTCTGCTGTGAGGACACGCTGAGAGACTTGGGCTTGCTCGGCCTGGAGAAGAGAAGGTTTCAGGGAGATCTTGTTGTAGTCTTTCATTACTTAAAGGGGGCCCATAAGAAAGATGGGGACAGACTTTCTAGTAAACCCTGTTGTGACAAGTCAAGGGGTGAGGGTTTCAAACTGAAAGAGGAAGGTTTAGACTGGGTAGAAGGAAGAATCTATTTACACTGAAGGTGGTGAAAGACTGGGACAGGTTGCCCAGAGAGATGGTAGAAGCCCCATCCCTGGAAACATGACAGGTAAGGTTGCTCACAGAGATGGAAGAAGCCCCATGCCTGGAAACATGACAGGTAAGGTTGCCCAGAGAGATGGTAGAAGCCCCATCCCTGGAAACATGACAGGTAAGGTTGCTCACAGAGATGGTAGAAGCCCCATCCCTGGAAACATGACAGGTAAGGTTGCTCACAGAGATGGAAGAAGCCCCATGCCTGGAAACATGACAGGTAAGGTTGCCCACAGAGAGATGGCAGAAGCCCCATCCCTGGAAACACGACAGGTAAGGTTGCCCACAGAGAGATGGTAGAAGCCCCATGCCTGGAAACACGACAGGTAAGGTTGCCCACAGAGATGGCAGAAGCCCCATGCCTGGAAACATGACAGGTAAGGTTGCCTGGGGCTCTTGGCAACCTGATCTAGTCAAAGATGGCCCTGATGACTGGAAGGGTGTTTGACTAATTGACCTTTAAAGGTCTCCCCCAAGCTCAAACATTCTAGGATTTGATGATTCTATGATTTTCCAACTGATGAAGATTATCAAAGTCCTTTATAAGCAGGATCATAGAACAGTCTGGGTTGGAATGGATCTTCAAAGGTCATCTAGTCCCACCCTCTCTCCAGCCAGCAAGGACATCTTCCATAGATCAGGTTGCCCAGAACCCTGTCAAGCCTCACCTTGAATATCTCCAGGGATGGGGTCCTGGCCAGCTCCCTGGGCAATCTGTTGCAGTGTTCCACCAGCCTCATGGTAAACAATTTGCCCCTAACATCCAACCTCAATCTGCTCTTTTCTAGTTTGAAGCCATTACCCGTCACTGTATCACTGCAGACCTTTGTAAACAGTCTCTCTATATCCTCTTTGCAGGTCTTCTCCAGGTACTGCAGGGTCATTATTAGGTCTCCTCAGAGCCTTCTGTTCCCCAAACTGAACAACCCCTCAGCTTGTCTTTGTAGCAGAGGTGTTCCAACTCCCTTATCAGTTTTGTGGCCCTTCTCTGCACCCATTCCAACAGGTCCATGTCCTTCCTGTATTGCACTGGTGGGAAGAACCCAAAGCCCCAAAAGCATGTCCTGTTCTGCTGAATGAAAGGCCACAAGACATGAAGTCCTGTGTACAGTTCTGGAGCCCTCAACACAGGAAGGACATGGAACTGTTGGAGGCCATGAAGATGCTCAGAGGGCTGCAGCAGTTCTGCTCTGAGGACAGTCTACAAGACTTGTAGATTTTGAGCCTGGAGGAGAGAAGGCTTCCAGGAGAAAGATAGCTTTCCAGTATCTGAAGGGGGCTACAGGAAGGCTGGGGAGGGACTACTGACAAGGTCTTACAATGCCAGGACAAGGGGCAAAGGGTTTGAACTGGCAGAGGGGAGATTGAAACTGGATGTTAGGAGGAAGTTGTTTGCAGTGAGGGTGGTGAGACACTGGCACAGGTTGCCCAGGGAGGTTGTGGCTGCTCCCTCCCTGGAGGTGTTCAAGGCCAGGTTGTTTGAGGCCTTGAGTGAGCTGTACTAGTGGGAGGTGTCCCTGCCTATGGGGACTAGATGATCTTTGAGGTCCCTTCCAACCTAAACCATTTTATGATTCTATAAAAAAACTGAAGATCAAAGGAGACAACCTCTCTCCCCCCACAAAAATGACACAAAAACCTCTGTACATGTACATTATAAATAACATGATTAAAACATGAGACTTGTCCAGGGTCAGAGAACTAAGATGTTGCCCCAAAACACAGCAATTATTCAGTGGGACAGAGTAAGACCTCAGACCATAGGTTTACTTTAAACAGTCGGTGAATGCTGCTTTACCACAACCTTTTCTAAGAGAAGGTTCAGGCTAAGCACTTAGCAGCAAATTACAACACAGATACTGAGTGTTGACACAGAAGCACCTGCTGCAAACCCCTCCTGCCATGAACATCTCAGCCTCCAGCCTTACCGGATGGTAAATTCCAGCAGCTCCTGTATGCCCTGAGGGTCGAGGTGTTGAAGGTTGTAAACCCTCTCCAGGCTCTGATGCAAGAACTGCTGGGAGGGATCTTCATGTGGTGTAATGCTGGGAGAGGCAGGAGAAGACACCAGCTTTCTACCTGGCAACTAAGTAAGAGAAAATAGACCCAAAAAAAATAAAAATAATAATAAAAAAAAAAAAAAATCAATGTAATAAAAAAAAAGGTGAAAAGTCTAACACAGGTAACAACACTGCAAAATGCTGCCACGTTGCTAACCAGCAACTCACAGCTCCAACTCACTTCTCAAATTCAAAATTTATACCAAGGTTTTCAACTCTACATCTTTGTTAGTTAATATTCTCCATTTGTACATTCCATTTGCTCCTACAGACCTTCAGATTAAAAGTTCAGCATCCCTTGTGATGGTTTGGGAGCTTCCCTGCCTGTAAAATGACCCAGACTAGAACTCAGGTAGTTGGAAGTTAAGGACTGAAGCTCTGTTTACAGTTCAGCACAATATACAAGCAGAGATAGACACTACAGACAGGAATAGTTACAGACATAGACAAGTTAAAGGGAATACAGAAACACAACTCCCCTCACAGAAATCAGAGTCCCCAGGAGGGGCTCCCAACCACCCTTCCACCTTCTCCCCACCCCTATACTTTACCCCAAGGTTTGTCTTACATGCAAGGTGAGTTTGGAGGATCAGCCAGGGGGGTTAGAAGGAAAGTGGTTAGTGAGGTTACTCAGCAGAGAGGAGAAAAAAAGCCAGAAGCTGCTAGACCGAGACGCTGTGCCCCAGAGAGTGACTTATCTATGTTTAGAGTACTTATCCATCTCAGCAAGCCTATGAGTGAAGTAGACATCACCACTGTTTCCTTTCACAGCCTGTAATTTTTGTCTATTAAAATATTCCAATTAGCCTCAAACCAGCACATTCCTCCAAGGGAAACATCTCCCTCATCTACTGTGAATCAAGGAAAGTCCAAGACCTCCCAAGTTGTGATTGATTTTATGAGCTGTCATAAGATTGATGACCAACCTCAGTCCCACCTGTACTTCCATACAGGAAAACCATGCTCCAAAGCCACAAAAAAGTACATCTCACCCATGAGAAAACCACTTAGGCAGGACACAAGCCAAATGTTGGAAGATCTGCAAAGGCTACACTCCCCTTCCCAACACAGACAGAGCAGCAGAAAGCTTGCAGGATCTCTGCCCATCCATACTGTAGCCATTTCCTATCTGTCTCTTTCCTTACTGCACATTTCAATATTGATTCACTTGGTGCTTGGAAGAAAACTGGAATCCAAGTGTTACCAACTCAGACATAGAAGAGACCAGCAATAACCATAACAGGGGGGAAGTGCAAACCAAAGTGCTTCAACTTACTCTTAATGGAGGGACCAGATGGGACAGACTGTCCCGAAGGTAGGCATAATGTCTGAAGGTATGATCAGAGAAGAGGGCAGGCATCGTTGGGCAGCTCTTAGCAGCATTAAAAATCAGAACCAGCACAGCAATATCTGTTGAAGTAGATTGTTAAAGAAAGATGCACAGCAAGAAGAGCTCCTTGGAGGAGGGAATTCAAACCAGCAACAACTTTTTCTTTGCTGGAGATTGTTTAGGGAGTTCTTCACAGCTGGAAAATGCTGAGCACAACCCAAAGAGGCAGATGTCTGAGCAGATGAAGACAAAAGTGCAAACATGGCAGGATGGGCCAGATTGGAGGAAGGATGTTACTGCCAATGTGGGGTGGCTCAGAGGGGACACAAAAGGTAGGAGCCAGAGATTATAAACACAGAATTCCACTCTTCCTCAAAGCTCACACTGCAGTTACTAGCCTGGTACCTAAACACTACCTAAAAGTGAACATTTACCTTTGAGTCTTTAAGAGTTGCTGCATTTTCTATGATGCCCTGAAAAACATCCCTCTTACACACATTTAAACCACACTAAAGACTCCGGCATGGCAAAAACATTAGGGAATACAAAATCCATTTCTTACATTTCAAGAGCCAGAGAAAGAGAGGGAGCAGCTAAAGGTTTCAGTCAGCCCAAAGGTTAGGGCATTCATAAAATGGTAAGGTTGGAAGGGACCTCAAGGATCATCCAGTTCCAAACCCCTGCCATAGGCAGGGACACCTCCCACTAGGACAGCTCACTCAAGGCCTCAAACAACCTGGCCTTCAACACCTCCAGGGAGGGAGCAGTCACAACCTCCCTGGGCAACCTGTGCCAGTGTCTCACCACCCTCACTGCAAACAACTTCCTCCTAACATCCACTCTAAATCTCCCCTCTGCCAGTTCAGACCCATTGCCCCTTGTCCTGGCATTGCAAGACCTTGTCAATAGTCCCTCCCCAGCCTTCCTGTAGCCCCCTTCAGATACTGGAAGGCTACTATCAGGTGTCCTCGAAGCCTTCTCTTCTCCATGCTGCAGAGCCCCAACTCTCTCAGCCTGTCCTCACAGCAGAGCTGCTGCAGCCCTCTCAGCATCCTCGTGGCCTCCTCTGGACTCACTCCAACACTTCCATGTCCTTCCTGTGCTGAGGGCTCCAGAACTGCACACAGGACTCTAGGTGGGGTCTGACAAGATTCTGCCCCTTTACTCTGCTCATCTTCCTTGCCCTGCTGCCCACACTGCTCTTGCTGCAGCCCAGCACTCAGTTGCTGTCTGGGCTGCACTCACACTGCAGGCTCATGTTGAGCTTTTCATCAACCCATTCATCTTGCAACGCAAAGGTCACAGAATCATAAAGGTTGGAAAAGACCCCTAAATATCATCTAGGTTAACTGTTAACATAACACTGCCAAGTCCACAGCATGTCCCTAAGCTCCACATCTACTTTTTTTTTAAAAACACTTCCAGGGATGATGATTCCATCACTTCCCTAAGCAACTTCTTCCAATGCTTAATCTCCCTTACAGTGAAGACAATTTTCCTGATACCAAATTTAAACCCCCTCAGCACAACTCAAGACCATTCCCTCTCATCCTGTTTCTTAGAATCATAAAATGGTTTTTGGTTGGAAGTGAGCTCATCTAGTTCCAACACACACACACACACCCCACACCCCCCCCCAGGCAGGGATGCCTCCCAGAGAAGAAACTGAACCCCACCTCACTACAACCTCCTTTCAGGTTCAGCCTCCAGCAGAGAGCAATGAAGTTCCTGTAATTGGCATCTCCAAGTCTCCCCTCGGCCTCTTCTTCTCCAGACTAAACCACCCCAGTTCCCTCAGCTGCTCCTCAGAAGCCTCCTTGTGATCTCCAGCAGGAGAGCATAAAAGGATCCCAGCACAGAGCTCATCTGGGCACTTGCCTGCATGTGGATGAAGCAGGTTCAGCCACAGGTGGGACTGAATCCAAATCTGTCACATTCTGAAAAATCCCTTGCATCCACAGGCTGTCAAACTCCCACTTAACAAACCAACTTCTCCTCTTTGCCCAAAATTCTTCCCAGTTTTGAGCTGAAGCTCTTCAACTGATCTGATTGAAATTTGCCTAGTGCTTTGAATCAAAACCACTCAGTTTTTAATTACCAGTTTACAGTGAAAACACACCAGTCAGGTCTACCTTGTTCTGGCTCTAAGGCCTGGATTGCACAGAATTCATCTCCAGGAAATTCGGTGGCAAGTTACCTCTAGAACATTATCTCAAATAATGTTCTTTGGTTTAGGGCAACAAGGTGCATTGTGCTAAAGAACAGCTTCTCCCCACCACAATCATAGAATGGTTTGGGTTGGAAGGGATATTAAAGTTCAGCTAGTTCCAAGTCTCACAAGGTATTTAGTCCCTTGGCAGGTATGTCCCTTCAGATGATCCTTGAGGTCCCTTCCAACCTTACCATTCTATGATTCTGTAAGTGCGGGCAGCAGGGCAAGGGAGGGGATTCTCCCCCTTGGTTCTGCTCTCCTCAAACCCTGTCTAGAGTCCTGTGTGTAGTTCTGGAGCTCCCAGCACAAGAAGGACATGGAAGTGTTGGAGTGGGTCCAGAAGAGGCCACGAGGATGCTCAGAGGGCTGCAGCAGCTCTGCTGTGAGGACCTGTACTAGTAACACTCCAGGTGGGGTCTGAGGAGAGCAGAGCAAAGGGGCAGAATCCCCTCCCTTGCCCTGCTGCCCACACTGCTCTTGCTGCAGCCCAGCACTCAGTTGCTGTCTGGGCTTCACTCACACTGCAGGCTCATGTTGAGCCTTTCATCACTCCAGACCCCCAGGTCCTTTTCCTCAGGGCTGCTCTCAGCCATTCCCCACCCAGCCTGGATTTGTGCTTGGGATTGTGCCTACCCAGGAGCAGGACCTTACACTTGGCCTTGTTGAATTTCATGATTTCCAGAAAATAAATTCCAGCCTTATGGGCATTCAGCCTTTGCTGCACTCAGAAATAGTGCTGACCTACACACTGCACAGCAGTGAGGATGACAGGAGTTTCACCTACACAGAAAACAGACAAGGAAACCCATTCCTCTTATTTAAAAGCAAAAGCATCTTCAAAATTAATGTGAATTAGACAGATATTTCCACATCAAAGGACCCATCTGCAAAGCCTAAACCTTGGCAAATTGTTTGATGAACAGGTTGTTCACCACAGCATAAGGAAAGGCTGGGGAAGGACTATTGACAAGGTCTTGTAATGGTAGGACAAGGAAGAATGGGTTTAAACTGGCAGAGGGGAGACTGAAACTAGATATTAAGAAGTTCTTGACAGTGAGAGTGGTGAGACACTGGCACAGGTTGCCCAGGGAGCTTGTGGATGCTCCCTCCCTGGACATGTTTTGAGATGCCTTCCAACCCAAGCCATTTCATGATTCCATGAAAGGCAAACTACACCACACTGGTATTTATGATGATGGTTCCAGGTAAGAGTTATTCCACCACTTGCTGAGGGCAACTGGAAGAGAAGGTTCAGGGTGACCTCATTTACATTTAAAGATGTGAAGGGCAGTGTTAGGAAGACAGAGGCAGGCTCTGCTCAGTCACATCTACTGATAGGACAAGGGGTAAAGGGAGCAAGCTGGAGCTTAGGAGGCTCTGCATGAACACAAAGAAAAAGTTTTTCACTGTGAGGGTGACAGAGCACTGGAACAGGCTGCCCAGAGGAGTTGTGGAAGTGTCCTGCTTTGGAGACTTTCAAAACCCATCTGGATGTGTTCTTCTGATCCACTCTAAGTGCTCTGGCAGTGGGGTTGGACTCAAGTGATCTTTCAAAGTCTCTTCCAACCCTTAGTGTTCTGTGATTCTGTGAACTGCCTCTGATCATCCTGCTGTAGTGGAAGGTGTTGGAAAGGGGTTGGAACAAGATGATTTTTCAAGGTCCCTTCCAAACCAACCCATTCTATGATTTAGTACTTTGTGATTCTACACAAAACTAATCAGCGAAGAGATTCAGATACAGCTACAGGACTGTTTGCTACAGTTAGAAATGGTTTAAACAAACAGCAGCATCAGGAAAATATTAAAATAATTCTATTTACTGTCAAGAAGATTAAAAAATATTCAGAAAAGATACAGGCTGGGTCATCCATGTCAGGTTCTGGAGTGTCAAAGAACGGATGTGTGCTCAGCAGCTCTGGGACTAAAGGAAGCACCAAAGTGGGATGCCTGCTTCCCAAGAACTTCAAGCATCTGAAAATACACAGATTGATATATTTCTTAGTAAATATGTGCAGTGCAAAATACAACATTTGAAGTCATTCTTTTGCCTTGCAGTGGCACTGGTCAGCATCAAAACCCTACTGTCCAAGCCTCACAGTTGAGTATTTGCATTAATATTTTATAGGATCCAAGAAAACAGAGAGGACAGCTTTAAAAAAACAAAACACAAGCAGTAATAAAACCTGTCTGTTTAAACTGGAGCTACAGAACCAAAAAGTTTCAGACTAGATATCAACAAGTAAGTGTAGCTTTTTCATCAAAAGTAAAAGGGGTGAGGTGGTAAAACCCCCACCAAGTGACAAACCCAAACCAAATAGCAAACCCCAACACCAAACTCCACCAAACCCTCAAACAAAGTTACACTGGAAGATAAAGCAGAGTGGTGCCATGGTCTAGTCTTGAGGTCTGTGGGAATGGGTTGGACTTGATGATCTTTGAGGTCTCTTCCAACCTTGGTGATACTGTGATACAATATGTTCTTCCAACACTACCCAAGAACTCCATCTGAAACAAAGTGACCATGAAACAACCACAAAAAGCCCCTACATAAATGTTCATTATTTCTGCTCAGACAGAAAAGGTCTCTCCAACAGCACAATCCACTTCTCGTGACCTATAGCACTGGTTGCTGTTAAATATTTAAAGCAGTGTCACATAAGCATTAAACAGTTGCATAAAAAAAAAAAAAAAAAGTGTTTGTGGAGTAAGAATTGAATTCATCTTTTCTGGAAGTGCTGTTAATACAAGGATGTTTCCAGGAGTGGTCACAGATCCATATATTCATAGAATGGTTTGAGTTGGAAGGGACCTTAAAGATCATCTAGGACAAGAGGTGATGGTTTGAAGTTGAGGGAGAACAGGTTCAGACTTGATCTTAGAATGAAGTTCTTCACTAGGATGGTGCTGAGACTCTGTAATAGGTTGTCCAGGGAGGTTGTGGATGCCTCCTCCCTGGGGGTGTTCAAGGCCAGGCTGGATGAGGCTGTGAGCAGCTGAGTCTTGCCCACAGCAGGGAGGTTGGAGTAGATGACCTCTTAGGTCTCTTCCAAGCAATACTATTCTATGATTCCATGATTGCAACCCTCCTGCCAGAGGCAGGGACACCTTCCTCTAGACCAGGTTGCTCAAGGCCTCATCCAACCTGGCCTTGCATTCATCTGGAGAAGGGACATCCACAACCTTCTCAGACAACCTGTTCCAGTGTTTCCCCACCTTTGCTGCAAAGAATTTCTTCCTAACATCCAGTCTTAAATTTTTCCTCCTCAATCTATAATCTATCCCCTCTTCTCCTGTCATTCAGTTCTGGGTTCCCAGTATCGACATGCAAGAACAAAAACAGTTTCCACATCACTTCATGGTTACATACAATGCTTAGTGTAGCTACTACTCCAAACATTCACAGAGCAATTTAGCCAGCCCAGGGCTTCAATTACCAAAAAAAAACCTAAGAACTTTAAGTAGTCACACAAGGACACCAAAGACACTTACTTCCATATGGATTCTCTGTCTGTGGGATACTTGGTTAGGTTTTTCAGCAGCTCCACCAGTGCAAGATGGATGCCTTCTTTAGTTGAGACATTGGTGCAACACAACAGTTCATGAAGAGCTTCCCGAATGTCCCTCGAAGAATCCTGAAAAACAAACCCAACCCAGACGCCTATGAAGATGTGCCTGGACATGAACTTCCTGCTCCTTGGTTGAACTAGGACGAGAGACACCTGAAAAGCAGGGCACATTTCTGCTCATCGTTGCTATGCACGGATGAAGAGACTGATAGGCAACTGCTGCAGGGCTTCCTGCTGGTCTCACCCACCCACACACTTCACTCACTGTGTCCAGTTGTGGGCCCCTCAATTGAAGAAAGACATTGAGGTGCTTGAGCATGTCCAGAGAAGGGCAATGAGGCTGGGGAGAGGCCTAGAGCACAGCCCTATGGAGAGAGGCTGAGGGAGCTGGGCTTGGTTAGCCTGGGAAAGAGGAGGCTCAGGGGAGACCTTCTTGCTGCCTACAGCTACCTGAAGGGTGGTTGTAGCCAGGAGGAGGTTGCTTTCTTCTCTCAGGCAAGCAGCACCAGAACAAGAGGACAGTCTCAAGCTGTGCCAGGGGAAGTTTAGGCTGGAGGTGAGGAGAAAGTTCTTGCCCGAGAGAGTCATTGGCTGCTGGAATGGGCTGCCCAGGGAGGTGGTGGAGTCAGTGTCCCTGGAGGTGTTCAAGGCAGGTTTGGACGTGGCACTTGGTGCCATGGTCTGGTCTTGAGGGCTGTGGTAATGGGTTGGACTTGATGAGCTTTGATGTCTCTTCCAGCCTTGGTGATGCTGTGAATGGGAATTGTTTCACTGCTGACCTTCTCAAGTAGAGCAAGCATCAGTGTTTGGTTTGGGTGCTGCTGTACCCTTAGGCAGAGCAGTGACAGGAAAGGAAGGTGCTGGGCAACTCAAGTCACCAAGTGCTCATTTGCTCACTGGAGGAGGGGGTTGGACTAGATGACCTTTAAAAGGTCCCTTCCAACCTAAACCATCTGTGATTCTGTGAAAACAATCACTAGATTGTCTTTGGAGAAGCCCTTTGTCATCTGGCAGCTGAAGCTCAATTCCACAAGCCCTTAAGTCAGTCACCTGCCTCCAGAAAGCCTGAGTAAGTGCTGAGGACATGTCAACAGCTACACAGACTAGATAATCAGTCATCACCTACAGGAGAAAGGACCTTGACCTAACTACAGGTTTACAGATGGGCAATAAAGGAAAGACACTACACAAACTGTATGTGGCACAGTCGACTTGCTAGAGGGCAGGGATCCATCCAGAGGGACCTGGACAAGCTGGAGAAGTGTGCCCAGACCAACCTCATGACATTCAACAAGGCCAAGTGTAAGGTCCTGCACCTGGGTAGGCACAATCCCACGCACAAATATAGACTGGGTGGTGAATAGCTGGAGAGCCCCAGTTCCAGCCTGGTTAGGAAGGTTTTATACCTTGATGTACAGGTCCCCAGCTTGAACAAATGCAATCATAGAATCATAGAATGGTAAGGTTGGAAGGGACCTCAAGGATCATCCAGTCCCAACCCCCTGCCATAGGCAGGGACACCTCCCACTAGCACAGCTCACTCAAGGTCTCATCCAGTCTGGCCTTGAACACCTCCAGGGAGGGAGCAGCCACGACCTCCCTGGGCAACCTGTTCCAGTGCCTCACCACCCTCACTGTAAAGAACTTCCTCCTAACATCTAGTCTAAATCTCCCCTCTGCCAGTTTAAGCCCATTGCCCCTTGTCCTGTCATTGCAGGACCTTGTAAATAATCCTTCCCCAGCCTTCCTGTAGGCCCCCTTCAGATACTGGAAGGCTACTATCAGGTCCCCTCGAAGCCTTCTCTTCTCCAGGCTGCAGAGCCCCAACTCTCTCAGCCTGTCCTCATAGGAGAGCTGCTCCAGCCCTCTGATCATCTTTGTGGCCCTCCTCTGGACCCGCTCCAACACTTCCATGTCCTTCCTGTGCTGAGGGCTCCAGAATTGCACACAGGACTCCAGGTGGGGTGTGGTAAGAGCAGAGCAAAGGGGCAGAATCCCCTCCCTCGCCCTGCTGCCCACACTGCTCTTGCTGCAGCCCAGCACTCAGTTGCTGTCTGGGCTGCACTCACACTGCAGGCTCATGTTGAGCTTTTCATCACCCCAGACCCCCAGGGTCTGTTCCTCAGGGCTGCTCTCAGCCATTCCCCACCCAGCCTGGAGTTGTGCTTGGGATTGTGCCTACCCAGGTGCAGGACCTTACACTTGGCCTTACTGAATTTCATGAGGTTGGCCTGGGCCCACCTCTGCAGCCTGTCCAGGTCCCTCTGGATGGATCCCTGCCCTCTAGCAAGTCAACTGTGCAACACAGCTTGGTGTCATCTGCAAACCTGCTGAGGGTGCACTGATTCCTCTGTTCATGTCAATGCATTTGCAAGCTCAGACCACATTGCACAGCATTTGTTGCAGACCACTCAAATAGGTTAGTCGGTTTGCTTCCTCCTGAATGAAGCCCCTGATGCCCTGGGTCAAGCAAGCAGCAGGGGAAAAGACAGAAGCAGCAGATTTTCAGCACTGCCTGAAGCAGGGAGGCTTCCCAAAACAAGCAGAAACCTGCCTACCATGTGCAGCAGACCTCAAGCAAATTAGGTCTGAGGGGAAACAGTGTGGGACAGCACTGTTCATACAGCTGAAACTTCTTCCCCTTACAAGATTAAATCCATCAACCAGGACCAGCAGCTGACTCTTGCTGTCCCCTGAATCCTGGTTGAGCACTGACTGCTTGGGAAAGGGCAAATCCACACTGCAGGGCATGCTAACAAACTCTCTGAACAGTCAGAAAGAACACAGGCCCACATCCCAGCTCTAGGTGGCAAAAAGAGACAAAGGAAATGGAGGGAAAATGAAGCTGCACTCAGTAAGAAGTGATGCAGAGTGCTGGACCACGAAACAAGACAGAAGGAAACATGAAGCAAGAGGTCAAGGGAAGAGCTTTCATCTGAAATTCACCTCTGCTTTGATGTTCTTTTGGGAGCATGTCCAGAGAAGGCTATAAAAATAATGCAAGGGCTGGAACAGCTCTGCTATGGAGACAGACTGAGAGAGATGGGGTTGTTCAGCTTGGAGAAAGCTCCAGGGAGATCTTACTGCACACTTTCAAAGCTTAAAAGGGGGTCTATAAGGAAGATGGGGACAGACTTTTTAGCAGAGACTGTTGTCACAGGACAACAGTTGATGGTTTGAAACTGAAAACAGCTAGATAAAAGAAATAAGGGTGGTGAGACACTGGCACAAGTTGCCTTGAGAGGAGATAGAAACCCCGTCCCTGGAAACATTCCAGGTGAGGTTGGACAGGGATCTGAGCAATCTGCTCTAATTGAAGATATCCCTGCTGACTGCAGTGTGGTTGGACTAGATGACCTTTTAGAAGAGCCTCCCAATTCAAACCATTTTCTGATTCTATTTAAAGGGTATTCTGTTGCCCTGGAAATTACAAGCTACTGA
Source organism: Eubucco bourcierii (assembly GCA_013396675.1). Taxonomy (NCBI): domain Eukaryota; kingdom Metazoa; phylum Chordata; class Aves; order Piciformes; family Ramphastidae; genus Eubucco; species Eubucco bourcierii. The sequence continues at coordinate 46,603 of VWZE01015697.1, forward strand.
ACCTTAGGAATCTTTAAGAGTGTCTGAAATAGAGGGAAGTTGTGGAAGTAGGGAGGTGGTGGAAGCCACATCCATGGAGGTCTTTAAGGCCAGGCTGGATGGGGCTCTGAGCAACCTAATCTAGTGTGAGGTGTCTCTGCTCATGCCAGGGGGGTTGGAACTAGATGATCCTTGAGGTCCCCTCCAACCTTGACAATTCTATTGTGATGGTTTGAGGCTAATTGGAATATTTTTATGGAGAAAACTATATTACAGGCTGTGAAAGGAAAACAATGGTGATATCTACTTCACTCATAGGCTTGCTGAGATGTTTAAGACTAAGAATACAAAACAAAGATAAGACACTCAGGAACCAACACTCTCAGGTTGTCTAGCAGCTTCTGGTTTTCTCCTCTCTGCCAAGTAACCTCACTAACCACTTTCCTTCTCACTCCCCTGGCCATCCTCCAAACATCCTGAACATAAGCCAAACCCTGGGGTAAGGTAGAGGGGTGGGGAGAAGGTGGAAGGGTGGTTGGAAACCCCTCCTGGGGACTCTGATTTCNGGGGGCAGGGAACTCCCAAACCATCACATCTATGATTCTATAAAAAACAAAAAGCACAACACAAATGAAACAGGAGGACAGCTTGAGCTCAGAAGGGGCTGGTTAGCATTGCATCAGTAAAACACTCACAGGAAGCTTTTCTCCCTTAAGAATTTCTTACCTCCAGGACAGCCAACACAGTATCCAGCTGGTCTTCCCTCAGGGTGATGTTGTGGGAGATTTTTCTCATGGTGTGTATGGACTGCAGTCTCACCTCCTCAATCTCATCATTGAACATATCAACCAAAAAGTCCAGGCACTTCTCTGCAAAAGAAGGCGAGGACTGCGCCAGCATGCAGAGGGCTTCGACCGCAGCGATCCGAACCTCTGTCAAAGGAGATGGAGGGAATTAATTGTAAGTGCTGCTTCACAGGACATCAACAGCCAACAGCCAAGCCTTGTAGTCATCACAGAAAGGGGTTGGGCTAGAAGAGACCTCAAAGATCAGCTAGCTTCAGCCCCCACCTTGCCATGGGCAGGGCCACCTTCCACTAGATCAGGTTGGTCAAGACCTTGTCATATAGAATGGTAAGGTTGGAAGGGACCTCAAGGATCATTTAGTTCCAACTCCCTGCCATAGGTAGAGACACCTCCCACTAGTACAGCTCACTCAAGGCCTCATCCAATCTGGTCTTCAACACCTTCAGGGAGGGAGCAACCACAACCTCCCTGGGCAACCTGTGCCTGCGTCTTTCCACCCTCACTGTAAAGAACTTCCTCCTAACATCCAGTCTAAATCTCCCCTCTGCCAGTTCAAACCCACTGCCCCTTGTCCTGGCATTACAAGACCTTGTTGTTGTAGACCCTGTTGTCAGTAGTCCCTCCCCAGCTTTCCTGTAGGCCCCCTTCAGATACTGGAAGGCTACTCTAAGGTCTCCTGGAAGCCTTCTCTTCGCCAGGTTGCAGAGTCCCAACTCTCTCAGTCTGTCCTCATAGGAGACAAACCTAGACTTGAACACCTCCAGTGAAGGAGCATCCACAACCTTCCTGGGCAACCTGTTCCAGTGTCACCACCCTCACTGTGAAGAATTTCTTCCTAACAGCCAATCTAAATCCACCCTCTTCCAGTTTAAATCCACACTCTCTTGTCCTATCACAAGTCCCTGTGAAAAGTCCCTTCCTGCCTTTCATGCAAGCCCCCTTCAGGTACTCTTATTAGTCATGGACTGGACTAGGACAGGAGATGCTAAGGAAGCACTGAAGATGGAGACAAAGTAAGGACCTATGGACCTTGGGATCTTTTCACAGGCCAAGTCACAGAATCACAGAATGTCAGGGGCTGGAAGGGACCTTGAAAGATCATCCAGTCCACACACACCCCCACCACCACCAGAGCAGGATCACCTAGACCAGATCACACAGAAACATGCCCAGGAGGACTCTGAATATCTCCAGAGAGGGAGACTCCACAACCCCCCTGGGCAGACTTCTCCAAAACCAAAAGCCTCATTTCAAGCACAGAGTGTGTTGCTGCCATAAGCATCTGCAAGAGGGACCTGCAGGTGAAAAGCAGGTCTCCTGCCCAGCAATAAATATGTGCCTCATAGTTTTGCAAGCATAGCATTAACCCTGGTGTCTTAAGCAAGTTAATTTAGCTAATTAAAGTCTGCTTGGTTTATTCCTCCTGACATTTTAATTGCTTGGAGCATTCACTGCATTTGTTTAACTTCATGAATTGCTGAAAAGCCCCAGAGTGCCACCACTTTGGCAGTAAACAGAATTAAATTCCTCTGCTTCCTGACCTCAGATTCCTCAAACAAAGGAAAAAAGTTCCACCTAATTATTTAAATTACTCAGAATTTACACCCCCTCCCCTCCAAAAAAAGGGCATCAAAAAGTGTTCAGACTACATTACCAGTGTAAAACATCACAGGAATTCAAAGAATACTCTCAAATACAACAAAGATTAAGGGGAGATGATTCTTTTCCCTGCAGGCATCCTCACTACCTTCCACAATTTTTTTATGTGCTGGGATCATAAAAAATAAGAATTAATCTGATGTTTTGCAAACATTACTGTTTCAAACATAACTTTTAATTTCCATTGAAATTAGCTTATCTTGGAGACATTTACTTCAAACTCAAGTGTAGCTTTTAGGCCCTACTGTCCTTGAAGAATAGATTTGATTGTTGATGATTCTGATTAAGTAGAAAAACGCAGTAGCAGCAAGACCTCTGCTTGTTCAGTAATGAAGCTTTGGCCACAATCACAAGTCTCCATGGTCATTAAGACCAAGGTACTGGAGAAGAAAACCATTTGGCCAATATTGCTTTGAGAAGCTGAGACATTAATTCAGATTTCATGTTGCAATACAGAATTCAAGGAATGAAGCAGAAACACAAGGAAGGAAGGAGAGAGCTCAGCAGTGTTTGAAAATGTTGCAGAGGAGGGAAAGTTCTGCTTCATTCAAAGATCACAGAATGGGTTGGGTTGGAAGAGGACTTAAAAATCATCTAGTTCCAACTCCCCTGCCATAAGCAGGGACACCTCCCACTAGACCAGGTTGCTCAAGGCCTCATCCAACCTGGTCTTGATCACCTCCAGAGAGGAGGCATCCACAACCTCCTTGGGCAATCTGTTGCTGTGTCTCAGCACACTCACTGTAAAGAATTTCTTCCTAATAGGCAGTTTTAAAATCTATCCTCTTGCAGCTTAAAGATCTGTGTCTGCTCCACATCTGTCCAATTCAACACTACCCTACAGCATCACATCCACCTGCATCCAGGTCTGGAGCCCTCAATACAGGAAGGATGTGGACCTGATGGAGCAGGTCCAGAGAAAGGCCATGAAAATCATCAGCGGTTTGGAGTACCTCTGCTATCAGGACAGACTGAGGGAGCTGGGGTTGCTCAGCCTGCAGAAGAAAAGGCTCCAGGGATACCTAATAGCAGCTTTCCACTACACGAAGGGGGTTACAAGAAGGCTGCAGAGAGACTGTTTGCAAAGGTCTGGAGTAACATAATGAGGGGCAATAGCTTCAAACTAGAGCAGACTGAGGTTGGATGTTAGAAATAAGTTTTTTTTTTTATTCTGAGGGCAGTGGAACACTGCAACAGGTTGCCCAGGGAGGTGGTTGTGGCTCCCATTCCTGCAGATATTCAAGGTGAGGCTCAACAAGACTCTGAGCAACCTTATCTAGTTGAGGATGTCCCTGCTGACTGCAGAGGGGTTTGCACTGGATGACCTTTGGAGTTCTCTTTTAACCCAGACCATTTTATGGTCACAAGACATTGGGGAACACATTTCATAGGTCAATGGACTGAGGCAGGGAAAAATGTTGTGGTGTTACATCAGGAAAAAAGTTTCATTTTCAACTTCAGGAAGAATTTAGCTATAGGAAAACCTGCAAATTAAAGTACAAGTCATGGAGCAATAAACCACTTTTACAACACAATCTACAGAGCTAGTTTTGTTATGGTGGTTTCTAATTTAGCCTCATCCTTCCAGTAACATTAGAAGCCAAGTTAGGAATCATATTCAGAGCTTGGCATTTTCACAGTTCTCTGCAAACACCAACCACTCTCAACAGCCTTAAGACATAAAAGTCTTTGCTTTACCCACAGGGAAGCTGGGCTAGGAAGGGTAGCACACAGACTCTCCTGAGGCTGCCAGCATGGTTAAGGCTATGGGCAAACCCAGGAGCTAAAGGATGTCTGTGTTTCAGCTTGACACTCATAATTAATCTGCTGGAAAGAAACAACAGCCTCTAAATCCATCATAGCAAGGCCTCAAGAGATCAAAACAATGGCACTGTGGGACAGGTAAATGTGACCTTAGAACATTTACACTGAAGAAAGAGAATTATCAGCAATGTTCCTAAAGATGTAAGCAAAACCTCAGCTGAAATGTAAACCCAGAGAGATCCAGTCGTGTATTTTCATGAACAATGCATTCTAGTTGGGGCCAAAAGGAAAGCTTTTGGCCAAGAAGGCCAACAGCATCCTGGTGTGTACCAGGAACAGTATGACCAGCAAGAGCAGGGAAGTGATTGTTCCCCTGTACTCAGCACTGGTCAAGGCCACACCTTGAGTACTGGGGTTAGTTTTGGTCCTCTCACTACAAGACAGATATTGACTGTGTCCAGAGAAGGGCAACAAAGCTGCTGAAGGGTCTAGAGAACAGGTCTGGTGAGAAGCAGCTAGAAGAACTGTGCTTATTTAGTTGGGAGAAAAGGAGGTTGAGAAGAGACCTTCTCTGCAAGAAGGCTGCAAGAGACCTT
>VWZE01015699.1:9149-22264 GCA_013396675.1 Eubucco bourcierii
CCAACCTTGGTGACACTTTGTTATTTTTCTTTTCTTTTTTTTTTTTTTTTTTTTACTCAAAAGCATTCTTTTTTTAAATGTCAGAGCATTTTGGGAGCAAAGCTTGTGCTCCCAGTTTTTTAATTGCTTCAAATTATTTTTGCTCCTTTTGCACAGTTTCCTTGGTAACAGTAGGATATTTAGTACATAAGACTGTCTGAGATAATTTTATGGTGGTTTGTTGTTTTTTTTTTTTCTTTAAAAAATGTGGAAAATTGCTATGCATGTCAAGATAATAACTAAGTGAAATCTTTGTATTTGCAGAAAACCAAAAAGAATTCAGGAAGAGGATGAGGATGATGATGGCTTTTTTGGGCCTGCTCTTCCTCCTGGATTTAAAAAACAAGATGATTCTCCAGAGAGGTAATAAAAATGGAATTATATTAACACTCTTTTCCTTAAAACACAATTATCTTGGGTGTAATATTTGGTTACATTATTAGAGAACACTTCAGTTGTGAAATTCAGATAATTAGAATTGCTTCCTCCATGTTCTAGTCTTGAGGTCTGTGGTATTGGGTTGGACTTGATGATCTTTGAGGTCTCTTCCAACCTTGGTGATACTGTGATATTCCCAAAATCTTAATATATCAAGGTAAAGATGCCCAGGGAGGTGGTGGAGTCACCGTCCCTGGAGGTGTTCAAGGCAGGTTTGGATGTGGCATTTGGTGCCGTGGTCTGGTCTTGAGTTCTGTGGTATTGGGTTGGACTTGATGAGCTTTGAGGTCTCTTCCAACCCTGGTGATACTGTGATAAAGAGCAAAGGTTATCTTAAAAAAAAAAAAGGTATACTTCAGAAGAATGCTGGAATTCCTGTCTTGGAACATGCATGCATTAGCAAGGGCTCCTAAGTTCAACAAGAGAGCTTTCTTTGACCTATGTAAAATGCAATGTTCCCTAATGAAAGCTTAATTTCTGACTTGGGAGTGTTCTGGGGGATTTTTTGTGTTCCCAACAGCACCAAAATGTGGTTAACAAAGTTTTACTTTTGGGCATCCAGGAAACTGTCAAGAATCATGTTGGCTGTGAGCTGCTGAGGAAGGACCCAAACTACAGGGTTATTCATGTGAAAGAGGGAAAAAAAGAAAGCATAGTGTGATGGTTTGGGAGTTCCCTGCCCCCCACACTTTGTAAAATGACCCAGACTGGAACTCAGCCAGCTGGAAGTTAAGGACTGAAGCTCTGTTTACAGCTCAGCACAATGTACAAGCAGAGATAGACACAATAGACAGGAATAGTTACAGAAATATACAAGTTAAAGGTAATGCAGAAACACAACTCCCCTCCCAGAAATCAGAGACCTCAGGAGGGGCTCCCAACCACCCTTCCACCTCCTCCCCACCCCTATACCTTACCCCAGGGTTTTGCTCACTCACAAGGTGAGTTTGGAGGGTTGGCCAGGGTGGGGTTACAAGCAAAGTGGTTAGTGAGGTTATTCAGCTGAGAGGAGAGGACCCACTGGCTCCCAGAGAGAGACTGAGAGACACTGCCTTATCTATGTTTGTGTTCTTATTCTTAAACATCTCAGCAAGCCTATGAGTGAAGCAGACATCACCACTGTTTTCTTTTCACAGCCTGCAATATAATTTTCTCCATTACAATATTCCAGTTAGCCTCAAACCAGCACACACAGAACTGGAAAGCAGGGGAGGGATGAACATTTGACTAATTTTTCTATTCCTTGGAAAAGCATTTGAGCTGTGACAGAAGCAAGATAGTATTTGAGACTCACTCTTTTTTCATGGGTGGCACAGATACATCCCACAACATAGCTGATCTTAGATGTTTTAGTAGAAATCTTTTTGATAGTTTGGTTTAACTGTCTCTCTGTGCAAAATAAAAGTACTTGTGTGCTAAAAGAGTCTTTTGGCTTTATCTGTATAGGTTTCAATTCAGTCTGTTCATATAGGAGATTTAAAGAATTTTCTTAACAAGAAAGTGATCAGAATGCAATAGAGAAAAGTAAAAGCTGTTTCTCCTTCGTGACAGCTAGGTGGGGATAGAACTTCAAATTTAACCCATTCCTCTTGCCTGGCTTTGAAACCCCACCAGCACCCTTGTCCTGGCCTGAGGACACACTTGGTGCTTGTGTGTATCTGTGGCTGGCTTCCTGGCAGGACTTTCTGCTTTTTATTTCCCCTCTTTTTAAATTCTGACAATAATATCAATACAGCAGGGCTGTACTGATGAGATGATGTGGGATTTGGATGGCAACACTCTGTGCTGGGTTAGGAACTGGCTGGAGGGCCGAGCCCAGAGAGTGGTGGTGAATGGTGCCACATGCAGCTGGAGGCTGGGCACTAGCAGTGTGCCCCAGGGATCAGTGCTGGGCCCCATCCTCTGTAACATCTTCAGTGATGATCTGGATGAGGGCATCGAGCAAATTTGCAGCTGACACCAAGCTGGGGGCTGACATTGCTGGGTTGGAGGGCAGAAGAGCTCTGCAGCGGGACCTCGACTGCCTGCACAGATGGGCAGAGTCCAAGGGGATGGAGCTCAACAAATCCAAGTGCCAGGTGCTGCACTTTGGCCACAACANGGAGACTCAGGGGAGACCTTCTTGCTGTCTCCAACTGCCTGAAGGGTGGTTGTGGCCAGGAGGAGGTTGCTTTCTTCTCTCTGGCAACCAGCAGCAGAACAAGAGGACACAGTCTCAAGCTGTGCCAGGGGAAGTTTAGGCTGGAGGTGAGGAGAAAGTTCTTGACTGAGAGAGTCATTGACTGCTGGAATGGGCTGCCCAGGGAGGTGGTGGAGTCACCGTCCCTGGAGGTGTTCAAGGCAGGTTTGGACGTGGCACTTGGTGCCATGGTCTGGTCTTGAGGTCTGTGGTAATGGGTTGGACTTTTGATGATCTTTGAGGTCTCTTCTAACCTTGGTGATACTGTGATATTGTGACAGGAAAAAAACTAAGTAATGAATTTCCTTGACTGCATGCTGCAGCTCTCACAGTTTTCTTGCATCTCAGTTATCTCTAGAAGTCCTCTAGAGAAACAGAAAACTTTTTCACTTGATTATTCCTGTAGCAGGTGCATGGAGGGCACACTTGGCACAGGGAGGAAGCAGAATTGCACTTCCCATCAACATTTGACTTGTATAAATCTATGGCATTTTTTTTCCTGCAGTAAACAGTGGAAGGCTATCAGTGAATGTTCATTGTGTTACTTTGTTTTATTTTTCCCTCTTCAACTGAAAGCAAATATTTGTTTTATTTTTTTTCTCCCATCAAGGCCCATTATAGGTCCTGCATTGCCACCTGGCTTCAGAAGACCTTCTCAGGACACTGACAGCAACAGATGTTCCCTAGGACCATCCATTTCATCAGAATGCTGTGCTCAGGTCTGTGAAAACAGAAGCCATTTGTTTTAGTACAAGCTATCTGAAATGCTTAAACAAGTAGGAGCCTGGAGAAGTCTACTAGGCATCCTTTTCAGCATGACAGTTTAATTTTAGAGCAGAAAGTGTCTGGCATGTTTTTGCCTGAGTCAAAATACTGAAGCATAAGTAAGCCTTAAAAAAAAAAAAACCACAAAAAGGCATCTGACCTGGTTTGTTGTGATTTTGCTGTTAGACTGCTGATGCTCTCACTGAACACAAGAGATGGAGGCATCCTAAACTCCAGTCACAGTAGTTCATAGAATCATAGAATGGTAAGGTTGGAAGGGACCTCAAGGTTCAGCTAGTTCCAACGCCCTGCCATACTACTGGGAGGCAGGGACACCTCCCACTGGTACATCTCACTCAAGGCCTCCTCCAACCTGGCCTTCAACACCTCCAGGGAGGGAGCAGCCACAACCTCCTGCATTTCTGGAGCCCCCAGCACAGGAAGGACATGGAAGTATTGGAGCAGGTCCAGAGGAGGGCCATGAGGTTGATCAGAGGGCTGCAGCAGCTCTGCTATGAGGACAGACTGAGAGAGTTGGGGCTCTGCAGCCTGGAGAAGAGAAGGCTTTGAGGAGACCTTAGAGTAGCATTCCAGTATCTGAAGGGGGTGTACAGGAAGGCTGGGGAGGGACTATTGACAAGGTCTTGTAACAACAGGACAAGGGGCAATGGGTTTAAAGTGGCAGAGGGAAGATTTAGACTGGATGTTAGGAGGAAGTTCTTTGCAGTGTTGGTGGTGAGGCACTGGCACAGGTTGCCCAGGGAGGTTGTGGCTGTTCCCTCCCTGGAGGTGTTGAAGGCCAGGTTGGAGGAGGCCTTGAGTGAGCTGTACTAGTGGGAGGTGTCCCTGCCTATGTCAAGGGGTTGGAACTAGCTGATCCTTGAGGTCCCTTCCAACCTTATCGTTCTATGAGATAGTCCCTCCCCAGCCTTCCTGTAGGCCCCCTTCAGATACTGGAAGGCTACTCTAAGGTCTCCTGGAAGCCTTCTCTTCTCCAGGCTGCAGAGCCCCAACTCTCTCAGCCTGTCCTCAGAGCAGAGCTGCTGCAGCCCTCTGAGCATCTTCATGGCCTCCTCTGGACCCGCTCCAACACTTCCATGTCCTTCCTGTGCTGAGGGCTCCAGAACTGCACACAGTACTCCAGGTGGGGTCTGAGGAGAGCAGAGTAAAGGGGCTCAAGTGTTTCTTTATGGTCTTAGCACTCTGGTTGAGAGAAGTGTTTTATTTTTGGAAGGTAACAGATAGTAGTGAGGAAGAAGACAATCTTATTGGCCCAATGCCTGCTGAAGGACCAGTGGAGTCTGATGTGAGCAAAGAATTTGAACGCAGAGCTCAGAGAATGAAGGAGAAGCTTTCTTCAGCAGACAACGTAAGTTGGAGTTCTTCTTTTCTGTTACTGGAGTGTATATTTGCCTATGTCTGTGTGAACCCAGCTGTAGTTCTGCTTGGGATGCTGCTTGCAAATGTGAAGACAAATTAAAATCCATAATTTCAGATGGAAGCTAAGAGATTCAGACAGCAATGGTTTATTATGAAGAGAGTCCAATGCAGTGCCACGAAGATGATGAGGGGACTGGAGCCATCTCCCTTACAAAGAGAGGCTGAGACTTGGGCTCTTTAGCATGGAAAAGAGAAGCCTGAGAAGAGATCTTTTAATAAATACCTAAAGGGTGGAGGCCATGATGATGGGGCTGGGCTCTTTTCACTGGAGGCCAGCAGCAGGACAAGAGGCAATGGGAACAAATTAGAACACAGGAGGCTTAACCTGAGTTTAAGGAGAAACTACATTGAGGGTAACAGGGCACTGCAACTGGCTGCCTAGAGAGGTTGTGGAGTCTTCTCTGGCAACTTTCAAAACCCACCTGGATGCATTCATGGGCAACATGATCTAGCCAAACCTGCAGGGGAGTTGGACTGAATTATCTCAAGGCATCCCTTCCAACCCCTGCCATTCTATGATTCTACAATTAAGCATCTTCTTGTTGTTGTGTTTTTCTACACACTCTTGTTTCTTTTGTAAAGGATGAACCCAAGCAAATTACTAGAGAATCCTGGATGACAGAGCTTCCACCTGAATTGAAAAGCTTTGGATTTGGCCCAAGAACATTCAAGAGAAGAGCTGATGACAAATCAGGAGATAGATCTGTGTGGACAGATACTCCAGCTGACAGAGAGAGAAAAGCCAAGGTGAGCATTTCTTCATTCATACCCACAGCCTGCAGGTGTCCCACATGACATCCTGGTCACCAAACTGGAAAAACATGGACTTGATGTGTGGAGCACTGCTGGCTAAGGAATTGGCTGGATGGTGGCACACAGAGTGTGGGGATCAAGGGCACAATGTCCACCTGGAGACCAGTGACAAGTGGTGACCCTCAGGGGTCAGTGCTGGGACCAGTGCTGTTTAACATCTTTGTCAGTGACATGGACAGAGNTTCAACAAGGCCAAGTGTAAGGTCCTGCACCTGGGTAGGCACAATCCCAAGCACAAATACAGGCTGGGTGGTGGAAAAGGACCTTGGAGTCTGGGTTGATGAAAACCTCAACATGAGCCTGCAGTGTGCACATGCAGCCCAGACAGCAACTGAGTGCTGGACTGCATCAAGAGCAGTGTGGGCAGCAGGGCAAGGGAGGGGATTCTGCCCCTTGACTCTGCTCTTGTCAGACCCCATCTGGAGTACTGTGTGCAGTTCTGGAGCCCTCAGCACAGGAAGGACATGGAAGTGTTGGAGCGGGTCCAGAGAGGGCCATGAAGATGCTCAGAGGGCCTTGAGTGAGCTGTACTAGTGGGAGGTGTCCCTGCCTATGGCAGGGGGTTGGAACTAGATGATCCTTGAGGTCCCTTCAACCTTACCATTCTATGATTCTATATGGTGTTGATATTTTGTGAAAACAAATTAAAAATATCATGACCTGTTCATAGAAAAAAAAAATGCCCTGATTTTTCTTTGTCATCAAAACTGAGTAAGTCAAGATTAAAGGTCAAAGCAAAGAAGTAACAATTTTCAGTAACATCAGTTGTTCTCTTTCCCTTCTGCAGCAGTCAGATACCCCTGCATCATCTCACTGAATTTCCAGTTAAACTCTCCAGTTTCTTCTTTTACTAAACTGAGCAAAAAATATCTGGTGGCCTCTATTTTGGCCTTCAGCCTTAAGATTTAATTAGACTAAATACACATTTCCTTGCTCTTTACTTCAGACCTTGTGATTGCTATAGTGTGTGATTTGTTTCTGCTCATTAGGAAAGAGAAGAGGCAAAGAAGTCAACCGGTAAGAATGACGAAGAAATTGTATTATCTGGGAGAGACAAGAGACTGGTTGAGCAGGTGAATTCATACAATGTAAGTGTCACAGTAAAATGCTTCCTCTTCCTGCCTTTCCTTTTAATTTTTCACTCTTCTGGTTCTCATTTCTAGCACTGCTGGTTTCCATGGCAATCCCACTACAGTCTTCCCTTCTGCTGCCCAAACCTACTAAGTCATTAGAGTATTTGCCATGGACATCAACAGGAGCAGAACTGGGCTCTCAAAACACTACTGAAACCATTATGACAGAATAGGTGTTTGTGTATAATGCCTCAGTTTTAGGTGGTGTTCTCTTTTTAAATCATCATTCTGTTAGGGTGTGGTTGCTGAAACTAGACAACCTTAATTCAAGTAATGGCTTGCTTCACCAAATGACCAACATCCCAAGAGTGAAACTGCAGTTGCAGGACAAAATATGCATTAACCCAAAAAAGGCTTGATGAGCTAAGCAGATCAATGCCCTAATTACACTATGTAATTCATTACATTGTATTAATGCTGTTGTAATAAGCAGTTACTGCATTGACCTTTTCCTCAGTCTCTGTGGAAGCAGATAATCTTCACAGATATTGATTGCTAGAAATCTGAACTCCACGTCAAACTCTCTCTTGCTTCTCTGCCCATCCCTGTCCACCAGAGTGTAGGGACTGCTGCCTGCCTTACATCTCTCATTCCTGTTTTTCCCTGATTTATGGCCTGGAACTCTATCTGGTCTCTTGAGAGTATTTTGAACTTGGTATATATTATTACTCGATTAAAGTTTACCTGGTACTTTCTGTAACTTATTTGTGGAGTCCTGTGTGCAGTTCTGGAGCCCCCAGCACAGGAAGGACATGGAAGTGTTGGAGCGGGTCCAGAGGAGGCCACGAACATGATCAGAGGGCTGCAGCAGCTCTGCTATGAGGACAGACTGAGAGAGTTGTGGCTCTGCAGCCTGGAAAAGAGAAGGCTTTGAGGAGACCTTAGAGTAGCCTTCCAGTATCTGAAGGGGATGTACAGGAAGGCTGGGGAGGGACTATTGACAAGGTCTTGCAATGACAGTACTAGGGGCAATGGATTTAAACTGGCAGAGGGGAGATCTAGACTGGATGTTAGGAGGAAGTTCTTTGCAGTGAGGGTGGTGAGGCACTGGCACAGGTTGCCCAGGGAGGTTGTGTCTGCTCCCTCCCTGGAGGTGTTCAAAGCCAGGTTGGAAGAGGCCTTGAGTGAGCTGTACCAGTGGGAGGTGTCCCTGCCTATGGCAGGGGGTTGGAACTAGATGATCCTTGAGGTCCATTCCAACCTTACCATTCTATGAAAGAGTTGATTCAGATTGATCTTTTTGGCTGGTTTGTAATTGTCGTGGGTTTAAAGAGCAGAGTGAAGCTCTCAAATGAATTGGAGAAAAAACAGAATTGTATTTGGAGAGAGAGTTACAGACAGATTACAAAGCAGATCCATAAGCCATTAGCAAACCCCCTGAATCTTCCCCCAGCCCAAAACTAAATCTACAATCCCCAGTGCTCCAGTCCTCCCTCTGCCATGCCACTGCCATCCTCCAGAGGCCTAAGCACACCCTCTGGAGGCCCCAAACAAGGCCTATCCTTACATGTTTGCCCTGATAAGGGAGCTCCTGCCTGACACAAGGCTGGAGGGGGAGGAAAGGAGCACAAGCTGGCCTTGCCGTGAGCTTATGAAGAGATAGCAGAATTATGACATTGAAGAACAATCTTCCACTCCCCAGAGGATTCTTTTTAACCTTACAGTTCCCAACCTGGGACAGTAATGATTTGAGAGTCTGAGAAATTAGGGATACACTAAAACATTGTACCTGAGAAAAGGAGGGGCCACACAGTCTTGTAAGAACTAATCCTGCTCTGGTCTGAAGTCAGCCAAAGTTTTGTGGTGTTTTGGGGTCGGACCCTGGTTTTCAGTAAACACTACTCAAGTCCTTGGCTTGGCAGAACACATGCTCTGTTTCAAACCTGTTACTGTGTCCTCTGGACTTGCAACAGATGATTCAAATACTGAAAATGTAAGAGCACACATTAAAAACACAAGAGTGTGTGAAAATAAGGCCCAAAGGGTATCTGGCTTGTTCCTGCCCCTAGCAGTAGCCAAAACCAGATGCTTAGGGGGAAGTGTATAAGAAATTAGGCCTATACTTTGAGACATTTCTCTTGACATGTTGTCTTTTTTTGTCTCTGCTTGTAATGACAAAAGAAATTTTCTGATCTATTTTGCATTATTTTTACAATTAATCTCCACTGCCTGCAGCATGGACACCATGGGTATCTTGAGTGTCAGTGAATTATTAGGATTTTAGTCTTTATTTTAGCTTTCTGCTCTGTGTATACCAAATTTATCATTCTCTTTTCCAGCTACTGAGAGATCATAGAATGACTTTGGTTGGAAGGGACCTCAAGGGTCATCTATTTCCAAGTCTTTCTTTTCCTGGAATCTTTAGTCTTCATAATTCCAGTCTTCTCATTTGGATTTTCTGTACATTGGTAATGTTTTGTAATATTTTATTTCCCCTTCCTTCTTTTCATTTTTCCAGGAGTCAAAGAGATCAGAATCTCTCATGGACATACATCAGAAAAAGCTGAAGAGCAAAGCTTCAGAAGAAAAGAACAAACCTCAAGAAAGAAGGCCTTTTGACCGAGACCAGGACCTCAAAGTCAATCGATTTGATGAAGCACAAAAGAAAGCTCTTATAAGAAAATCCAGAGATTTGAATTCTAAGTTTGAGCACAGTAAAGGCAATATGTTTTTGTAACATAAAAGCCTGAAGCTTTTTTTGAAATTAAACTTTGAAAAAGCTAAGTCAGTTTCAGCTTAAGTCAATTAAACTTTGAATACTTAGGGTTTTTAAATAGAATCTTAGAATCATAGAATGGTAAGGTTGGAAGGGACCTCAAGGATCATCAAGGCAGGGGGTTGCAACTAGATGATCCTTGAGGTCCCTTCCAACCTTACCATTCTATGATCTAGTTCCAACCCCCTGCCATAGGCAGGGACACCTCCCACTAGTACAGCTCACTCAAGGCCTCCTCCAACCTGGCCTTCAACACCTCCAGAGACAAAGCAGCCACAACCTCCCTGGGCAACCTGTGCCAGTGTCTCACCACCCTCACTGCAAAGAACTTCCTCCTAACATCCAGTCCAAATCTCCCCTCTGCCACTTTAAACCCATTGTCCTGTCATTGCAAGACCTTGTAAATAGTCCCTGCCCAGCCTTCCTGTAGGCCCCCTTAGATACTGGAAGGCTACTATCAGGTCTCCTGGAAGCCTTCTCTTCTCCAGGCTGAAGAGCCCCGACTGTTTTGAGTCTTTTCTGTAAATATTTGTATGTGAAATAAATATTCTGATGTTTAACTATTTTTCCTTGTCTGTAAATACTATGTTAGAGAGGATCACCTGGACTAAATATGAACTGGTAAAGGAAAGCCCTGGTATAAAAACTGATAATGTAAGTTTACTACTTCATAGAATCATAGAATAGTAAGGTTGGAAGGGACCTCAAGGATCATCTAGTTCCAAGCCCGTGACATAGCCAGAAACACCTCCCACTAGTACAGCTCACTCAAGGCCTCCTCCAACCTGGCCTTCAACACCTCCAGGGAGGGAGCTTCAAACCATTGATTATTTTTAGGAGCTCTGGATTTAATCTTGCCATGGAGTTGAGTGTTTCCCTCTTTCTCCTGCTATACAGAAGATATTTTTCTTGAGATTGACCTGAAGGCCTTGGAAAAATCTCCTTCAGGCTTGTGGGAGTACGTTGCTTGAGTTCCTGCTGGGGAGTATGAACTTAAATGGCAGCTTTTCTGTCTGCCCAGTGCTTTTATTTCTGTGATCCTGTGTCTGTACATAAATACAGATTTGTGTGTGCAATATAATTTCTGTTACTATGGCAGGAAGAACTAGTGAGAGCAGAAGTAATAAAACCTCAACATTCGCACATTTAATTAAAAAACAGTACACAAGAAGAGGAAAAAATTGGAGTTTTGATGTGTAGGGCTTATCAGAACATCCATCTTAAATACAATGTGAAAATTAAACTAAAATAAAGCCTGTTGTGTTGGTTAGCTTGGAGTGCAGAACAGCTCTTTGGTATCTGTAGTGGAAGGCTGCATCAAGAGAAGCGTGGGCAGCAGGGCAAGGGAGGTGATTCTGCCACTTTACTCTGCTCTTGTCATACCTCACCTGGAGTACTGTGTGCAGTTCTGGAGCCCTCAGCACAGGAAGGACATGGAAGTGTTGGAGCAGGTCCAGAGGAGGGCAATGAGGGTGATCAGAGGGCTGCAGCAGCTCTGCTGTGAGGAAAGACTGAGAGAGTTGGGGCTCTGGAGCCTGGAGAAGAGAAGGCTTCCAGGAGACCACCTACTAGCCTACCAGTCTCTGAAGGGGGCCTACAGGAAGGCTGGGGAGGGACTATTGACAAGGTCTTGCAATGCCAGGACAAGGGGCAATGGGTTTAAACTGGCAGAGGGGAGATTTAGACTGGATGTTAGGAGGAAGTTGTTTGCAGTGAGGGTGGTGAGGCACTGGCACAGGTTGCCCAGGGAGGTTGTGGCTGCTCCCTCCCTGGAGGGGTTCAAGGCCCGATGGGAGGAGGCCTTGAGTGAGCTGTACTAGTGGGAGGTGTCCCTGCCTCTGGCAGGGGGTTGGAACTAGCTGATCCTTGAGGTCCTTTCCAACCTTACCATTCTATGATTCTATGTAAGTGCCTCATGCTCTTTTGATTCAGCAAGGAAGGCTTAATTAAGTTTCTACCTTCTGAGTTGTCTTCATACCTTCTTGGAGGAGATGTTCAGTAGCTTAGGGTTAAATAACCCTTCTAGAAATTCAGCAAATGTAGATGTCTTGATTGGAAAGGCAGTGTTAGGAGTTGGGGTTTTTTTTTAGACAACTAAAGCAATGCCAGGGTGAGCATCGTGTGACTAGCTAAATCTGTGTGGTTAACAGAAAAATCCCTCTGCCAACATTTGGAAACCTTGAGAAATTAGTTTATTACCAGATGTTGCCATATGCTGTGAGAGCTGATCTCTTGAGCACACCATGGGAATCCTCACCCATTCAGGCAAGTCTGTAGGAGGTACAAGGGCTGCTTGCATTAAGACTTTGTTGCATGCTTTGTTTTCATTCTTTGTTCTTTGGTCCCTTCTCCTCCAGACTGGTCATCATGTGCCCATATTTTGCCATCCAGCTGCATCCCTGCTGTTTGCTCACTGCACTCCCTGGCCTCATCACAGTCTCCTGCCCTCTCCAAGGATGTGTTTCAGTGGAGGCTCGATGGTAATTGCTCAAAAGGGGAGATCTTGCAAGGGGAGCACAGGCAGCTGCTCTGCGGTCATGCAGTACATTACACCTCCATACGTGGGATGTGTGGTTTTGATTAGTCAAGCCTTGATGTGAGCTGGAAGCTTCTCTCCTCTGCTGAATTATTTCCCCCCTCCCTGCTTTGAAGCAGCTTCTCAAAGATTCTGAAATCCATGTTACACACTTGAGATAGGGGGCAAGTGGAATTGTTGAGAGTTCAAATTAAGCTTTTCATTACTCTCTGTAAATTGAATGAACTTCTGACTTTCATTAATACACAAACTAATCTCCTTTTACTGATGCCAAACCATTCCCTCAAACAGTCACTAGAACAGTCAGTAACTCACCAAATTAGAAGCTTTGCAAGCTTTTGTGGGGAAATATGAGCTGCTCTCTACAATTTGGAATACCTGTAAAGCAGTTCTGCAGTAATGTTAGTGGGTGAGTTTTCAGAATCTCGTTTGAAAACCCAGAATCCATTTTCACAGAAAATCCTTATCAGAAATAGAATCATAGAGTCATAGAATGGTAAGGTTGGAAGGGACCTCAAGGATCAGCTAGTTCCAACCCCCTGCCATAGGCAGGGACACCTCCCACTAGTACAGTTCACTCAAGGCCTCCTCCAGCTTGGCCTTGAACACCTCCAGGGAGGGAGCAGCCACAACCTCCCTGGGCAACCTGTTCCGGTGCCTCTATGTAACATTTCTGGTAACTGGCTCACAACTCAGATTTAATGGATTCTGTTGCTGTTCTGTGCTGCCAGCCAGCCTGACAATGTATCAGCTGTAGTCACATCAGGAAACTGCTTTAAAAAAATAAAAAAGTCAGGGAAGTCTTCCAGTATGTGAAAAGCCTATTAGACATCTTTTAGTAATGCTGATATTAAAAATTTCTACTTAAGAGTATGGTCCCCTCCTAAAATGCTAACTAAGCATGGAATTCATTGTTAAGTCAATAAAGAGGCTTTTGTGGTAGCCATTTGATAAATTGGACTCCTATTCTCTCCTCTCATCAGACCCCACCAGGAGTACTGTGTGCAGTTCTGGAGCCCCCAGCTGAGGTGCTTGAGCGTGTCAAGAGAAGGGCAA
>VWZE01015699.1:30945-42563 GCA_013396675.1 Eubucco bourcierii
GGGCTCCAGAACTGCACACAGGACTCCAGATGGGGTCTGATGAGAGCAGAGCAAAGGGGGAGAATCCCCACCCTTGCCCTGCTGACCATGCTAGATCAAGTGCCTCTGAAATTCTCTGAGAAGCATCTTCTTCCTTCCTACAGGAAGGTTGGGGAGGGACTATTGACAAGGTCTTGCAGTGACAGGACAAGGGGCAATGGGTTTAAAGGCACTGGAACAGGTTGCCCAGGGAGGTTGTGGAGCACAGAATCACCCAACGTGATCTTTGATTCTGTGCTCCACAACCTCCCTGGAGGTGCTCAAGTCCAGGTTGAAGGAGGCCTTGAGTGAGCTGTACTAGTGGGAAGTGTCCCTGCCTAAGGCAGGGGGTTGGAACTAGATGCTCCTTGAGGTCCCTTCCAACCTTACCATTCTATGATTCTATGATTTGTTTTCTGCTGACTCTTGAAGTTCAAGCATTAATGGTAGCTTTGAGATTTTATGCT
This sequence comes from Eubucco bourcierii, assembly GCA_013396675.1. Taxonomy (NCBI): domain Eukaryota; kingdom Metazoa; phylum Chordata; class Aves; order Piciformes; family Ramphastidae; genus Eubucco; species Eubucco bourcierii. The sequence goes on from VWZE01015699.1 coordinate 31,431, forward strand.
TGCACATTTGTGAAGCTGTGAGTTATTTGCTGACTCATAAAATCAGATATCCAGGTTATATGAGACACCCAGAGAGACCCTCACTAGCTGGCAGAGCTCTACTTAGGCTGTGCAGTTCTTGAAGGACAAGCAGTTCTGTAACAATCTTACTCCATTAATTTTTTCTCTCCCAAAATGCTCACCTTAACCTGTTCATTCACAGGCTGCATTGAGTTGGAAGGGACCCTCAAAGGTCATCTTGTCTAACCTTCCTGCAGTTGGCAGGGACAGCTCCAACTAGATCATTCTGCCCAGAGCCATATCAAACCTAATCTTGAATGTACCTGGGGACAGGACCTCAACCACACCCTTGGGCAACATGTTTCAGTATTTTGCCACTCTCATTGTAAAGAACTTTCTCCTTATGTCCAACCTTAATCTGCCCTGGAACTGGCTGGCAGGAATGAATCAATTCAGAATATTAGCAGCTGTTGGCAGAATAGTCCCTTTCTGGCTCAATGCTCCCAAGTGAAAGTCAGCTTCTGCAGGAGTTTCCCTTCATGCCCAGCAACATATCTCAGCCCTGCATCCAGACCTAAATGTTTTCACCCTATGGAGACTCAGTAGGCTCCTATATAAACAGCCAAATCCAGGAAGCATCCACATGGGCAGCACTCAGCTCCTCCAGCACATGGAAATGCTTAAAAACATCCCATCCACAGAGAAGAGATGAAATCAGGTTTGTGTGGCATCACTGTTGGAAAATGAAATGCCAAGAGATGAAGAAACATTCTAAACCTACCAGGCATCACTTGCAGATGTGAAGGGCTACCATCAACATGAAGTGTGACTCAAGGTCCTGCAACATGCTTGGCCTCATGAGCCATAAAGAGAGAAGGGTGCTCTAGCTGTCCCTTGAGAAGATTTGCTGAAGCCTTCTAGCTACAGGGATCTAAGTGAATGCTTTGGTCTTAGATGGGCTGCAAGATGGCCAAGCCACGTTTGGGCACAGGAAAAGGTCATGGCCTGTGGCTTTTAGGGCTGCCAAGTTCTCAGGCCATTTAAGTGGCCAGCACAACCCAGGCATCCTCATGTCCTCTCCTCTCCTAAGCTCTTTCCAATTCCACATGTGCCCAGCCACAGAAGCAGTGTGTTGGGATGGGGGCCTGCTAGCCATGCCCCAGTGCCTTTCATGGGAAGGCAAGGCTGTGTCCCAGTGGCATAGCTTATCTTGCAGGGACAGCCAATAGCTGGACCTCCTCTGGCACATCTGGAGCATGACTCCATCTGGAGCATGACTCCTGAGGTAGCAGAGCTGATGCAGCAGTTCAGGTAGGAAGGGGCTTTCACAGGTGTAATGTGATTTCACAAGACCACAGCCAGGAGCTTCCTTTCCTCCCCAGCTGTACCAGATAGACACTTCTCCTCCTCATCCACCATGTGAAAAGTAATAAAACCAGGGGAGTCTGCAAACTTATTGCTGGCAGAGCAGTGAAAGGGAGGAAGAGAAGGTTGTGACTCTGTCTTCCTGTCACTCAAAGCAATGATCCTCCTCTCTGTTGTTATGAAATTTTGCTGCTCTTGTTAAAATTCCATGCACACACCATGCCTTGCTTATAAACTGAAACACAAGCTGGGATCCACCTTCTTAATATAATTCAGTGTCCACAGTTCAGTGTGATGATAGCTGCTTTGTTTGATCTAGTGTATGAAAACTGTTTGTCATCTGCTGCTTTACCCAATGTGGAGAGAAATATAGATCTCTGTGTTGTACTAGCTCATAATACACTAATTACCATGTGCTTTATTTTATTTCTTTTCCACACAGCCTGTTTCACTTCCCCAGGGGTTCTATGCACCAGGAAAAATACAGGAAAAAGAAAAAATAAAAAAAAAAAAAAAAAAAGTAGTTTTCATCAAGACCTCCAGTGTTTCAAAACCAATATCATCTCAAGACTTCTTCCTGCCAGGCAGAGAATAAGAACTATGTTGAATCATCTTGCAAATAAAAACAGTGAGGCTGGAACAAGAGAATCCTTACTTCTTTGAGAGCTGTTTTGTATGGGTTCCTCTATTTGTTTTTATTAGGGAGAGCTCAGGAAAAGAAAGCACATGGCCTCCAGGCTCACTGGCCATCTCTCTGCCTGCCTGTCCAGCTCTCCTTCCCTCCTGTGGGAACCAATGAGTCATGAAGTGCTGACCAAGTACATGCATGAGTGCTGCCAGGTTTACTCTGCAGAGGACAGATGCTCAGAAGGCTGCAGCAGCTCTCCTATGAGGACAGGCTACAAGAGTTGGGGTTCTGCAGCCTGGAGAAGAGAAGGCTTCCAGGAGACCTTAGTATCTGAAGGGGGACTACAGGAAGGCTGGGGAGGGACTATTGACAAGGCCTTGCAATGACAGGACAAGGAGCAATGGGTTTAAACTGGCAGAGGGAAGATTTAGACTGGATGTTAGGAGGAAGTTCTTTACAGTGAGGGTGGTGAGGCACTGGAACAGGTTGCCCATGGAGGTTGTGGCTGCTTCCTCCCTGGAGGGTGTCCAAGGCCAGGTTGGAGGAGGCTTTGAGTGAGCTGTACTCGTGGGAGGTGTCCCTGCCTATGGCAGGGGGTGGGAACTAGATGATCCTTGAGGTCCCTTCCAACCTTACATTCTATGATTCTATCATACAGCTGAGTGGTCTGAGCACTCTCAGACACAATTCACTTTGGCAGTTGGGCTTTTCCCTGTAAAAATCTTCATCTGACTCTTGAAAAGTGTTTTCTGTGAAACTTGTCCAATAGTGTCCATCACTGACATTTAGTGTGGGACCAGTACCAGCTCCCAGGAACACATCTCCCCTCATCCTTGCCAAGGAAACTGTGAGTTCATGACAGCAGAAGTCCATCAGCTTCAACAGGACAGCATCAGAACTTGTGCCATCTTCTGCTGTGCTGCTTTCAACCAGCACTGTTGGGCTGAAGTGTTTAGCCTATTCCTAAAACCAATGAAGTGAAACTGTGTGGCAGTCAATGACACTGCAGGCTCTTCATTTACCTGGCTGGACAGGGGATTTAAAAAAGAGGCTTTTCAAGTCTGAATTTGGCTACCTATCTCCTCAGACACAACATCTGTTTCCTTGCAAGTGAGAAGAAAATGGGTGACTAACACACAGCTCTGCTGCTCGGCAGTTGGCCCCCAGATCCTCCTCCATGGTGCTAAATGTGTCCCTGGCAAAGAGAAAATCGAGATTTTAAATGAGGAATTAATGAAAATCTGCTCTTTTCCTGCTTGTTGTCCCTTTAAATTCAGTTTCCATGGAAACAGGTCTAGAGAGGCTGCCTGGAGGGAGCCAGGAGAGATCTCTGCCTGGCTGCCTTCCCCTCCGGGTTGCCAGCTGAGCCACCCTAAATGCCAGGCTTTTGCAGAGTTTCATGCTATTGCCACTCATGCCTGGAACAGGAGCAGTGGCTCCCCCAGGGTTCTTTCTCGAAGGCAGTCAGCCATGCTGATGCTACCTGTAGCTGAGCTNAAGGGTTCTTTCTCGAAGGAATCCTGAGGCAGTCAGCCATGCTGATGCTACCTGTAGCTGAGCTGCTTGTGAGTGGGTCTCCTCTCTCTCCATTGCTCATCCAGTGGAGCACAGGCTCCTCTGAACCTACTGCAATGCTACCTCACTGAAAATGTCACTCCTGTTAGAAATGTTCATTCCACTGCTTTTTTCTTTTTTTAAGAGCTGTGGTGGGTATGATCTGAGCATGCAGACTGACCTGGGAGAGATAGCAGAGGGACAGCTTTGTTGTTAATTCAATATTTATCCTAGGAGAAAATCTGATACCTCACCTGGAGTACTGCATTTAGCTTGGAGGTTTCCAGCACAAGATAGACATAGACCTGTTGGAGTGGGTCTAGGAGAGGGGCACAAAACTGATCCTCTGATCAGGCTGGAACTTCTCTCCTATAAAGGTTGAGAGAGTTGGGGTTGTTCAGCCTGGAGAAGAGAAGACTCTGGTGATAACTGATTGCACCCTTTCAATACTTGTAAGAAAGGTGAAGAGAGATTTTTGTTAACAGCACCTGCAATGGCAATGTATTCAAACTGAAAGAAGGTAACTGTGGACTGGACATAAGGAAGAAATGTTTTATGATGAGGCTTGTGAGAGACTGGAACAGGTTGTCATGAGAAGCTGTGGATGTCCAGTCCCTAAAGTGTTCAAGGCCAGGTTGGACAGGGTTTTGAGCAACATGATCTAGTGGAAGATGCCCCTGCCTGCAGCAAGGATGCTGGACTAGATATCTCCAAGCTTCCTTCCAACTTGATGTATTCTGTGAGTCTAGGAAAACCAGTATCAATGAGGCCCTCTTCTATGTCAGACTCATCACCCAATCTTTTTACAGCAGGGTGGGGAATGGCACATATCTTGAAAAATGGCCCAAGAGCTTTTGGCTGTGGCCAAAGGTGCAGATTTCCTTGGAGGACTGTGCTGGGCACAGAAAGCAAGAAGATGATCAGAGGGCTGCAGCAGCTCTCCTATGAGGACAGGCTACAAGAGTTGGGGCTCTTTAGCCTGGAGAAGAGAAGGCTTCCAGGAGACCTTAGAGTAGCCTTCCAGTATCTGAAGGAGGCCTACAGGAAGGCTGGGGAGGGACTATTGACAAGGTCTTGTAATGCCAGGACAAGGGGCAATGGGTTTAAAGTGTCAGAGGGGAGATTTAGACTGGATGTTAGGAGGAAGTTGTTCGCAGTGAGGGTGGTGAGACACTGGCACAGCTTGCCCAGGAAGGCTGTGGTTGCTCCCTCCCTGGAGGTGTTCAAGGCCATATTAGAGGAGGCCTTGAGTGAGCTGCACTAGTGGGAGGTGTCCCTGCCTATGGCAGGGGGTTGGAACTAGCTGATTCTTGAGGTCCCTTCCAACCTTACCATTCTATGATTCTATATGACTGCATTCATACCTTCTTGTATATCCAGCCATGCTCTGGGTTTCTCTTGAAGGGAATTCACAAGCTTGTTCTCAGAGACTCCAATAACAAACTGTCCTATGTACAGTATAAAGAACCAATGCGGTAGAACCCAAAAGCAAACTTTCAAGAGATGGGTGTTTGTCTGTGTAGGTCTACTCTTTTTCCAGATGAACAAAATCAAAGGGTCTTAGAACTATAATGTTTGAGGGGTTGCATAGTCCCAAGAAAGGTGGCACTTTTAACAGCTGTTGTGATATATCTGCTCCCATATTTTGCTGGCATTTGAGGAGATGACTCCGCTGTGTCCGTGAAAGGTTGTTCTGATGAAATCTGAACTTTTAGTCAAAGCCAACAGTATAAGTTTCATGAAGCTCTGCAAACAAGTACAGTTCCAATGTAAAAACTAAAGCAATTAAACAATGTAGTTAATCCTAATGAGAATAGTTCAGTGCTAGCTGTTATTACTTCAGAGATGCATAAGAGTATTGCCCTCCTTGGTTACCTAGATGCTTGTTAGTAATTAGAAAGACAGACTATAATATCCAAGATGCAATACTGAGACTGTTTCCTGCAAGCCACATGAACATCTTACACCTTGCACCAGAAATAGTTTCTGCTTGCTGCTGGTGCAGTCTCAGATAGAGTATGATCTTCACTATTGTGCAACCAGACTTCAAGGAAGATGTAAATCCATACTAGGAAGAACTCAGAGCAAAGAGCATGACATTAACTCTAAAGAGGTATCAAGAACTGGGCACTCACCTTCACAGTCCATCCATTTCAATCTCTGTGGCATGTTTGGCTTAGGGAGCAGCTGGGAAAGTCAGAGATGCTGCAGCAGAGATGCACAGCTACAGAGGACCTTGGCTGAGGGATGCTTCATGATGCCTATCATAGAAGGAGATGGCTGGCAGGGTCCAACTCCCCCTGCAGTCAGCAGGGGCATCCTCAGCTAGACCAGGTTTCCCTGTTGAGCCTCACCCTGAATATCTCCAAAGATGGGGCCCCAACCACCTCTCTGGGCAACCTGTTCCAGTGTCTCATAACCTTCATAGTAAAGAACCTGTTCCTAACATCCAGTCTAAATTTATCTTCTCTAATTTCAAACCACTGCCCCTCATCCTATTACTACAGACCTTTGGAAACACTCCCACTCCAGGCTTCTTGCAGGTCACCTTCAGGTACTGGAAGGCTACTATTAGGTCTCCCCAGAGCCTCTTTTTCTCCAGGCTGAACAATCCCAGCTCCCTCAGTCTTTCTTTGTAGCAGAGGTGTTCCAACTCCATGAACATTTTTGTGGCCCTCCTCTTCACCTGTTTCATCAGGTCCACATCTTTCCTATACTGAGGACTCCAGACCTGAACACAGTATTCTAGGTGGGGTTTCACCAGAGCATGGAGTCAGAATCACCTCTCTGGATCTGCTGGTAATGCATCTTTTGATGCAGCCTAGGATATGATTTGCCTTCTGGGCCGCAAGCACACTGTCTGCTCACGTCCAGCTTCTCAGCCATCAGCACTCCTACGTCCTTTTCCACAGGGCTGCTTTCTACCACCTCATCCCCCAGTCTATATTGATAGCGAGGATTGTTTTGACACAGGTGCAGAAGCCTGCACTTGTTCTTTTTGAACACCATGATGTTCACCTGAGCCCACCTCTTCAGTTTGTCCAGGTCCCCCTGGACGACTTCCTGTCCCTCTGGTGTACCAACACCGCTCAGCTTGGTGTCATCTGCAAACTTGCTGATGGTGCACTCAATCAAAACCCTCGACTAAATCCTGTGTGCTGTGTTGGAGTGCCACAAGTGAAAGCGTTGTAAGTAAAAAAAAATGGAAGTCTATCTCTTCTTCTTCCTTCAATCCCAATCTGTGAATTCCTGAATTCAGTTCCAGAAAATATAGAATCATAGAATCATAGAATGTAAGGTTGGAAGGGACCTCAAGGATCATCTAGTTCCAACCCCCCGCTATAGCCAGGGACACCTCCCACTACTACAGCTCACTCAAGGCCTCCTCCAACCTGGCCTTGAATACCTCCAGGGAGGGAGCAGCCACAACCTCCCTGGGAAACCTGTGCCAGTGCCTCACTACCCTCACTGCAAAGAACTTCCTTCTAACATCCAGTCTAAATCTCCCCTCTGCCGCTTCAAATCCACTGCTCCTTGTCCTGTCATTGCAAGACCTTGTCAATAGTCCCTCCCCAGCCTTCCTGTAGGCCCCCCTCAGATACTGGAAGGCTACTCTAAGGTCTTCTGGAAGCCTTCTCTTCTCCAGGCTGCAGAGCCCCAACTCTTGTAGTCTGTCCTCACAGCAGAGCTGCTGCAGCCCTCTGAGCATCTTCGTGGCTCTCCTCTGGACCTGTTCCAACAGTTCCATGTCCTTCCTGTGCTGGGGTCTATAGAACTGCACACAGTACTCCATCTCCAGACTGCTCCTCCACTTTCTCTAGATCTTCCCGCATGTTGCTGCGGTCTGCTGTTCCCCACCACGCCGGGACAACACTTCCCGTACTGCAAGACAATAGCTCTCTACGGCCGTCTTCTCAACGGCCTATCACGCTGTCGGCCGCGCTACAGCGGGGACCAGAACCCACGTTTCCGGCTCAGTCAAGGCCCGCATTCCCGCCTCTCGCCCGCCGTACTTCGCGTTCGCAGGAGATTTGTCCACGGTGCGCCACCGTATGCCGAGGTGCGCTGCCGAGCGGGTCCGGGCGGATACAGCGACCGCCGGAGCAGGAAGAGTGGCCTACTCACTCTGTCTTCCGCCTCGACTCCGCCACCTGCCCCACCATGACTGAGAAGGGCGAGCTGGACCTCACTGGGGCCAAGCAGAACACGGGCATGTGGCTAGTGAAGGTGAGAGTCCGGCGGCCCTAGGCCCTGTGGCGGCCAGGCCTCTCTGTCTCCGCTCCGCCGTGGCTGGGGTGACGGTGGCTGACATGTCCCGCGGAAAGAGATCGAGCGGCAGCGCGGAGCGAGAGCCGTGTCTGGGGCTCTGGGAGAGCTGGTTCGCGGCATGGGGTTGCCGGCGACAAGCTCGCCCCGAGCAGCCGTCGTCTTCGTTTCCCTTCTTTTGGGCCGAGGTCTAGGCGAGCAGCGACGCGTGGAGTCTGCTCGGGTAGCTGCTGGGGTACATAGAACACCACGGGGAAAACTGATTTCCTGGGAGCTGTCCTTGTCTCACGCTGTGTAACAAACGCGGTAACGTAACATTTTCCTGAAGCAGCCAGGAAGTTTTCAGTGCTCCCAAATTCACACCTTGGTTAAAGAAAACAAGGAAAACAAACACCTGTGCCTTATCACTGCAACTCGCCTTGGTGCTGGAGGAATACAGCTATAGTGAAAGCGCTATGAAGAGATAAATAGATCGTAAAAATCAAGCTCCAGCACTAGTCTGCAGGGACACGTTCACGGCTGCCACTAGGCCACTACTGCCTACTTAGCCAGCTCAGTTCTGTGAAGGGTATTTCTGTCAAGATAGCTCGGCTGCTTTTACTGGCAAGAGCAAGCATTGGCTCAGGAAAGAGGAGACTTGCAACCTGTGGGGGAATGTGTGCCCTGGCCCTCTTCTAGTCCTTTATGGATGTGTCCCCTTTTTTCTAGATCTGTATTTGCTCAGTCTGGAAAGAAGCAGTAGCCTCCTTTTCTTCCTCCTCTGGAGAGGAACAGGCTCAGACCATCATCTTGAAAGAACCTGTGGGGATGAGGTAGTACCCAAATACTGATCCTCAGTGGTGAGGGCACAAGACACTATCGTACTTCTGCTACCAAACATCTTACTATGGCCCTTGAAATGGTGGAGAATTTCAGACTTGCTTTGCTGTGCAGAATTTCTCCTGGTGGGTGTGTCACTATATCTGATTTTGTCATTTGTGCTGACACCTGAGTGCCTGGCTTCATGAAACCATAATGGACACTGCATTTGTAATTGTCTGGCTCCATGAAACCATAATGGACACTGCAAAGTGCTGTAATTGTAATTCAGGACAATAAAAATGAAAGCTGACGGCAGAAATCTGCAGAAGTACACATGAAATTCAGATCTGAAAGATCTAATCTGACATGCTTAGAGAAAAAGTAGCCTAATTTTATGCACACAATGATTTTGTCTCTGTTGGATAGAGGTTTAGGTTTGAAGTAGATGTGGATGACTATAGGAATATCATGTTAAATGTGCAGATTTGAATTGGCAGAGGGGAGATTGAAAGTGGATGTTAGGAGGAAGTTCTTTGCAGTGAGGGTGGTGAGACACTGGCACAAGTTGCCCAGGGGGGTTGTGGAGCACAGAAGCACAGAATGGGATCTTTGATCACATTCTGTGCTTCTGTGCTCCACGGCCTCCCTGGAGATGTTCAAGGCCAGGTTGGAAGAGGCCTTGAACCAAGACCAGGTTGGAAGACCTGTTCTAGTGGGAGGTGTCCCTGCTTATGGCAGGGGGTTGGAATTAGATGATCCTTGAGATTCCTTCCAACCTTACCATTCTGTGATTCTATGTTTACAATCTAGAGAACTAAAAGATAAAATATTATTGTGTTATCATTCCCTGTATCCTCAATACTGTTTGTGGTTCTGCTCTCATCCTTCCCATCATGAAAATTATACAGTGTGTCTAGAAATAGTGCAGAGGATAACACCAGGGAGAATCTGGAGAGCAAGGAATGATGGCTGTAGAGGGAACTCCTAAGTGCTTGTGTAACTTCCAGCCCAGCGAGATGATTTGTCTGGAAATCTTACAGGAGTGTGGTGTCACAGCTGGATAAGGAACAAGTGAATAGGCAAAGGTGAATAGGGAAGAGTCAGTGTGAGTGTGTAGTGGAAGGGGTAATTAATTACTGCGAGATGATATTTAAAACATATTAATAGAATTTATTAACATTAAATATTCAGAACTGGCAGCACCCCCATCACCGAAATGATACTAGTAACAGGTTCTTGCATCGTTATGGAAACTATATACAGATTATAATAGGATCTAGAAGATAACTGTTAAATATATATATTAATTGAACTCGGCTAAACTGGCAGAGAAAGCTTTGCAGTCAGTGTACTGCTTGTGGTCAATACTCCACTTGCTCACTAGATGGACACAAGGAGCAACTTTCTGCTTATGGCAGAAGGCAATTAATGATTATTAGAGGCTTTTGGTATTTACTCACAAAATTATTATCTGACAGTNAGCTCAGGATCAGTGAGGCAGCAGGCAGGGATGCAGTAGCAGCCACACCTTGGAATGGCAAAGGACATGCACTGCTCCCTGCTCATCTCCTTTTATCCAATACAGCCTGAGACTAATGGGCCTTTGGCCACAGGATAGACAATCAAATGGCAGTTAACCAAGATTTGACCACATTGGGTGAAGCCATAGGCTTACTTTACCCTTTTTAGGGCAGAACACAGCCTTGCACAAGGCAACCCTGTGCACCTTGTTTACCACAGTTGCTGGGCAGGCCACAGACCCCAGACTTAGTGGCTCCAGATTCTTTGTCCTTTTTTGCTTTCCCCAAAAGAGAAGGAGGGAGAGCAGAAAAATGTGCCTGGGCAAGCTAGGACATGTACAAGCCTAATTTGGGCTGCTTAAACCTACCATGACAGAGCACAAGAATTTGAGTTGTGTCAGATGTTCATCAGATGGAGCTTGGAGCAGTAAAAACAAGTGTTATTTTGCATGATAGGTAGTTAAATTTTGGAACTTGTTGCAGTAGGAAGTTGTTAATTTCAAAACTTTGCAGAAGCTCAAAAAACCATTTGACAAATTCAGTCAAGAAAACTGTATCGAGAGACTGAGAATTAGTTTGCTTGCATACCCCAAGACTATTAAATGAAAGATCATAGAAATTACAAGAGCATGCTTGGGAAATATCTTTTCTTCTCATGTTCTTCCTGAAATACTCACTGTTGGCTGCATTTGGACACTGAACACTCAACTTGCTTGTCCTTTGTCTGATAGTTTGGTGTTTCTTAAAGCAAGCCAGGAATTTTCAGGCACATCTGTTCTTAGAGTTGATGCCACTCAGAGCACAGAGTCCTGCCTGGTTTAATGAGAAAAACAGACTAAAAGCAACCCTTAATTATTACTCTTCTGAGTAAGTGTTAATGTAATCCTTCATACACGTGAACTGAACTTTTGTCTATTGTATAATAATTATAATTAAAAGGAAAAATTACAAAGTTGCTGAAATTCATATAGAATGGTAAGGTTGGAAGGGACCTCAAGG
>VWZE01015700.1:351-15645 GCA_013396675.1 Eubucco bourcierii
AGAGCAGAGTAAAGGGGCAGAATCACCTCCCTTGCCCTGCTGGCCATGCTACTCTTGAGGCAGCCCAGGACTCAGTTGGCTATCTGGGCTGCATGTGCATGCTGCAGGCTCATGTTGAGCTTTTCATCAACCCAGACTCCAAGATCCTTTTCCTCAGGGCTGCTCTCCAGCCATTCACCACCCAGCCTGGATTTGTGCTTGGCATTGTGCCTACCCGGGTGCAGGACCTTACACTTGGCCTTGTTGAATTTCATCAGGTTGGCTTGGGCCCACCTCTCCAGCCTGTCCAGGTCCCTCTGGATGCCATCCCTGCCCTCTAGCAAGTCAACTGTGCCACACAGCTTGGTGTCATCTGCAAACTTGCTGAGGGTGCACTCCATTCCTGTGTCCATGTCACTGACAAAGATGTTAAACAGCACTGGTCCCAGCACTGACCCCTGAGGGATGCCACTTGTCACTGGTCTCCAGGTTGCAAACTATGTCTAATAGTCTGATGAACTTCATTCCTCACTTACACTTCAGACCTGCAGAACTCATAGACTGTCTCAGCAAAAAAATTAAGGAAAACCCAAAATGAATAGGAAGCGTGTGTCAGAAGTTGTTTTCTCCTTCTTCCATGCCTGTTTTAACAATTTTAACCAATTCACTGGTGAAATTCACATGAGAAAAGGTGATTCACTGGATTTTTGAGTGCTTTTTTCTTCACACATGCATGGTTCTTTTCTCTTGCATTTTACCCACCTTATGCAAGTGTGTGTGCCAAGTAATCACACAATATCTAATAGTCTTTAAATAGAATGTTACTGTAGTATATCTGTTAAAGGAGCCTTCTTTTTCCTTTCAAAATTTCAGATAGCATGTAATTTAAACAAAGCCAATTACTAAAATGAGTGTCTTGCTCAAATGCTGCATATCTAGCTAACAAAATGACTACAATCTGCAAATTGGGGTTTTAAAAAATATTTTCTAATATATGCATTTATATAACCATTCTATCACTTCTGTAGATGATCCTGATAAATAAATGTTCTCTAAGTAAACATATTTAGATGTTAAATTTTGATATTAGATTTTGGTAATGGGCACTTACAGAGTGGCATGATACAGTGATCCAATGATAATAATAATATAATTGGATTCCTAACAATGAAAGGAATACACTATTATTATTGTGGATACATGAATCGGCAAAGCTCTTTTATCTGTTTACATATTAAAAACATGATTAATCAGACTAATCAGTGAAAGCCTTTGACCCCGAGATAACTGTGGCTTAATACAACAATGTATGCTGAAGTATACTTAAGAACTCTGAGGTAGTTCTGTGTTTTCTCAGTGTGGGACCTTGATATCCTCAGTATTGATTTGGAATAAGGATAATCACACCCAGCAGCTTCCACGGACAAAAATTATGTCGGTTACACTTCAGCACTTCATTAAAAAGAAGTAGTTGCCCAGCACGAAGGACTGGTTAAGTTTCTGTTAAGAAAAGAGCACCAACATCACCCCACTGCCTCAGCTTTATCAGTTCTATAGTTTCTTTGATACTATCTGGTCAAAGTACCAGTTACCACATTATTATTTATTATCTGCAGGTTGCTGAGAACAGGCTGCATGTCATTCTACTTGAATCTTTGCTGACTCCCAAGTAAGAAAATAGATCGGTGAAATCTCATGGAGATTAAAAAAACCTAACAAACCACTTTTCCAACAGGTGAGAGGGTTAGTAAGCAGAAAATGTTACCTTCAAAAAATGAGCTTCAAGACACAGCAAGAACATAACACATTTATAAATTAAGTGAAGTTTCTAAGGATAGTACTCTTCACACACGAGAAAACCTTTTTTTTATATAGTCACTCAGATCATGAAAAACTGATGAAAAAGCTAAAAAGCCATATATAGCAAGAGCACAATGTATTTTGTAATCGTGAAAATTACTGTCTCTTTCATTCCTAGAGATAAATGTATACAAACTGCCTGAACTATAATATGAGAATGGGTTCATTCTACTCCTTGGAAAACAGGATGTTTTGGCAGAACATTGAATAAGCAGGTGGAAGAGCATAAAATCATAGAATGGTTGGGGTTGGAAAGGACCTCTGAAGGTCATCTAGTCAAATCCCTCTGCAGTAAGCAGGGGCGTCCTCAACTAGACCAGGTTGCCTAGAGCCCTGTTGAGCCTCATCTTGAATATCTCCAGAGATGGGGCCCCACACACCTTCCTGAACAACTTCTTCCTGTGTTCTGCTACCTTCACGGTAAAGAACTTCTTTCTAACATCCAATCTAAATCTGCTTTTGTCTAGTTTGAAGCCTTCTTGAAGGCCCCCCCTTCAGGTACTAGAAGGCTGCTATTAGGTCTCCCCAGAGCCTCCTCTTCTCCAGGCTGAACAACCCCAGCTCCCTCAGCCTGTCTTTGTGGCAGAGGTGCTCCAACCCCCTGTTCACTTTAGTGGTCCTACTCTGGACCTGCTCCATCAGGTCCATGTCCTTTCTATACTGAGGGCTCCAGACCTGGATGCAGTACTCCAGGTGAGGTCTCACGAGAGCAGAGTGGCAGAATCACCTCTCTGCATCTGCTGGCCACACAACTTTTGATGCAGTCCAGGATGTGATTTGCCTGCTGGGCTTCAAGTGCACACTGTCTGCTCACGTCCAGCTTCTTGCCCATCAGCACCCCCCAAGTTCTTTCCCACAGAGTTGCTTTCTATTATCTCATCCCCAGTGAGAATTGTTCTGGCCCAGGTGCAGAACCTTGCACTTGCTCTTGTTGAACCTCGTGCTGGACCCACCTTTCCAGCTTGTCCAGGTCCCTCTGGATGACATCACATCCCTCTGAATCCAGTGTCATACCCTACTGAAAGCAAGCTAAACCTGCATTAGATTGCTTAGGGTTATTTCAGTTATTAGTATTTCCAAGGATGGAAATTCCGTAGCCTCTTTGGCTGCCTGTTCTCCACTATGAAAAAACATTTAACACATAATTTCCATTGTTGGATGAAATTTTACAAGACTTCTAGATGTTGTAAATATTATGTTTTTAATAGACAAGAGCAGTGTTCTGTTGGTTAAGTTCCTAAATTTAGATAACTTGAATTTCTATGATTCTGTTATTTTTTACTATTGCAATTTTTTTTTTCAAAGAATGCCACAGAAATTTGGACACAGATTACTGTGATTACCACTATGTGGATACAGAAAACTTTTTCTATTTAGAAATGAATGTCACAGTGAGATAAGTAACCAAGGGGTATTAATGGCTGTGGTGGTTTTCTGTAGATTGCTGGACTCAGTGATCTGAGATGTCTTTTCTAACCAAAACAATCTCACGATTCTGTTCTATGAATAGCACTGCCAGACAGGAACTGAAGCTGGCCCATACGATAACGCTGTAATTCACCTTATTCTTTAGACATCTAATAGTTTTATATTTAGTTTAAGTCATTAATGTAGATTCCAGCTTGAGGCAAAGGGAGAGACAAGATGTACTGCAGCTGCTCAGGTCATCTCAAGATACCTTCTGTAGTTACAGAAGGTGGTTCAACAAATGTAGCCAATGCTCGGAAATGTAGTACAATCTGTCTTTAAAAACGACGATTCATTTTACCAGTCACTGGCATTGTGTTATGCAGAAGCTCTTATTTCTGCCTCTTCCTATTTTATAGGTTTCTTTTCAACTTGGGAAAATCACCTGCCTTTAAGCTGTATGCTACAGGGGGTTGTGAAAAGTGCCTTATGGGATATTTCAGCATGAGAGGAAACGCATATGGTTCTTACAAGATCTTTGCTACAGTTCATTACAGAAATTTGTCTGGTTGTTACTGGGGAAAGAATAGTTACAACCAGCACAAATACAATATCGACCCTGCCATTTCTGAGTAATGAGGTTACTAAGTCACCTGCTTAGTAAATTATCTGCATACATCTTCCTTTCAGGGGATGGCTAATCATATATAAAATCATTAGAGATGCACTTTCACTGAAGCTAGCACGTCTTGTAAGCGTAAAATGAGCCTAGGAAGTAGGATTTCAGTTCTGAATCTATGATATAGGTTTATAAAGGTAGGCAGCTTTTTAACTAATCTATCTCTTGCTATAAGCTGGTGTTTCTGGATATATAATATGGAGGTATTAAAGGATCAGTTTAATGCTAAACCCAAACATACTGCTCACCAAACACCTGCCCTAAATATCATACCCAACAAATACCTCTAATGAAGTGACCATGATGGTTTGCTCCCTAAACTGATTAATAACAGTTAAACCTTTAGGGACCACTCCTTTGAAAAAAAAAGTTCAGATTTTTGAACTGCAAGGGCACCAGTGATACGTGTCTGATATAACACTTAGGTATCTGAAAAGCTTCATTTGTGTAATTAATTCTAAAATGTGATGCTTTGTCTTTCATGAATACTCACGTATGCCCCAAAACACTGTTCTGTTTTTAAATCAGCAGCTGTGTACTTGTGCAATTCAATACCTTTTCGATGAAACTGCAGTGATCCTAGCAGACATATGGATTTAAGCATTTCTGTTGTGTACATTTCTAAGCAACATTGCAACTGGATGTATAGTCTACAGATTTCAGGATGAATTTCACCATCTTCAGGGCTGCAGTAAAAGAAGAAAAAATAAGTTAGTGCTGGGACTGGAAGCACGTTATCAAATCCACTTCCTTACTGTTGCATGCGACATCATAATCTGCTTCATCAACAATTAAACTATGCAGATATGATAAAACACCTGTTTCTACCAAACTGTATTTACAAACAATTCCTTAGCTCTACAGAGCCTTAGACATAAAACCATTAAACGTGGGTAGTTGTCGGTAAGATTGCATGTCCTTATTTTCTTCTCCGCATATTTTTTTTAAGAGGGATAAATAAGACACTGAGATTTTTTCTCCTCTTTTAAAACTTCGGGTAAGTCTTTTCTGGTACACTGCCACCCAGTTTGATTTACCATTGGTCCTGGTGCACATGCAGGAGATTGCAGGGCCACTTTAACTGTCACTGTTTAGGTTACAAATCCTGGATCAGACAAAATCAAGTCTACTTCAAACACACTCTTGTAAGAAACAAGTTAGCTGCAGTCTTTTGGCTTTAGTCTAAATTTCTCACCCCCACCCACTTGTGTTTAAATTAGTAGTCATATGATTAGTCATATGATACTGCATTACAAGGAGAATGAGATGGGGGTTTTTTTTGTTTTTTTTTTTTTTTTTAATTTTTCCCCAGAAGTAACAATCTCAGAAAGAAAAACTGAAACCAGCTGTAATCCTACACTTCCAATCAACTGCTTATGACACTACGAAAATACTTTACCCAGATCCAGGCACCAATTCTCATGTGGGGCAGTAAAATCAGGTATTAAATCTCACTTTTGTAGGCTAAGAATGCTGCGTGGCTATGAACATACTTTTAGAAAGAAACTTAATCGTTTCTCTAAAGGATGGCTTACTCAGTCACACCTGAGAATCAGATTTTCAACGCTCCTTCCAAAGGCAGTTACAATTGGTCTGCAAGTGGTTAAGGTTCAAGAGATAGGATTTTAGCAATAAAAGGTTCCGACACTCTTGCTGTTGGTTTGCCACACAGTAATGTTAAACAGCAAAACAATCGTCTAATTGGAATTTTCTACCTAGAGGAACCCACTTTTCTAAGAAACCCAAAGCTACTGGCATTTCTGAATACTAGTGCTAAAATAAATAATAATTAAGCAAGCTTGTAGATTCCTAGACTGTTAGTAATATAAACAAAGCTTTCACAATGGAAGAGTGCTAGCATTCTATGCAATGACTGAACTTCGTGTGGCTAAACGAATGCTTCCCATAAATGGAGACATAAGTATTTCCTCACAGGAACCAAAACAGTTTGTCTGATAAATTATTTGCAGCAATAATAGACAGGGTTGCTATGTTGAAACGATTTCTTAATACCAATCTAGACCAAAGGCTTTGAAACCTAGAGCATATTTATGCATATTTAAACTGGTGAAAGAAGCTCTTTCTGGCCTAAGATAAGTAATCATACCTATACTCAGCTTCAGCGACCAGTTAAAACATTAAGCCCGGCTCTTGACAAGAACAGATTTTAAATAAAATCCTATCAGTTTGTGCTGATACAGCTTTACAGAAGTTTAGTGTAAATGAATGCTGCATACTAAAATCTGTTAATTCTCACATTTGAGACTCACCATTACTCCAAACAAAGGAGACTATACATTGCCGAGAAAGATAGTCCAGGTCAGAGCCACAAATTCTGTGTTATTAAAGGAGTGGAACAGCTCCCTTATGAGGAAGGGCTGAGGGAGCTGGGTCTCTTTAGCTTGAAGGAGGCTGTGGGGTGACCTCATTAATGTTTATAAATACTGGAAGAATTGAGCCAGACTCTTTCCAGTGATGTCCAATGACAGGACAAGGGGCAAGCTGGAGCACAGGAGGTCCCACGTCTCTCTGTGAGAGTGATGGAACACTAGAAGAGGCTGCTCAGAGAGGCTGTGGAGTCTCCTTCTCTGGAGACATGCAAAACACGCCTGGATGAATTCCTGTGTGACCTGCTCCAGGTGACCCTGCTCTGGCAGTCAGGTTGGACTAGATGATCTCTGGAGGTCCCTTCAAACCCCTAAGATTCTGCCGTTCAGTGTTTCTTCCACTGATTTCTGTGAAACCAAGGAAGAATGTACTTAGTCGCAATCTGGGGTAAGAAAGTAAGGCAAGTATAAGGTAGACCCATATGCATGTAGCTCTGTGAAGAGATGAAAGGAGCAATCTCAAAGGACTATTTGCTGCAAGGATTTGCTCTATCTGCCTACAATGAGGATAGAATTATGTGATTTTCTGAGGTCCTTAAAGGTTCCTTTCCCTCTGAGTGACATCAGAAACCAAATGGAATCATAAAGGTTTCACAGAATTGGTGAGAATCTTTTTAAAAGGAAAGAGCAACCTTAGCACTTCCACAACACATGTAGGAGGAGTACTAGGGTTTGTATATTCCAATGAAACTACTAAGAACTACAGTAACATTAAGCAGAAGCACAGAGGAAGACTGGTCCCACCTGGCAATTCCTTATAAAAGTGGAACTTAACAAAAAAAAAGCAAGAAACATCTGGACTACAAATTACCATTGCTGTGGTCAGTATTACTTCAAATACCACACACAATGATAAGAAACCTGGCCATACTAGGAGCTTTATTTCTTTTGGTTAGACTATAATACGTACATTTCTCTTAAAACACATCTCTTTTTCTACTTCTGAAGATCCCTGTCTGCTGAAAATGTATACTGTGCACAGAAGGACAGTTCCTGCATCTTGTAATAAATACAGAACAAAGCTAAGGTGGCAGAACAAACAGGGTTCACACCCAATGCTCTGAAGATGTCTTCTTTATAAATATAAAATTGTATTTTATAAATCCTACTACCATTTTCAACATCATCATCTACTCTTTCATTTCGCATTCACTACTCCTACTGATTTCAATATTTTTGGGAAGAGTTAATACAAAACTGAACAAACTTTAGACCAGAATGAAACTGTGATGTTTGATGTAGAAGGCAATTTCAAGAGTAACTGCAACCTTAACAGAATTCATCCAATATAGCACAAACACAGCAAAAGCACATCACATCACATCATGTTTTCTTCCTTTGGAAGAGTATTTTAACATTCTTAATTTTGGGTCTTGTAAACTTGTTTTTATTTCTCCAACAGCTAAAATTTTAAGAACTATGCAACACATATTTAGGTAATACATGGCCTCTTGGATGCTTTTACTATGCTGATCTGCTCTACCTTTTAGCTTACAGGTGAGATTTTTTTACACCTCTTAGTGCCATATATTCTTGCATGTTCATTGAACACTATTCCCAAGTTCAGCACCATGGAATCACTGCAATAAACAAAGATACCAATATGTTGTTCTCCTATAATCTTCATCACCTAGTGTTGCAGTTTGTTTCACTGTAAGCACACATGCAGTAATTTCCTTTGATTTATCCTTACAAATGTGGGGGTTAAAAAAAGATCCAGCGGCATGTAATTCCATTTCCTTTCTGCATTTAGTACAAAGGTCCCAATTTAGTTCTTAAAAATTACTGCCATGTTTCACGTTTTCATTCAAGTCCCGGAGTCCCACCAACATGCAAGCACTTCCACTTTCTACTTGAATTTCCCAGATGCCTAAACTCTTCTTTCTGAGCAAGGTTTCCTTTGCCCTGAAGATGAATAGTTACACAACCAGTAATGGATAAATGAGTCACTGATTTCTCTGTTCCACCTGCAGGGCACTGCCCCATAAAATTTCATATGCAAAATGGAACCTGGTAAAAGTAAAGCAACCACAGATGGTAATGGTGACCTTTTCTTGCTCCGTTTTAGGAGCTTTTTCTGACAAGGAGATACAGATCTGATCTACTCTACTCTTTTATGCAAGAAAAGCTGAATCTGTCTAGCTTTTTTGAAAGCTAAGATTCTTTAACTGTAACACTATCACTTGTAAGAGTGGTATGGAAAATTACATACTGAAAACATAATTTCCTTTTAGGAGATTTAGATAAAACTGTGGTTGTGGTATTTTTCTCCATATTGTTTTGGGTGTTAGAAATCCTTAGAAATTTTAGAAGTCATGGCCAGAACTGTATTTACAAGGCTGGATTTACTTCCTTTCTATCCATCAATGGCAAAAATACTGAGGGTCTGCACACAAGTGTAAGAAAACAGTATTATCTTCATATAGCTCTTTAATTACTCAGATGTAAAAAATGGTCGAAAAAATGTCTTTACTTGTTTTTGTGTGTGTGTGTGAACTGAGAAATCAACAATTACACACAAGACAACTGGCTCTTAAGCCAATGTGAATTTATCAATGACTTCCTATTCACACACAAGCTGTAAGAATAGTCAGAAAACACAGTAATAGGTATTTTAATTGACTTTTTTTTTTTCCTGTTGTAATGTATTTTTCTCGTAAAGTGTAGAATAGCATAAGAACTAGAAACATCTACAATGTATGGATGTTCGGATCTATCATTGTTTCCGCAATAATGTGAGAGTGTCTGTAGTTGGACTGCAGTCAAATTCTTCTCTCATTTGCAAATCCAAAAATCCAGAGTGAAAGCAGTGATGTGCAAGTATTTTTAATTATCCAAAGTTTATACAATATTGATTATTATCAGGCCACTACCCTCACTGACTGTGTCAAACTGTTTAATTAGTGTTTAACTGCAATAATAACCACAAGAATTCCATTAGCTTGACACATATCAATTCTCTAGTACGCACTAACACAGGCCTCATTTTAATCTCTGGCAGCCATGCATTCTGATGTCATGCACGTAAAGGTTTCTTTTATAACCCCTGAAGTACAAAACATCCTGTGTAGTGAGATTAACGTTTCCCTTTAAAGTGTCACCAATTTAACTTCTTTCAGTAAATTCTTCTTTCCATATAATCAGTGTCATGCCACAAATAACGTTGACACAGGACTTTCAGAATACTAATTATAATGTTTATGATTAACTAGCTATATGCTGAACACATGCTTGTATTACTACCCCCCTAAAGTCCTCTGTTTCAGTTAGTCCAGCTGACTTCTCTGAAGAATACTTACTCAAGAGAAGCCTCACCTAACACAATCTCATATGACTACTGTGCCAAATTGTGTTCTCACAGAGCTGCTTAACAGCTTATGTGCATCTGTGCTATGAAAGCTAGCACAGCAGTGAGCATCTGCCCATGAGCCAAAGACTGGTTCCTCACTGCTGGCTTCTGAGCACAGCTGCTACCATGCCATGAGTATGACTTGCACCCACTTTCCTGCATCCATTCTGGAGCAGAAATTTTCCAGCTTCTTCCTATCCACTTAGGTAAGATAAAGACGCACTGGTAACTTTTATGGGATTTGGACATACAGGTTGAGGCTTTTTGTGGATACGTCATCTGACAGGGGAGCACTGCTGCCTTTCACAAGATATTCCTTAAATTATGCAGTTTATCAGGCTGCCATTAAAAGTATGTATTTTTGTAAATAAAGCTTACATAAATTGAGAACTTTAGACTTTCATATATTAACAGTTGGCAAAAGACATTCCATAGAACCGATTTATTTCCATAAATCCTGTGTTTTAAAAATCAGGTCGTGTTGACTGAACATGTTCTTGAAGCACCCACAAGAGGTGGAATCTACTTTTCCTTGTATTTTCCCAAGCTGACAATTAAGATAAAACCTTTAGAGGGAGCTCTTATACCAACCATACAATATCCGGCACACGTAAGAAACGTGATTAAAATGCCCCCCTGGTAACATGAAAAGGTAAAGAGTGAAAATGGCATTAAAAGCTCCCTTTTCTTCCCTCAAATAGTTGACAGATTATTTTATTGTACTGCCAAAATGTTGGTTGCATGTGGAAAACACCTTTGTTATTTCTTCAGTTCTCACAGGTGTTCAGCATCATAGTTCCTTTCACTGAAATTAATGAAACTTAAGACTGCTAAAATGGAACAGAGACTATGGTCTAGCTCTGAATTTAACTTAAACATTTTACTTGCATATTTACGACAGAGGAGCACTTTTATTATGAAAAACATTTAAAAATCCATACTGATGTTTTTATCTCTGGTTGAAAGACTAACTAAGCTATTATAAAGGTTTTATACACCTTGTGAAAGTACTGTTTCCATAAATTCTATAGTTAGCTCAAAGGAAAAATATTTTTATGAACGGTATCAATAGTTGTAAAATACAATGAGCTGAAAGACCTGTCCAAACATATAAATGAGAACTGTTTGTCTTCAAAAGCTAAAAGAAAATAAACCTCTGGCAAATCAGAAGGGAAAACAATGTGAAGCGAAGTCCAC
This sequence comes from Eubucco bourcierii, assembly GCA_013396675.1. Taxonomy (NCBI): domain Eukaryota; kingdom Metazoa; phylum Chordata; class Aves; order Piciformes; family Ramphastidae; genus Eubucco; species Eubucco bourcierii. The sequence goes on from VWZE01015700.1 coordinate 11,210, forward strand.
CTTACACCTCATACATGCACTGCCCATGCAAATGAATCTAAATTGGCTTGGTAAGCTGTGGAAAATCACTGTTCACAAATACTGTCCTGCAGACTTGTCTTTTAATTTCATCTCAGAAACACTGCAGGTTTAGAAAGACACAGCAGCTACAAAATGATCTCAAAACAATCAGACCTCAGATATAACAGTTCTGCTACAACGAAAAATATCACAAAAACACCAGCAGAACTACATTTCATCCCCTTAGATACTGAGGGCAAAAGGTTCCTTCTGATTATGGCTGAGATGCAAAAGCCTGCAGGAAGTTTTCTTCCTCTGTTTTTGTTATACACACTGTTTATTTATCACTTAACTATTCATTTTCTAAGGTACGAAAATACTTGCTGATTCATTTTGAATGCAAGTAGAGAAACCACCCAATGGCAAATGTTTCCTTCTAAACAGAACTTTTTTTTTTTTTTTGTCTTTTTAAAATACATGTTTAACACAAACTGCTGTCAGTTTCAGTATTACGTGGGTTTTTTTTGTTCTCCACTAATGTGCTATAATACTTCGATACGACTGCGACACAACATCCCAGTTCAGCCAGAGGATAAGCTCTTGCAGTAGACTCACAAATGGTAGTAAGAATACTTTTATTAACTCTTTTGAAGTAGTTAAAACAACACAATAATAGAAGAGAGGTGTTCTGATTTTGTTTAGTTAGACCAGTGTAAATCTCAAGTTACTCTGCTAAGGCTGATGGTGTCCATCTGGGTAAATGATAACACAAGTAGAATAAAATGCTGCGTCTTACTTTGCAGAGTCATTTCTAACACCAAGTTGATGGCAGTTCAGGTATTTTCCATGCTTGAACAATTTAGCTGCAACTACAATGGCAGGAAATATACCTACTTGATCAAAAGCATCTCACTGGCTTCCCAGGAAGTTACCTGATAAACCAAGAGCCACATAAGGCCTGTAAATTACAGTAATTTAAAATAATTATTTCCTTCTCTTGTCAAACTTCCCTCCTTGAGAAATACCTCCAAATACAAAACATTAGCATCACTTTTCAATTTTTTTCCCAAAATTCTTTTGGAAAATCACTATATGAGATAATTCATAGAATCATAGAATGGTAAGGTTGGAAGGGACCTCAAGGATCATCTAGTTCCAACACCCTGCCATAGGCAGGGACACCTCCCACTAGTACAGCTCACTCAAGGCCTCATCCAATCTGGCCTTGAACACCTCCAGGGAGGGAGCAGCCACGATCTCCCTGGGTAACCTGTTCCAGTACCTCACCACCCTTACTGTAAAGAACTTCCTCCTAATATCTAGTCTAAATCTCCCCTCTGCCAGTTTAAACCCACTGCCCCTTGTCCTGTCGTTGCAGGACCTTGCAAATAATCCCTCCCCAGCCTTCCTGTAGGCCCCCTTCAGGTACTGGAAGGCTATCACCAGGTCCCCTCAAAGCCTTCTATTCTCCAGGCTGAAGAGCCCCAACTCTCTCAGCCTGTCCTCATAGGAGAGCTGCTGCAGCCCTATGATCATCTTTGTGGCCCTCCTCTGGACCCGCTCCAACACTTCCATGTCCTTTTTACTACAGATGCAGTAACATTACTACTTAACTGATACTGTGAATTCTTTCACATCCTTTATGCTACCAGAAGAACAGGTATCACACGGTACTTTAAGGAATTGTGCCTGTACCTGGCCACGTGGCCACTATGCGCAGGTGCTATTCAGAAATCAATTTTTTGAAACTATCAGAATCACAGGTCAGAATTTTCTAGACTTGTTCCCTCAGAAGTGAATTTTACTGGCTGAAATTAACTCGAGTGCGGGCAGGAAGTAAATTACTAGAGGACTACACAAACTGTTGACTACAGAACAAAACTGACTGCAATCACTTGGTAAAACTTCTTGCCCTTGAATAAAACAGCACCAGTAAAAAAAATTCAGTTGACACTTGTTCCCTTTAGGAAAGACTAAGTGCATTGGGAGTCGGTTTTGGTCAGGGTGCCAGCTACAAGGAGATGAGGGACTTCTTGCCATGTGCTAGACACAGATGGTTCCAGACAGTTCCTGCCAGCTTTACAGTGGACCCACAGAAGAACACAGTTGAGCCCATCAGCCAAGTGTATGACACGTCTTTGAAAGTTTTCTTTTTAAAAAGGGCAGAAAATGCCACAGGGAGAAAGGAAGAGGGAACAAGAATAAGACACAAAGAAACAGAAAGGAAGAGGGAACAAGAATAAGACACAAAGAAACATTAAGGTTAGAGAAAAAAGGAGGAGATTCTCCATGGCAGAGTAGGTATTTCCTCCAGCCTGCAGATAGGAACACACCAGAGCTGATGGATATTCCTCAAGGAAATAGCACCTGTATAGAGCCTATACTTGAACAGATTTCCCTGACAGGACTACAGTCTGTGGAGGAGTCCATTACAGAACAGAGGAAAAGTGTGAGGATGACAAGTGGCAAAGAAGGACTGTCATGGACCAACTGCAACCCTCTATTCCCCATCCTTCCTGCACTGCTCAGGGACATGGGGTAGGTAGAGGAGCCTGGAGTGAAGCTGAGCATGCAAAAGGGAGAAGAAAATGGAAAACACATTGCTTTAATGTTTGTTTCTCCGTGCCCTGCTGTAAGAGTGAGCGAACCAGCACTTGGGAGAGGGTCTGATTGTTGGCTAAAACACCACACTAACTAACCCTAAAATCCATGATAGGAAATTTCTAAGCAATCAGAATTCCAAGTGAAATTGAAAATGTGTCTTTAAACTATGCTTTTGTGTTACTGTAAAGTTTTTTGGTTTGGTTTGTTTTTTGGTTTGTTTTTTTTTAAAAAGAGGGCATGATCACTACACCTTCGCAGAAACTAACTTTAATCCCCCCTTTCATCCTTCTTTCCTTCACCCATCCATCTGTCTCTTGCCTTTACTTTAGAGGAATCCACAAGATTTCTAGGCTAGTCAAAGATGGGCTGAACAGGACTTTTCTCTCTGTACATTACCAAGCTCCCTGTTGAGAAGACATGGTGTCCAGTTAGATAAAAGAAATCTTTAGGTGAGCTCTAAAGTCTTGCTTAGCTACAGCCTCAGCTGGAAAAAAAAAAAAAATCTCACCACTTCAATGTCTAGAACTGCATGACACCCAATAATAGATAAACCATGACATGTATCTCCCAGAAATGATCAGAGATAACCAAGGAGGCAGTCATATTAGTTGTATATGCAACAATTTTTAAAGTTTCCCAAAGAAATTCCTATTCAGTACTCTGCCTTGTCAGCACCAGCAAGTCATTCTCAAATGAATTTCTCTGATACACCAGTGGCAAGAGTACAGACACAGGTCTGTGCCAGCTAACAGGCTCAGACCAAATATACCTCCATATCGCCTCTTCTAACTTGACTGCAGACAGCTGAAATTCATGCTGCCAATGGATCTCTCCTTTGATTTCAGTTAAGATACTCAGTTCTTTAAAATGGTCCTTAATCACTTATTATTTATTAATAATGTATGGGTTGTGTCTCCCAAGAGTCTGCAAAGCTTAAAATGGTAAGAACTCATACTCTCCTCCCTAGTTCCTCTGGGTAAGAGTCAGAAAGAAAATGTTTGAAAGCTTTCAAAACAAGTATACCCTGTGTGAAACTTGTTCTCATCTGCATGGACAAATAAGATCAGACTTCACAAAAAGGCTTGAAAATGAATTAGGATATAGGTCACAGCAAACTACTAACATAAGGGATTTAGAAGGAACTGCTGCAGGCAAATGATGCCATCTGCTGTTGACCATCCACAGGACACTAAACCATATGACTGCTTTGATATACAACTCCTCCCCTTTTCACTTTTTCTGTCTCTACTACCTACTTTGGATATATATTTTTTTTTCCTAAAGGGCACTGCAGATGTGAAGAGGTGATGAAGCAGCAAGGAACAATATATTTGCATTTCCTCAACAGTATAATAAAATACTTCATTCTAAAGACTATTGAAACTAAAGGAAAAATGTTCATTAAGCTTCACTGGGATTTAAGCAAAAGCTGTATTGCATTAACCATTACTGCAAAGATTCACACATTCCCATTCTCTTATTTTCTTTTCCTATTAGTGAACTGATATGACTGCTACTCTTGTAAAACTGAAGGAAAACAGTCCACCAAATACATCACTACTAGGATGCTCAGAATAAGGCAGGATTTGGGATTCTGAAGTATCACATGCTTCTAGGAGTGTTTTGAATAGATCATTTTTATGTCCTTGAGTATTTATTTTTTGAAAAACCAAATATACAAATAGTTCAATGTAAAAATGTCTGAAGTTAAAAATTAAACTGTGGTAGTGTCAGTAAAAGAATCTCACACAGCCCCCTAGGCATTTGACAGATGAGTAGTTAAGTTAAAATTCACAGCTGAGAGACTGTGAGAAAATGAAAGTGTCAAAAAA
>VWZE01015700.1:41223-52090 GCA_013396675.1 Eubucco bourcierii
AGGGTGTACACAGTGATTAGTTTTATAGTGGGAATAATTGCAGTTGTTTGGGGAAACTGAGGTAGTGACAGCTACCTTTCTGGCATTGTTACTTCTGGTTCTGCTGGAATCATACAAACTTCATCATTATTTTCGTTTTACAACGAATGATCTAATTTCTCTCAAAATATACCAATTAGCCTCTAACCACCACACACAGTAATGAAATAAATAGTTTTGTAAGATTCAAGAAATGATCAAATATGATTATGAACTCTGAAGAAGAAGAATTTAGAGAGACGTGTTCATCAACAGCAATGTATCTGAAAAAGAAAGCATCTTAAGTTGTAATGTGGGCTGGAGTCGGAGTGGCTGGAGATCAGCCGAACAAAAAGGGATCTGGGGGTGCTGATTGACACCCACCTAAACATGAGCCAGCAGTGTGCCCAGGTGGCCAAGAAGGCCAATGGCATCCTGGTCTGCATCAGGAATAGTGTGGCCAGCAGGAGCAGGGAGGTCATTCTCCCCCTGTACTCTGCACTGGTTAGGCCACACCTTGAGTCCTGTGTCCAGTTCTGGGCCCCTCAATTTAATAAGGACATTGAGGTGCTTGAGCATGTCCAGAGAAGGGCAACGAGGTTGGTGAGAGGCCTCGAGCACAAGCCCTATGAGGAGAGGCTGAGGGAGCTGGGATTGTTTAGCCTGGAGAAGAGGAGGCTCAGGGGGGACCTTATTGCTGTCTACAACTACCTGAAGGGTGGTTGTAGCCAGGAGGAGGTTACCTTCTTTTCTCAGGCAAGCAACACCAGAACAAGAGGACACAGTCTCAAGCTGTGCCAGGGGAAGTTTAGGCTGGAGGTGAGGAGAAAGTTATTCACTGAGAGAGTCATTGGCTACTGGAGTGGGCTACCCAGGGAGGTGGTGGAGTCACCGTCCCTGGAGGTGTTCAAGGCGGGTTTGGACGTGGCACTTGGTGCCACGGTCTAATCTTGAGGTCTGTGGTAACGGGTTGGATTTGATGATCTTTGAGGTCTCTTCCAACCTTGGTGATACTGTGATACTGTGAATTTTACTTAGAGAGGTAAAAGGACACAGCATGTGGGAGGATGTATAGAGACTGGAAAGACACTGCACAGCCTTGTCTTGAAATATATTTTAAAAATCCTTTGTGAGGCTCTTGTGCTGCCAGTAAAAGAACTAAAGATTTGAGAATGTGTGACTAGTTTCCTAAAAATAAAGGGTTGAATTATTGTGTAGTGGGAAAGAAATAAGAACTTGGTTTCAATGTTTTTGCATGAATTTGCACTTTTTTTCCCTTGCCTTTTTTTTTTTCTGTTCTCTTTTACTTAAGCTTATTGTTTCTTTGCTTGAATTTCATCATGATTGATGTCATATGTTTTTGGCTTTAATAATTGGCCTGTTCTAGTCTTTTATTTGTCCTTCTAGTCTCATATTTTCCTACTACTCTGTATTTTGTCCCTGTTTTCCCATTTTATTTTTCTTTCATTTCTTTGTTGTCCACATTCCCATCTGTTTCTTTCTGTGTGATCAAAGAACAGTTTTGTGATTCAAAACTTACTTTGTATATGGCAAACTCATGATGAGAGAGGAAGATTTATTATACAAATGAGCTCTAAAAAGATACATTAAAAAATCATACATAGGCACAGACTGCACTACATGGTAGACTTAAAGGGCCAGATCCCTAGTCCTGCCTTTGTTCTGTATGAGTAACCACAGGAGAAAAAAGCAGAGGTGATTGGTGGTAACCAGCATGGTTTCACCAAGGGCAGATCTTGCCTGACAAATTTGAAGGCTTTTTATGAAGAAGTCACAGCGACAGTGGACAAGGGAAGGGCAGCTGATGTCATCTACCTGGATCTGAGAAAGGCATTTGACTTTGTCCCACATGACATCCTGGTCACCAAACTGGAGAAACATGGACTTGATGGGTGGACCACTCGCTGGATAAGGAATTGGCTGGATGGTTACATACAGAGAGTGGTGATCAAGGGCACAATGTCCACCTGGAGACCAGTGAAAGTGGTGTCCCTCAGGGGTCAGTGCTGGGACCAGTGCTGTTTAACATCTTTGTCAGTGGCATGGACACAGGAATGGAGTGCACCCTCAGCAAGTTTGCAGATGACACCAAGCTGTGTGGCACAGTCGACTTGCTCAAGGGCAGGGATGGCATCCAGAGGGACCTGGACAGGCTGGAGAGGTGGGCCCAGGCCAACCTGACGAAATTCAACAAGGCCAAGTGTAAGGTCCTGCACCCGGGTAGGCACAATGCCAAGCACAANACCAAAAGACATGAATGTAGATTGACTGAGGATGAATGACAAAAATACACTACACAAAAAAAATACATAATAACATTTTAAAGTTTTGGTGGCTACACTTAGCACAGAGTTTTTTTCTAGAAGATTCCAATAGAGTGTAGGAAGTGTTGGAGCGGGTCCAGAGGAGTGCCATGAAGATGATCAGAGGGCTGGAGCAGCTCTCCTATGAGGACAGGCTGAGAGAGTTGGGGCTCTTCAGCCTGGAGAAGAGAAGGCTTCGAGAGGACCTGATAGTAGCCTTCCAGTATCTGAAGGGGGCCTACAGGAAGACTGGGGAGGGACTATTTACAAGGCCTTGCAATGACAGGATGAGTGGCAATGGGTTTAAATTGGCAAAGGGAAGATTTAGACTAGATGTCAGGAGGAAGTTTTTTCCAGTGAGGGTGGTGAGGCACTGGAACAGGTTGCCCAGGGAGGTTGTGGCTACTGCCTCCTAGAGGCGTTCCAGGTCAGGGTGGAGGAGGCCTTGAGTAACCTGTACTAGTGGGAGGTGTTCCTGCCTATGGCAGGTGGTTGGGACTAGATGATCCTTGAGGTCCCTTGAGGTCCCATTCTTTGATTCTGTGATTCTATGAAACTGGAGAAATCCTGCAGAATATATATACTGCATATACATAGACTATATAGATACTATGGATTAAAATCTGCCTGTATAGTGTTTTTTTCCTGTTCTCCCAGGGGAATAGCTCCTAAAGCTGTGTGAGGACAAAATAGTTTGAACAACAGCTCTGGATATAAGTGTGCTACTCTTAATATGGGGTTAAAATGAATAGGGTTCAGCAGATGCCTGCTGTGAGTCCACCTCTGCTCAACGTTTCTCTTATCCCCCAGATGACAGTATTTGGAATATGATTATTAAATTAAATTACATGAATGTGAGAGGAGTAGATGCTAGAATTCATTGTGATCCTGAGAAACTGAGGAACTATCCTTAAAATCGTTACAAAATTATGTGAGGGGATGTATAAGATACCACTGAAATCTAAGGTTGGGATAGGTAAAACTCTGTGTAAGAGAATCTGGTCATTTTATGTTGTTGATGTGAAAAACCCCTGTCATAGCAGGATGTAGAATTAACATTGTAGCTAGCGAGACACATAACATAATAATTCCATGGCATAGTTATCAAAGAATCATAGAATTGCAGGGCTGGAAGACACCTCAAGGATCATTTTGTTCCAACCCCTCTGCCATGGGCAAGGACACCTCACACTAGATCAAGTTGCTTAGAGCCCCATGCAGCCTAGCCTTAAAGACTTCAAAGTAGATGACTGAGGGGAAGCAACAGTACTCTAATACACAAACTGCTACAGCGTAAGGAAAGGAATAATCTTTTTATTTTCCTGCCATCATAGAAATTCTAATGTTAAGAACACTGAAGAGGAGGATTAGTTTTCCACAGGAGACTTTAACTGAAGATCTTTAAGAAAAATACATAAAATCTTTGGCTGGAAATTATGAATGTGTTGTTAATCTCCCCTTGGGAGGGAACTTGGCTTATAGATTCTTAGAGTTCCTTTTCAATTCTATTCTTCAGTGACTCTTTGGAATTACAAAAATACCATGTCAGCTTAGTAAGAAGTGCTAACCTATAAATATTCTTGCAGAACACAAAAACTTCTACTTTCACAGCCTTTGGTACTCTTATTAAAGGTTTTGTCGTTTCATGGAATTTTATTTGTCAGTTAATGAGACAGGTACTTCTACTGTATTTGCTGCTACTTCAGCATCTTTTCCACTTTTCCAGTTTAGTACTGCTAAAAGGTACATTTCTGTTACTGTAAATGCTCTTCCCTACAGAGCCCTAGGGAAGTGATTTCATGACGGGAGTATCAGTACTGTTAGATATTCCGGAAATCTGCATAGCTTTTAAAGATAAAGCTAATGAAAATGTGGAGAAATGAAGGGTGAGAAAAGGAGAAACATATACCAACATAAAGAAACAGTGTGGGAAGAGCTTAACAGCAACAGAAGGCTTATTAGTGATGAGAAATAGAAACTAGCAAGAGAAATTACTTGAATATGCAGGTCAGAGTGGGAAAACACATGGTAGTGGAACACAGAAAAAAGTAAGTCCACATTTTGCCTGTTGTCTTTTTCTACTTTTTCCTCAGAATGGAGTGTTCTAAGCATGTCAATGTTTTATCTGTAAACATTTAGAGTGATTTTGAGGAAATGCTATACAAGAGCTTTATTACTTAATCAGTTAAATGAAAGTTAGACATTTATGAAACAAGTATATCTAGTAGGCCTGGGGTTTAGTGGTGGGGTGGGGTTTTTTTTTGTTTGTTTGTTCATTTGGGGTTTTTTTTGTTTGTTTGTTTGTTTGGTTTGGTCTTACTTTCTTTGTTGTAGACTTGTAACAGATATAAAAAGTTTGATTCTGTGATTCCACATACTGTTTTTAGTGGAGACTGCTTAAATCCAGCAGCTTTACCTGTATCAAGAAAAGGAAAGCACATTATATTAAAGGTGCTGCCTACTTGGCAGTCTTTGCTAAGTAAATCTTAGATAAGCTGAATTTTATACCTGTGATTTGCTGGTTTCTTCTCAGCTGTGGTTGGTCATCTGCAGCTTTTTGATTATAAGTTGCTTGAAGCAGAACCTTGTGTTCCTACCTTTAATGCTACCTGTGGTCTTTGCACAATCCACACAGCCTGTATTCTTGATATGACGGGAAGAAAGTAATTATTTTGATACAGTGGTTGAAGCAGTGCTCTGCAAACCTCAGTTTAGTCCTTGTCACAGTGGAACAAGCACTTGATCTGTATAGTGGAAGTATCTATGTGGCTTTTCCAGTCACTGCTAGAAGTATACCACAGCATGTCTGTGTAATATAAAATCACTAGTCAACAGTAGCTTCTTTAAAAATCAGCTCATCTCTAATCTGAGTACCATAAATGATTGTATCCATAAAAATCTACATTGTATACATACTGGCATTTCATGTTCAGTGCAGAAAATTCTATTGTACTAAGATTAGATATATTTCTTTGTACCTCAGCTATCTGACTCGATGATAAATGTAACGTAAACTGTTTTTCTTGAGTCTTCATAAAACAATGCTTCCATAAGGATGGTCTATGATTGTTTTAACTTAGATAACTTGAAGGTAATAGATGCACAGAAGTGTCCCTTACAATTAGGTGTGTCTAGAATAACTGTGTGAGGTCACATCCATATTGTATCCAACTTTGGACTCCTCACCTCAATAGAGAGGACCCTACTGGAAAGGGTCCAATGGAGGGCTGAAAATATGATGAGGGGACTGGACCCTCTCCTGTATGAGGAAAGGCTAAACGACCTGGGTCTGTTTAGCCTGGAGAAGACCAAGAGCAGATCTTATCAATTGTGCTGGTTTGAGGCTAATTGGAATATTTTAATGGAGAAAATTGTAGGCTGTGAGAAGGAAACAATGTCTACTTCAATCATAGGCTTGCTAAGATGGGTGAGAATAAGAACTGAAAACATAGATAACACAGTCTCTGGGGCAGACACTGTTGGGCTGTCTAGCTTCTTGCCTTCTCTCTGCTGAGTAACCTCACTAACCACTTTTCTTATAACCTCCATGGCTGATCCTCCAAACTCACCTTGCACATAAGGCAAACCTTGGGGTAAGGTACAGGGGTAGGGAGAAGATGGAAGGGTGGTTGGAAGCCCCTCCTGGGGTCTTTGATTTCTGGGAGGGGTGTTGTGTTTCTGTATTACCTTTAACTTGTATATTTCTGTAAATATTCTTGTGTATACCGTATATATCTGCTTGTATATTGTGCTAAGCTGTAAACAGAGCTTCATCTCTTAACTTCCATCTGACGGAGTCTAGTCTGGGTCATTTTACAAAGCGTGGCGGGGTGGGGAACTCCCAAACCATCACAATCAATGCTTAAATATATTGAAAGGACGGGGATCAAGAGTATGGGCCCAGACTCTTTTCAGTGCTTCCCAGGAATTCCTAACAGGCAATGGGCACAAACTAGAACACAGGAAGTTCCACCTAAACATTTTATTCCGCCTAAACACTTTATTTTGAGGGTGACAGAACACTGAAACAGGCTGCCCAGAGAAGTGTGTAGTTTCCTTTTTTGGAGACTTTCAAAACGCCGTAGGACATGTTCCTATTCAAACCTGATTCATGAGGCGGGTTAGAGTAGTTGTTCCCCACAGGTCCTATGATGACCCCTATGTTGTGGTAGGCCTAAGCAGGCCAAAATAGGTTTGCACATGTCCTGGCCTGCCCGGACATGTTCTTCAGCTCTCCCTCCTTCTGTTTTGGGGAGAAACAACTGCAGAAAAGAAGAGAAAATAATCTGGAGCCACTGTGTCTGAGGACTGTGGCCTGCCCAAATGTGTTTTGAACCCTGCAGTGAACAAGATACACATGGTTGCCTTGTGCAAGGCCTGTGCTCGGCCCAAATTTGGGTAAAGCAAGCCTATGGCTTCAACTAATATGGTCAGGCTTGGCTAACTGCTATTCTAATTGGCTATTCTGTGTCCTAAGGCCCGTTAGTCTCGGGCTGTATGGATAAAAAGAGATGAGCAGGGAGTACAATGTGTGCTCTGCTGTTATATTTGTGCTCTGCAGTTATATGGGTGATCTGCCATTGTATCTGGGTGCTCTGCCTTTATATGTGTGCTCCACCGTTGTATCTGCTCTCTGCCACTGCATCTGTACTTGCTTATTGCCTTATATCATGAGCTGTATGTAACTCCAGCAACCAGGATCAGCCTCTAAAAGGCTCCATGCATTCGACCTGCACGAAAAGGCTCCACGCATTCGGCCTGCACAGCCAGCGTGACACCGTGCTGAGACTGCATACAAGACATCCTACCTGCACCTGAAAGCCTCCTGCCAGGACGGGAAGTCCTGGAGATAACACAGATCATCCAGAGAGTCAGGACCAGGTCAGAGCTTGTCTACCTCCTTTCTCCACCACCCAGAAGCCTGGGGAAATACCAAAGCCTCTAATGGCTTTGAGACCGCTGACAGCAACCCCTCCACATGCTTTGGGTGCTGTCCAATAATATTTTGTGAGTAAATACTTAAAGCCTCTTGTAATCACTAATTGCCTTCTACCATAAGCAGAAAGGAGCCTCCTGCTTCCATCCAGTGGCTAAGCAGGATAGCTAACTGCAAGCTGTATAAGTGACTGCTAAAATCTTCTCTTCCAATAAAAATGTTTGCTTATGCTGGTTGCCTCTTAAAGTGTTCCAGTTTTGCCTGTTCTCTGTGTGTATAAATTTCCAAACCATGTGTTTTGAACCTTGTAAATAAGTTTTCTGGTGAGATTTAATGTTAATAAACAATTTCGTAGTTACTAAAAATCTCTGCCTGGATATCAAAATTAATATAGATTATTAATTTTACAATAATTCATAACTCCCTACTATTCTGTGATTCTGTGATCCTCTTTTTTCCATAAAGGATAGATGCACTAAGTCACCCCTACCACCCACTCACTATTTTAAGGACAAGGTGAAGTGCACATTCCTTCAACCTGTAGCTTTTGCTAAATAATACATAAAAACGTAACTATAGAAAATGTAGCTATTTGTATTAGCTTAAAAAAAGTTTTTGGAACTTCCATTTATAAAACCACTAGTTTGATTTGGGTGATATTCTCAAAGAGTGTGTACATCATAGGGAGTTTCAGGTTTCCTCAGCAATGCATATGACACATTTACCTTGGAAGCACCAGGTCACATCACAGTCAAGAAAGCAGTTAAATGGAATATTGTAAAAATTGGGTTAATAGACTGTATTTCTTCATTAATATGAATAAATTAACCTAAACTTTATAGGTTCAATCTAAGCAGCTAATGAAATACCTGCAAAAGTTTATGACACAGTTTATGACACAAATGAAGTGTCAGACTAGTACAGCACGTCCATGAAGTAGATTTCATTGGCCATGACCTTTTGGAACACATTACAGTACAAGAATGTTATCAAATAAAAAAAAACCCCAAGCTACAAACCAACCAACTTTGGTTCATCCTTTCAATGTAATTTTCAAATAACTGACATTCTAGGAAATCCAGAAAAAGATTTATGTATAAAATCAGTGATCAATGACTACTCTCAGAACCTTCAAGTGCTTGTGATTTTCTTAATGATTTATTCTAAAAATCAACAGCTAATAAGAATTGGATTCAAATTTATTATAAAACAACTGTTTTCAATGACTGTATCAATAATGTTGTGCCAGGAAGGATCTCCATATTCCTGGATGTACAGCTTTACGGTAGCTGCATCCTAACTTTGTTTCTAAGTGCGAATTTAGTGGGACAGGGGTGCTAAATGCCCTGTGTCCTACAGTCTGTATTATTCTAAGTACAGCTGGCTATGATGTGTTTACCTTGAGGCCATAGAATTTTCACACTTTTATAAATACAATTCAGATTTATTTTTAACTGGAATTTGTAAACTAGTTTGCCCTTAAGTCTTGAAACGAGATCCACATTTCTTCCTGATACAGCTTAACTGACTACAGTAATCTTAAACCATGGATGAATGTAGCCTTTTTTTTTTTTTTCTTTTTTTTTTTTTCTCTCACAGAATCATAGAATGTCAGGGGCTGGAAGGGACCTCAGAAGATCATCTAGTCCGACCACCTCTTCCAGAGCAGGACCACCTAGAGTAGGCCACTCAGGAATGCATCAAGTTGAGTTTTGAATGTCTCCAGAGAAGAACACTCCACAACCTATCTGGGCAGCATGTTCCAGTGCTCTGTTGCCCTCACAGTGAAAAAGTTTTTCCTTATCCTCATGTGGAACCTCCTATCCCCCACCTTGAACCTATTTGCTCATTTCATCACTGGACTTGACTGAGATGAGCCTGACTCCATCCTGACGCTCACCCTTTATATATTTATAAACACTAATGATTACCATACCTCAGTTTCCTCTTCTCATTGCTGTGGATGAATATATTGAATAGTACCGGTCCCTGGTCCCATTACTCACCTCTGAGGGACTCTACCAGATATATGCCTCCAACTAGGCTCTGTTTTGGCCTTTCGGTTTCAGTTTAATTTTTAATCAAAGGCCACTGCTGCTCCTCCATAAGCTGATTAATATGACTAGACATGAGTTTATCAAACTGAGTTTTAACCTCATCTCTGAAAAAGACATTTGAAAATCTTAATTTATCCGTTTCAATCCTGAAATATTACTGTGTCTGCAGAACATAGGAAAGCTCATAGTAAAAAACAGTAGTACCCTTAGCATCCCTTTGTATGCTACTTTCTGAACTCTTGAGAGAGTTATGTGGTTAATAGTATACAAAGTATGTGGCACATCAATTATATGAATGGTATATGGATTAATATGGATTAATTTGTCCTTGACATAGCTACTTACTAAACAGTTATAAGTAATAAAGAAGAATACTACATCTGGTAACATTGTTTTGTGGATGCTGGGACTTCCAAACTGAAAGATCACCATCCAGAAGAATTTATTTCCTTTACTATAGATGGTTATTAATACTACTGTAACACTCCAATCCTTAGAGCTTTATACTTAAAGCCATTCTGTAGTTATCACTGTTGAGCTGCGTAGTTCATTCCTACTGTGAATAAAATATATTGGACAAAATGTTAAATTTCAATAAGCTATTTTCTCTGATGAGCAGCACAGAGTCAACCACAAGTACATGCCTATAAAGCAGTCTTTGCCATGCTGTAGTAAATGGCATCTGCTGTATTCTCTGCTCCTGAGGGGACTCTGGAGATCATAAGACAGTTTTAATTAGATTGTTGCAATTCACAAGAGATGCCAAAAACTGGAATGTTACAGTAAAATGCTAAGGCTGTTAAAGTTAGGTTTACCGTGAAACTGACTTCAATCCCTTAAATTTTAAAGAAAGTTGTCTTTGAACTGTTGTTTCTGTTGCTGACCACAGGTGAATTTGGTTCGAACATTTAACTGGAAGAACAGATAACAAAATTGCTGAGGAAATGCATGTGGGTGATGATGGACTTGAGAAACAAGCTATAATATGCTTATTTGAAGTTCTGGCTAAATCCTTCTCAGTCTTCATATAGAATTTAGTACAAGCATCTGAATCCTTTTACATTCTGACAATATGGAAGAAAACCAAAAAGATAAATTTGAATTTTCAAAGCTCACACTTAAAATCCTAGATATTCTTTGCATTTGAGGAGTAATTATCTTAATGAGAACAAACTCCTCCAGTTTATTCCCCTGCAGACTCACCTCTAGTATTCCAGTCAAGCTTTCTCCCCTAAGGACATCAGTAAGTAGAACTGTACTACTCTTGAAGGAATGTGTCAAGTTTATCATCTTACAACAGGTTTAGTTCACTTCTGCTGTCACTTTCTGCAAGCCACTTATATTGGATATAGTAAGAGGAAATGCTAGACTGGAATCTAGAATCATAGAATCATGGAATTGTAGAATGGTAAGGTTGGAAGGAACCTCAAGGATCATCTAGTTCCAACCCCCTGCCATAGGCATGAACACCTCCCACTAGTACAGGTCACTCAAGGCCTCGTCCATCCTGGCCTTGAACACCTCCAGGGAGG
>VWZE01015701.1:0-30093 GCA_013396675.1 Eubucco bourcierii
ACCATCTTTTCTTCAGCTAGGCTACATAGATGTGGACACAGATCTTGTCTATACTCCAAGATACAAGATTCCAGGCCTTAGTGGTAGTATTTATACTACAAAGCAGATCTCTTACACGTTTTGAAAACAGATTCCAGTCTTGCATTTTCCCCACTTTAGCCCCTCCTTTGGAAACTTCTTCCTTGACTTCAGTGAACAGTGTGTGAATAGCAGTCTTGGGAACAAGGCTCCAGAGAGCATCTGAGAGATGAGAAACAGCTTTTCTGCTCATGAAAGCCCTGCACTGGTGCACCATGGGTGACTACTTCCCCACACAGCTCTGCCAATGCACCTTTCATCCAGCTCACACGTTCTTTCAGCACTTGTGCCTGGCTTTAATGAGCAGCCGGGGGTTGTGTAGGCTGGTGCCAGGCTGGGCTGGCTTTGTAACGGCTGAGGGATGAATGTCTGCCTGGAGATGAATGGGACCCCTGGACTGTGCAGTTTCTGCAGAAGAAAGTTCTACAGTCACACTCCCCACATCCTCCTCTTCCCCTTCGTTTGAAGATTTAATTAGAGCTTAGAAGCTAGGGCTTTTTAAATCAAGCCAATTATTTGCCTTTCTTTCAAAGGAAGGAAACTCCTTTGCTTTTCACTCGTTCCAATGCCGTCCCTTCCGAGTTCCTGCAACCGGATCCTCGCTACTAACAGTTCCGTTTGGTGACCATCGCATAGTCTCACACTGCTAACAGAAAAGCTCACACTGCCAGTGGTCTGTGGGAAAAGAGCTTTCTACTCACCTTGATTGCAGCCTTTACACTGCTGGGTACAGAGAAACACCTCCCATTTAGAGTTGGAGCCTAGAGACAAGCAGGGCACTCTTGACCACGCCTCTAATTTGCTAAGATCAATTTCCAGAGACAAATGCGAATCATAGAACCATAGAATGGTAAGGTTGGAAGGGACCTCAAGGATCATCTAGTTCCAACCCCCTGCCATAGGCAGGGACACCTCCCACTAGGACAGGGCATTCAAGGTCTCCTCCAACCTGGCCTTCAACACCGCCAGGGAGGGAGCAGCCACAACCTCCCTGGGCAACCTGTGCCAGTGTCTCACCACCCTCACTGCAAACAACTTCCNGGCTACTCTAAGGTCTCCTGGAAGCCTTCTCTTCTCCAGGCTGCAGAGCCCCAACTCTCTCAGCCTGTCCTCAGAGCAGAGCTGCTGCAGCCCTCTGAGCCCTCTGTTCCTAACTTTGCAATTAACCTCATACTGCCTTAAAAAATGCATGGTCTAATAAATATTTTCATGCTAGCGCACCTTTAATTTAGGAAGAATGTTTTTCTCTGTCAGTAATCCTTTTAGTCACAGCTGTTTAGCCTCATAAAATGAAAAAGAAAAAAAAGAAAAAAAAATAGTTCCCAGTATGCTCAAAGTCTCTCTACGATTAAATGTAACCAGTTTTTAATTATCTGGAATTTTCAGTATCTCCCAAGTACTCTTTATGAAGTTTCATTCAAATGAGGATATGGATTACTTTACTTTCTAAAGTTTGGAGCGCAGAGAAAAGGCAACAGAACAGATAGTACAGATGAAATGAAGCTTACCAGAAAAAGGACAATGCATGCATAATAAAATCCTCTTAAAGGCTATGTAGGGTGTGTATCCAGGAAAGGAGCAAGGTCTTAGCTTGTATTAATCTGATATACGTCAGTCAGTAGTTATCATAACCTTATCTGTTATGTTATTATTATTATTAACCCTTGTGACTAATATTGTAATGAAGTTACTGTGTATAGCAGAGTTTCAGCCTGTGGAAGCACTGGCACATAGAGCTTCAGCTGTGACTTCTCCCAGGTGGACTCAATGTCCTCTCCCAGCAAGTGCTGTAGATGCTGTGCTTCAGCAGTGCGCTGAAATAGTCCCTGGGGCATCCTGAGCTAGATAAAAGCTTTCAAAGCTTCATGAAGCAAAAAACTACATTATTGCAAATTTACCTTCCTAGATCAATGGAGAGAAAAATAGAAAACCATTCTAAACCAGGGTAGAAAGCCTGCTATTATTTCTTTTGAAAAGTTGAATGTTTTCCATCTGAAAATATATATTATAGTTTCTTTGCAACAATAACCAAGGAATTTAGTGTACTAAACTGAACAAAAAAAAAAAAAACAAACCTCAATTATATTAAGAACCACCCTAGCACTTCAATAAACCTGTAAAATAAAACAGTGCTGTAATATATAATTATTAGGTAGGTCAAAAAGCAACGCTCTAAAATCATGTTAAACGAAAAATGAAACGACAAATACAATTTTATCCCATCAAAAAAAGGATATATTTAAAAGATGTGTTAAAAAGAAAATTAATAAAAGGTTTTAACATCTTGTTTGGAGATTTCTGGCCTAACAATTAACATTAACAGCGAGCCATTAAATATTTTCTTTCCAGTCGAATTTGTCTTCTGAATTATAATCTGTACGCAGCTCTTCTGTTTCAAGGATATATTCTGTTGAACATGCATGAAGATAATTTAAATATAGAATTATAGAATGGGAAGGTTGGAAGGGACCTCAAGGATCATCCAGTTCCAATCCCCTGCCATAGGCAGGGACACCTCCCACTAGTACAGGTCACTCAAGGCCTCCTCCAACCTTGAACACCTCCAGGGAGGGAGCAGCCACAACCTCCCTGGGCAAATATATTCCTGATTTGTTTTGGTTTGTTTTTTTTCTTTTTTTTGCTCTAATAGCTATTAATTCTATTCTGCCAATGTCTGAGCAGCCATTTAAAATGCCTATCACTCACCATTCTCTCTGATGTGAATGCTCAGTGTATTTTGCAATCAAATGAAACAGGGAAGTCTCAGACTAATTTTTGATACAGATAAGACTAGAGAGCTGTATTTGAGGGATTGGAACTGTGAGTGAGGTATCTAAATCATAAAAAACAATTTACTTCATTCAGGCTCAGGCCAAGCTTCCTTGGATGCACAGGTCCAGAAGGAAGAAACAATCCATGTAGTCAGGTTTTCGACTTAAAAGTACAGTTTTGCTGTGCCCCTGATCTAGGTGAGCTGGTTGTCAGCTCTCAGGTCTCAGAGTGGATGTTTTTTCAGGTAAGAGCAACCCTTCCATCCTGGAGAGTTTCAGTGGAATGAGGGAAATCCTCCTTTTTGCCACTTTTCCTGAAGTTTGAGACGTGCTTCTGTAGAGTAGCAAGAAGCACTGCCAGCATTTGGGGACTTGGACTCGATGATCTCAGGACTCAATGACCTGTGGAGGTCCCTTCCAAACCCCAGTGTTCTAACATCCTGGTATTTTGTGATCATTACAGAAAGTGTCTGAACAGCAGTGTACTAATAGCATAGTAGATTGCCTACTTCAGCATTTTTGCTGTCTGGGGTGGCACAGTACAGCTAAGAATAGCTTGGTCAAAGCAGATGCCTACTCACTAATCATGGATTTGGGTGGTGAATGGCTNCGATTGGGGAGGGACTACTGACAAGGTCTTGCAATGACAGGACAGGGGGCAATGGGTTTAAAGTGGCAAGAGGAGAGATCGAAACTGAATGTTAGGAGGAAGCACTTTACAGTGAGGGTGGTGAGACACTGGCACAGGTTGCCCAGGGAGGTTGTGGCTGCTCCCTCCCTGGAGGTGTTGAAGGCCAGGTTGGATGAGGCCTTGAATGCCCTGTGCTAGTGGGAGGTGTCCCTGCCTATGGCAGGGGCTTGGAACTAGATGATCCTTGAGGTCCCTTCCAACCTTACCATTCCATGATTCTATGATACTCAAATCCATAAAGTTCTTATTTGGTTTCTCCACAAATGGCCAGTTGTGCTGGACCTTCCTTTTAGCGCTAGTATAACTCATTAAAGAGTTATAAAGAGGCAGCCTCTATACTATAGGATTATACAACTGCTTCACAGAGAAATTTTTTTACATGATGTGTTAGTAAAATTGCCACATGAGGCATGATAAAATATCACAATTCTTTTTTAGTCTACATATGAGTCTTTAGGGAGTAAAAAATTATTCTGAAAGTTCTATGCTAGGAATCATATAACCTTTTTTTCTTTTTTTTAACATTTTCAAGCTAAAAATAACAGCACTGTAACTTCAAGTTGTCATTTCATAAGTGTAATTTTGCTCTCATTTCAGTGAAATTGATGCTATATTAAATATAATATAGTTAATATATCAAAGGAGCATTATTTTATGTTTTCAAAACATTAATTTCATAGTTAAAATTAATGTTAGTAATAAACTTCTTGGTTTCAATGACACTGTATTTTCAAATGGCAAACATTTCTTCCTGAAAACGTAACGAGTTTTTCCTTTATAGCACTCTCCTTTGAACACCCTCTTTAATAAATTTTGAATATTTTAAGTTGCTGAGTAAAAAGAGAATTAATACTGAAAGCACAAGAGATATTGAATTCAACTGCTAAGAAAAAAATAGAAGTGCAAATATAGAAAGTAAGGATACGAAAATATCCAGGAAGCAAAATCTCTACAAAATATATGCTGCTGATTTAAAGAGTCATTGCTTATTAAGTGAGTTGAAATAATTGGCCATGTCCATATTCTTAGACCATTCCCATCAAATAAACTGAATTTGTTTGAACAGGGATTCTTCATGTCATCTGCTGGAATTAATGGGGTTAGCACTGACAATAGTTGAAATGAATGTGTCAAAGACAGTAAGCTAATACTGTCATGGTCTGATACATCTGTGCATTGTCAGTGGAGACTATGCTTACTGTGCATACATCAACAGAGAATCATCACGGCAGTACAAAGACGCTCAGAGGGCTGGAGCAGTTCTCCTATGAGGACAGGTTGAGAGAGTTGGGGCTCTTCAACCTGGAGAAGAGAAGGCTTCGAGGAGACCTTAGAGTAGCCTTCCAGGATCTGAAGGGGGCCTACAGGAAGGCTGGGGAGGGACTATTGACAAGGTCTTGTAATGACAGGACAAGGGGCAATGGGTTTAAACTGGCAGAGGGGAGATTTAGACTGGATGTTAGGAGGAAGTTGTTTGCAGTGAGGGTGGTGAGACACTGGCACAGGTTGCCCAGGGAGGTTGTGGCTGCTCCCTCTGTGGAGGTGTTCAAGGCCAGGTTGGAGGAGGCCTTGAGTGCCCTGTACTAGTGGGAGGTGTCCCTGCCTCTGGCAGGGGGTTGGAACTAGACGATCCTTGAGGTCCCTTCCAACCTTACCATTCTATGATTCTATGATTCTATTATTAATCACTATCCCAGTCATGAAATAGGCTGTATTTCACACAGTATCATTTGATTATACCCACCTTGAATATCACAGCCAATTCTGGTGTCCTCATCCTAAGAATGACACAGAAATGTTAGAGGGAGTCCAGAAGAGGGCCACAAAGATGATCCAAGGGCTGGAATACCTCTGCTACGAGGATAGGCTGAGAGACAGAGGATTGTTCAGCCTAGAGAAAAGACTCCACAGGAACCTTAGAACTGCCTTTTAACACCTGAGGAGATCCTAGAGGAATCCTGAATATGGACTTTTCATAAGGCAGTCTAGCAACAGGACGAGAGGGAATGGTTTGAAGCTGAGGAAGAGTAGGTGGTGAGATTCAGAACACGTTGCCCAGGCAGGGTGTGGATGCCTCCTTCCTGGGGGTGTTCAGGGTAAAGTTGGATGAGGCCTTGAGCAGCTATGCCTAGTTGAGAGCAGCTTCAGCCCATGTTGGGGAGATTGGAGCAGATGATCTCTCAGGTCTCTTCCAACCTAAGCCATTCTCTGATTCTGTGATATGCATTTTTGTGTTTTACATAATATGCATTTGTACTGTATATTCTCACTTGTACTAATGTACTACTTTCCATCAGAGAAGACTACCTAGGCACATTCCAAACTACAGAGTCTAGCACAATGAGTCTATGGTTCCAACACCACCATATGCAAAAACATTCAAAATAATAGTATAAAGTCGCAGTTCCAACTTTAAAAGCAGGAGACATAGCAGTGATCATTACCTGGTATGCAGTGGAAAACAGTAACAGTCTACTTCACATTTGCAGAAGAAAGTTGTTTGCAGTGAGGGTGGTGAGGCACTGGCACAGGTTGCCCAGGGAGGTTGTGGCTGCTCTCTCCCTGGAGGTGTTCAAGGCCAGGCTGGATGAGGCCTTGAGTGCCCTGTACTAGTGGGAGGTGTCCCTGCCTATGGCAGGGCGTTGGAACCAGATGATTCTTGAAGTCCCTTCCAACCTTACCGTTCTGTGATTCTATGATTCTATGATTGTCACATAAAAATATGCACAGGACTGACAGCAGTCCCAAGTTGTCTTTTGAAGGAAAACATTTTCATGTACATTCACTCAGACAGATATGTGGTTGCAAGGCTGTTACTACAAACTACATTTCTCAGGTGTGCAAATTCCCTTCTCATATTTCGCTGTAGGCAGAATATGTGAGGGGAACAACACAGATCTTTCTGCTTCCAAGAGTAAGTCAGAAACTAGTTCTGTTCTTCTCTCAGACACAATGATTTTATTTTATTTTTTTTTTTAGTTACTTTAATTTGCAATGTTAACTTGGACAACTATGGAGGTTCAATGATTACGACGACTAACTTACCTCCAGACGAAATGTCACACACATTGCTGGTGCATTTGTGCAAGGTGGTGTTACAAATAAGAGGGAATAAGGCAAACAATTAATAATAATGTGCTGATTATTTAATAATTTTGCTCTGCCTTCCACCTAACATGAGACAAAAGTTATAAAAGTTGAGTAGTTCAGTTTGAGGGTTATCTTCACAATAGGAATGATTACAAATAGTTTGAAAATAGTATTTGGAAGAGACAGATCCAAAAGTAGCAATACTACCTCACTAACAAAAGGAACTTCCCAGAGACTTTAGGAATATATCAAATACTCACAGTGCTGTTTGCTGGTTGTGGGAATTCCTCTTAGCATCTCTTTTCACTGGAAAATCCTCTTGAACTGCTACTGCTCCTTATTCCACATGTGTGGTGGGGGCAAAGACCCAAAAGAGAAGAGCTCACAAGTTCTGCAGCTCACCCATTTTAGATCAAAAGCCAACTAATTTTGTCGTGTGTCACCATGGGAGAGCATGCCCAAAAGCAGAGGCAAAAGGCCAGGGACAGATAAGCATCAGCTCTCTGCCCAAACATACCCAAACTTCTCCCAGCACAGACTGTGCCTGACAGGGCATGGGTTTGAGGGGAGAGTTTATGCAAATTCCCTGCAAGTGGGGAGGTGTCTTCCACTGGCTCACTCTATCCCTGTCTCTCTGCTTCCCCCCATCCCATCTTTGCTGGGCAGGGAGGGACTACCACAGGTGCCCTTGTCTGTGACTGATCTGTAACTCACACAAGAGAATCTAATTTTCCTATGTATTATAAATTCATAAATATAAAAGTATAAGTCCCCTAACCTAGTTTACTTCCTAAGAACTGACAGCTCATCCTCAAAATTAACATGCATATATGCATAGCAAGTTCATTTAAAATTAGCTGCAATTTGCATGAACTTCCCATCAGTTTTGCAAAACAATGCTAAATCACCCTACTTAATGTTCCAGAGCTTCCCAAATTTTTACCTTTCAGTTTTCAATCTTTGTAATTTCCACACTGAAACCCACAACCATATTGCAAACCAGTGACTTCATAACTGCATTCTTCACTTTGAGGGCAGGAGGAACCTATAACTAGCAGTCTACTTTGTCTAAATGGTCTTTTGTTTGGTTTTGGTGGGGGTTTTCTTCTGTCAAAGAGAATTCTGTCCAGTAGGAGATGCCTTTATCAGAGATTCAAGATGTGTTGTTTAAAGCCCAGGAGGATGTGTTGTAAGTAGATATACACCCCATCTGGAGTCCTGTGTGCAGTTCTGAAGCACCCAGCACAGATATACACCCCATCTGGAGTCCTGTGTGCAGTTCTGAAGCACCCAGCACGGGAAGGACATGGAAGTGTTGGAGCAGGTCCAGAGAAGGCCATGAAGATGCTCAGAGGGCTGCAGCAGCTCTGCTCTGAGGACAGGCTGAGAGAGTTGGGGCTCTGCAGCCTGGAGAAGAGAAGGCTTTGAGGACACCTTAGAGTAGCCTTCCAGTATCTAAAGGGGTCCTACAGGAAGGCTGAGAAAGGACTACTGACAAGGTCTTGTAATGACAGGACAACGGGTAATGGGTTTAAAGTGGCAGAGGGGAGATTTAGACTGGATGTTAGGAGGAAGTTCTTTACAGTGAGGGTGGTGAGACACTGGCACAGGTTGCCCAGGGAGGTTGTGGCTGCTCCCTCCCTGGAGGTGTTGAAGGCCAGGTTGGAGGAGGCCTTGAGTGCCCTGTACTAGTGGGAGGTGTCCCTGGCTATGGCAGGGGGTTGGAACTAGATGACCCTTGAGGTCCCTTCCAACCTTACCATTCTATGATTCTATATATATAAATTCATCATATGTATACATATGAAATTACAGCATAAAGTTCCTGTTCAAAGCTAAGAAAAAAAGATTAAAAGAAAAACAGAGCATCTCTCTGATTCCTAAATTCCAGTAGAGGTTGGTTTGCAACCTACCATTGATAAGTGAATAACAAGACATGAACTGGTGTAGGATTCATGCTGGAGTAATTCTGATTCTTCAGTCTGATTTTATATTTATAACTATAAAAATGAATAGACATTTCCAGGAGCAAAACTAATACAAATTCAACTAATCCCATCATGTTCCAGACAGGCTCATTGTCTTTACACAGTCTTTTATATCTTTTCACTACATTATATGCCTGCTATATTATGTTGCCTATCTTTGCAGTATCCAAGTAATTTTCAGTAGAATATTAAATGTTTTATTCACATGTAGCCCTATTCAGGTAACTTTCCTTTTTCCAACCAGAAGAAATCCTTACATTTTTACTTTCTTCATTACTCTTTTTCTTTTTCTTTATTTTTTTTTAAATACTTGTTGCTTTGACTTTAATTTCTGTAGAAATTTCTGTATGCTTGTGTGAAGGTTTGAAGGATCAGAATTTTTGCTAGGCAAGAACATCATTTAATCAGTTGATACTTGTGATTGTGACTGAGGGAAGTCATGAATGCATTGTTTAGATTTTTAGAAACAGTGTTTGCCTCAAACCAAAAGGCTTTGAAAGTAGCTAGGTGATCTCACATATGTTACCTGCATGACCACACTGCTCTGCTCATTCCTATGGATCTGTTGCAAACTTGGCAAAGAGGATGTAGATACAAAGATATAAAATTTCACTTTAGACTGAAATTAAATTACAGAGAGTTTTCTCCTTCCTTTCATAAGCAGCTTTTTGCCTCTTTTTTCCCTCCACTGGTTTCATGACAACTGAATATTAATTTAATTCCAAGATTCAGAATTATTAAACTCAAATTGCAGGAGATATTTTTCATGGATCAGTAAAGGACACATATTGTAAAATGTGTGTTGACATAAAAATTGATTACTGTACATCACTGAATTCGAAGTAACCCTTCTGAGCTTTCACTGGTGATAATCCTTCCTATTGCTATTGTAAGATGATTCCTGCAGCAAGAGCAGCATGGCCAGCAGGGCAAGGGAGGGGATTCTGCCCCTTTACTCTGCTCTCCTCAGATCCCACCTGGAGTCCTGTGTGCAGTTCTGGAGCCCCCAACACAGGAAGGACATGGAACTGCTGGAGCGGGTCCAGAGGAGGCCACGAGGATGCTCAGAGGGCTGCAGTAGATCTGCTGTGAGGACAGGCTGAGAGAGTTGGGGCTCTGCAGCCTGGAGAAGAGAAGGCTTCCAGGAGACCTTAGAGTAGCCTTCCAGTATCTGAAGGGGGCCTCCAGGAAGGCTGGGGAGGGATTATTGACAAGGTCTTGCAATGACAGGACAAGGGGCAATGGGTTTAAAGTGGTAGAGGGGAGATTTAGACTGGATGTTAGGAGGGAGTTCTTTATAGTGAGGGTGGTGAGACACTGGCACAGGTTGCCCAGGGAGGTTGTGGCTTCTCCCTCCCTGGAGGTGTTCAAGGCCAGATTGGATGAGGTCTTGAGTGAGCTGTGCTAGTGGGAGGTGTCCCTGCCTATGGCAGGGGATTTGAACTAGATGATTCTTGAGGTCCCTTCCAACCTTAACATTCTATGATTCTATGATTCTAAGTACTGGTGATAACCCATCCCTTAATATACAGTGATAATTCTTTCTCTTTACCTCCATAAAACTCTTTACCCTCATAAAATTTCAGTTAAACCAACCCAACTTGCTAAGCAGAAACAAATCGTCATTTGTAACAGAGAGATAACACAAAGCATTTCCAAAGGCTGCAATTAATCCTGGGGCAGCTGCATTCAAAAATCACAGCACCCAACAAAGAAAGGCATTATTACTTGCTGTGTTTTGCCTAAAAAAAAAATACATTGTGAAGACATACAAGTCTCAAGAACTGCTGGTTCTCTTTCTATTTCTGGTGCAGCCTGAAAGCTCAGGCAGCATACCTCACCTTCAGCTTGCTCATTTGAAATGTTCTGCTTCTGCTGGAAGCTCTTTGAGGAGAGTATTGTCTCCCAGTTTATCTTTCTGCTGCATTCAGCCATATTTGGCACAAAGAAAGAACAGAAACACTGAAAGGGGTACAAGGAATTAGGCTGTAGGTATGCTGCTTCCCAGACAGACAAACCCAGGAGCCCCAATTTTCTGCCTTGCTATTCAGTAAACAATTCAGCTGAGGGGCAGGAGGAAGAGGATTGTAAAAACCCTAATCTATTGCTTCAACAGCCCCCTGCTTAGTTTACTTGTTTCAATGTGTGGCACAATGAGAATGAGAGATTCAAGATTAGAGAGTCCTCACCCCTCTCCCCTCCTTTCTCCTCTATCACAACATCCCACGGAACAATATTTTTACTATAGGACGAAGAACAGAGAAGTTCCTACCTTAACAGCGAACTAAACAACACTCTCATTTACACCCACAAACATGAAAAATAACTTCATTGAAATAAATGAGCCAGAGTTGCCAGTGGTGTAAATTACTTTTTCATCGGTCTCAGTGAAATTGCACCACTTTTCTTCAAATGTGTTTCAGGCTTTAAGTAAATCCAATTCATGCTCACTTACCGGGGCACTATTTGGCCCAAAATCAAAGAGAATAATTTGCCCTCTCCAGCAGCATGAAGTGCTTATTTTCTTTCATTTTTTCCCCCCCTCTCTGCTTACCTCTCCTGGGGGGAGAACATGATTTTATACTCTGCAATTAACGTAATTAGAACAATTTCCAAAATGTACCTAATTATTCCTCACAACATGCCTAAGAGGTTGGCAAATATTTTCACCCATGTATTATAGTTGGGGAAATTATGTTGAAGAGGTTAAATGACTTGCCTGAGGACGGGTTGCAAGGCAGTGGGACGACTTGAATTGAATCTCAATAATTCAAACTTCTCACAGCCATCCTCTCGACCAATGCACAGCACTGACTATGTTTTAAGCTTGTGTTTTGCCTGTTATCACAATGTGGTCACTCATCTCCTCACGCAGTGTTTCAATTTGATACACTCTTCACTGCATCATCAAGAGGTGGCTAAACAACAAAAGCATTGCCCTATATGACTGAGTGTAAACTTTTCTTTACAAAAATAGCTCATATAGGTGTTATATTACTGTAGTGGAGGGGTAATTAATTAAAGTGAGATTATTTTTTTTTTAAAAAAAGTAATATTGTTTATTAACATTCAATATTCAGAACTCTCACCACCCTGATCACTAATTTTAATAATAATTGGTCCTTCTCACGGTCATGGAAATTTTATATAGAGGCAATAACAGACTGTAGCAATAACCAGCAATGATCTATAACATGAATTGAACTCGATGGAACTGGCAGAGAAGGCTTTGCGGGCAGTGCACTGCTTGCGGTCAATACTCCGCTTGGCCACTAGATGGACTCAGGGAGCTCCTTTCTGCTTATGGCAGAAGGCAATGGTGAGTTACAAGAGGCTTGAAGGATTGACTCACAAAATATTATCTCCCAACTGGCAGGGCTGGCTACAGCTTCAGACAGTACCCAAAGGCTTTCAGGGAATTCTTGTCATCTGCTGAGGCTTCTGGTTCTTCCTGGGCTGCTGGGGANCGAATACAACGGCTGAGAGCACAAATACAATGGCAGAGCACGTTGTATTACCTGTTCATCTCCTTTTATCCATACAACCCAAGACTAATGGGGCTTTGGACGCAGAATAGCCAACCAGAATGGCAGTTGGCCAAGCCTTACCATATTAGGTGTGAAGCCATAGGTTTGCTTTACCCAAATTTGGGCAGAGCACAGCCCTGCACAAGGCAACCCTGTGTACCTTGTTTCCCACACAGTTCAAAACAAGTCTGGGCAGTCCACAGTCCTCAGACTCAGTGGCTGCAAGTTCTTTGTCCTCTTTCCCATGATTGCTTCTCCCGAAAACAGAAGGAGGGAGAGCAGAAAAACATGTCTGGGCAAGCCAGGACATGTGTAAGCCTATTTTGGCCTGCTTAGGTTTACCAAGACAATTACATATTAATTCATAGAATCATAGAATGGTAAGATTGGAAGGGACCTCAAGGAGCATCTAGTTCCAACCCCCTGCCATAGGCAGGGACACCTCCCACTAGGACAGGGCATTCAAGGCCTCCTCCAACCTGGTCTTCAACACCTCCAGGGAGGGAGCAGCCACAACTAATTACCTCTGCTGTGTCTTAGTGATCTGGGCACTCTGAGGGAATAATGAAACGGCTAAATTGCTCTTTAAAGATGCACAATTTGTTGTTAGCGTTCTGAAACAAAAATCTGCTACCATGGTCAGTTGGGTGGGTGACAAGATTCTCTAAATCATTCATAAAGTCTCAAATGAAGCTGTCTTTTATAAATATGCAGGATGTATTTTCACAGCAGAGGAAAAAAAAATTAAAGACAATCATGAAATATAGTTATGATGAATTTAATGTATACAACCTGTAGGGCTAAAGGCTCAGGGTTTCAAGGCCTAACAGCACCTCTCTAAATTGCTGACACCCATTCAGAGTAAACAAAACAGTGAATAAGGGGCAAATGGTGAATAAAATTAGTTCAGGCTTTCAAAAGACTTTTGATAAAGACCCTTAAAACCTTGGTAGCCATGGAGTGAGAGGTAAAACTTCAAATGGATTAAAACTGTTCTAGGAGATAGGGATAAAAGGAGAAGGAATAACTATCTGTTCTTACTGCAAAAAGGTTAGTGATGCGGTACCCTACACACCAGATTTTTTAGTTTATGCCAAATTGCAGAGTCTGAACTCATGAGAAGTTCTGTTGAAATATGCTGCTAAGCATGATGGGAAGCTCATTATTGCTGTGCTTCAGGGAGTTTAAATAAGGTTTAGAAGATGTGATGGAGTCTCTCTTTCTGGAGATATTCAAGAACTGTCTGGATGTGTTCCAGCGTGATCTGCTCTGGGTGATCATGCTCTGGCATGGGGGGCTGGATCAGATGATCTTTGTAGGTCCCTTCCAGCCTCTGACATTCTATGATTCTATGGTATATTTATAGACAGTCTGAAAGGGGAAGAGCTCAGTAAATTAACCAAATTAGTTGGATAGAATCATAGAACTGCTGAGGTTGGAGTAGACCTTTGAGATCAAGTCCAACTGCTCTCCTAGAGGTCACAAGCTCCTTGAACTACCAGGTTTAATTAGGAGCTGAGACAACTATGTAGAACCTTAAAATCACCTGAAGTGGTCCTGTAAATGCAATGCTTTGCAACGCATCAGTTCATCCCATCAATGGTATGGCTGAGCTTTTTGTTGGTCTCCTACCTGCTAGTGCACAGAGCAATATGTGTTCAGCAGACAATGTTTAATCTTCATCTTGAGCTTCTAGGTTAGAGAAATGTCTGCAGAGTAAATAGAAAAGGAAAAAAAAAAAAAAGCAGGGTCAAATTTCCAAAAAAAAAACCAAACAACCCAATGAAACTTGAGAATTACTGTGACCAAATTAAATCTTGTCACATGAGGAAAGTCAAGGTATTTTCAGCATGGATCCTGAAGCAAGAGTGAGAGTTTCATTCTGTACTTTCCTCTGAAGTCTCCTATTCTTGACTTAGGTGTAAGTGTGTACCTGACCATTAAGTGTTAGCCAAGGGACTAAATATGCTCCGGGCAATATTACTCAGTATGTACCACTGGCTACAAAAAAAACCCTATTTTGCCTTAACCAACCTTATCCAGTGTGGCAGCAAAGCATTCAATGCCACTTCTTTGTTTTCTTAATGTAAGATTACATAAGTTTGATAACTTCCCTCAAGCTGAACATTTTGGAGAAAGCTTTGTTGTCTTGATAAAATAGATCTATTCCAAACTCCATCTCAAAATTCTATGCATGTTCAAAGAGATGAATAATGCAGTTGCTCTATAAGAGGAATGAATATGAGAAAAGGAGTGAAAAAGTAGACAAAAATAGATGGGAAGATGATGGCCCATAGCCAGCCATGTGAAATTAAGGCTGAAACTCTGAAAGCATAAAGGAGGATAATTCTAACGGGAAGGCTGAAGTAGTTCATCTTGCTTTGCTTAATATCATGGCCCTGAATCAGCTGCCTGAAAATGCCAGGAACATGTAGTAGTCTTTAAAGTGAGGAGACAAACTTTGTGGATGGTATGAACTTGCTTGGGTTAGTGAAAATGAGAGCTGACTGCAAAGATTTGCAAAAAAGACTCTACAAGGCTAAGTGCCTGAAAGATAAAATGGAAAATTAAATTCAGTGTGGATGAACATAAAGTAATGCACATAGGTAAAAGCAATAAAGCTTTAGTTACAAAATGGTGGGCTCTGAGCTGACTACTATCCTCTGAGAGAGAGATTTGCGATACAGTTCTATAAAAACATCAGCTCAATATTCAGTAGGAGTCAAAAAGCAAATAAAATGTTAGGAATGATCAGGGAATGAATAGAGAACAAATAGATAATGTTATTATGCCTGTGTGTAAATCTATAGTGTGTTTCCAGCTTCAGTGCTTTATGCATTTCTGGTCTTTGTGTTTCACACAGAACTGGAAAAGATGTGGACAAGGACATTACTGATCAAAAGAATGGATGTCATCTTTGCAAGAAACAATGAAGCAAACCATGACTCTTCAGCCTGGGGAAGAGATGGCAAAGAGAAAGGGTGGCAAGGAGAAGATGAAGAGGAATCAACCTTTAGTACATGAGCTCAAAGTTGTGAGAAGATTCTGTCATGCACACTTTAAAACAAGCAAACCAAAGCAATTTCTTACATGTGTGAAACACTGCTGAAGGTAGCTACTGATACTGGAAAATGCCATTGTGGTAAAGGCACCTAGGTATGTTTGGAAGGAGAATCCATGGAAAGTGACTGGATAATGAGCTACCACCTCTGTTACAGAAAGTCCCTTATCAGTAAAGCATTGGAAGTGAAGGACTTCTTGGGTTTTTGGCCCTTCTTTTTGCCAGACATCTCTCCCTGGTCTGTCAGAGGCTGAGCTAGGTGAACTTTTGCTTTGTATGCCTTACTCTGTGCCAGTAAAAAATATTACTGGAAGTGAGAGAAGTGTATGTACACATGAAAAAAAGACACAAGGAGAGACAGAGGAGCCACCTGCAGTGCACAAAGAGGAAGTGATGCAGAGAAAAAAAGAATATCCAGGGAACTTTAGGACATTGCATGTTATTGGTGTATCCTCTTGAATTTACTACTGAACAGTCTTTTGCTTATCAAAAAGGACTTCTTTTTTTGCAATCAATGGGAGTTGGTTTTAGACCCTCAGGGCAAAGCTGTCTTTCCCTCTCCTGCACATGCCCACTGCAGATATGGTTTCCAGATAAAATTTATTTTGAAGAACAGAAAAGTCACTCTGTGGTGACTCAGGGTGTATCTATTTGTCATTCTGTCTGTACCTCTTAGTATCCTTTTCTTGTGTTTTCTCTGATAAGGGACCTTGGTGGCTGAAATATAGATCAAAGCTCCAGCCTAAGGCTGGTCAAAAGAAAAAAGAAGAGGAGGAAAAAAGGCATTAAAAATATATCAGTGAGCTTAAAGGATTCTTTCTTTTCTTATTTTATGTGCTTTCTATTTGAACATTCTCTATCTCATCCTGCATTTAACATATCTTACAGTCACTTGGAAAGAGAAGCAAAAGGGGAGCACTAAACAAAAGATTATTTTCCATTATTGTATTGTAGCCATAGTTATTTCTAAACTTGATCTGTTCCATTGTGCATTTGGCAAGGTAGTGAGCTGTGCTCAATCTGCCACATCTGTGCTGGTCACTAACTTTTTTATCATTGTTGGCATGAATTTTCATAAAACCATGGGTCATAGAATCATGAAATCACAGAGTGATGGGAGTTGGAAGAGGCATCTGGGTGTGATCTAGTCCAGCCTCCCTGCCAGAGCAGGAGTCTGTGCACAACAGTGTCCCAGTGGGCTTTGAATGACTCCAGTGACAGAGACTATGCCAGCTTTTTGGGCAGCCTTCTCCAGTGTCATCACTCTCAACTTGAAGATCTTCCTCATGTTTACATGAAACTTTCTGTGTTCCAGTTTGTGACCATTACCTCTTGTCCTGTCACTGGGCACCACCAGAAAAAAAGTCCCCCTCCTCCTGATACCCACCCTTTAAGTATTTATAAGCACTGATAAAATACCTCCTGAGTCTTGTCTCCTTCAGGCTAAAATAACAGAGGTGATTAAGTACAATTAGCATGGCTTCACCAAGGGGAAATCACACCTGACAAACCTGGTGCCCTTTTATGACCAGGTCACAACAACATCAACAGAGGAGAGCAACCCATGTCACTTATCTGGACCTGATCAAAGCCTTTGATACTGTCCCACACGACATCCTGATCTCCATGTTGGCAATATATAAGTTTGACGGACGGACTACTCAATGAGTAGAGAACTGGCTTGACAGCCACACCCAAAGAGAGGTTGTCAATGGGTCCATGTCCAAACGGAGGCCAGTGACAAGTGGAGTCCCTCAAGGATCAGTCCTGGGACCAGTCTTGTTTAACACAGTCATCAGTGACATTGACAGCGACATCGAGTGCACCCTCAGCAAGTTCGCCAGTGACACCAAGCTGTGTGGTGTGGCAGACTGGAGGGATGGGGCAGTCCCAGGCACTGATACAGTCTGGGCTGACTGGCTTGAGAGCAGCCCTGAAGAAAAGGACTTGGGGATGCAGGTGCATGAGAAGCTCAGCATGAGCCACCAGTGTGCACTTGCAGCCCAGAAAACCAACTGTATCCTGGGCTTCATCAAGAGAAACATAGCCAGCAGGTTGAGGGAGGTGATTCTCCCCCTCTACACCCTTCTCATGAGACCTCATCTGGTGTACTGTGTTCAGTTCTGGAGCCCCTGTTACAAGAAAGATAGGAACATGCTGAAATCTGCCCAGAGAAGGGCTCCAAAGATGATCAGAGGGTTGGAGCACCTCTCCTATGAAGACAGACTGAGTTGAGGTTATTCAGTTTGGAGAAGAGAAGGCTCTGAGGGGATCTTATTGTGGCCTTTCAGTATCTGAAATAGCCTACAAGAAAGTTGGTGAGGGACTTTTTAGGGTGTCAGGTAGTGATAGGTCCAGGGCTCATGGATCCAAGCTAGAGGAGGTTACATTTACATCAGATGTTAGGGAGCAGTGTTTCACTGTATTTGGTGAGACACTGGAACAGGTTGCCCAGAGAGGTGGTGGAAGCCTCATCTATAGAAGTTTTTAAGGTTGGATTACAGTTTGAGCAGCCAGATCTAGTGGGAGGTGTCATTGCCAATGGGAAGTGGGTTAGAACTAGATGATCCTTGA
Source organism: Eubucco bourcierii (assembly GCA_013396675.1). Classification (NCBI taxonomy): domain Eukaryota; kingdom Metazoa; phylum Chordata; class Aves; order Piciformes; family Ramphastidae; genus Eubucco; species Eubucco bourcierii. The sequence continues at coordinate 17,781 of VWZE01015701.1, forward strand.
GGTCCCTTCCAACTCTGACAATTCTGTGATCCTCTGTGTTTGATTACTTTGTCTCTAATTCTGGATCTGCTGTTATCATTTAGGTGTTAGGTAAGATGCATAATTTATCCTATAATTTGCCATAGATCTCATATTCAAGATGCAAAGGCTAAACCAATTGAAATGTCCTTTCATTTCACTGAGGTGTGAATGCATTAGATAAACACTGTCTTCTCTCATATACTGGAAGAGGGGTTATGAGCAAAACTGGAAAGTTAGTTGTGTTCAAATAATTTTTCTTTCAGCTAGTCTAAAAGATCTCAAAAAAATACATTGAGTTCTGTTTCATTTATTAAATATAGAACCATAGAAGGGTAAGGTTGGAAGGGACCTCAAAGATCATCTAGTTCCAACCCCCTGCCACAGGCAGGGACACCTCCCACTAGCACAGGGCACTCAAGGCCTCCTCCAACCTGGCCTTCAACACCTCCAGGCAGGGAGTAGCCACAACCTCCCTGGGCAACCTGTGCCAATGTCTCACCACCCTCACTGCAAACAACTTCCTCCTAACATCCAGTCTAAATCTCCCCTCTGCCAGTTCAAACCCATTGCCCCTTGTCCTGTCATTGCAAGACCTTGTCAATAGTCCCTCCACAGCCTTCCTGGAGGCCCCCTTCAGATACTGAAAGGCTACTCTAAGGTCTCCTTGAAACCTCCTCTTCTTCAGGCTGCAGAGCCCCAACTCTCTCAGCCTGTCCTCGTAGGATGAGCTGCTGCAGCCCTCTGAGCATCTCCATGGCCTCCTCTGGACCCACTCCAACACTTCCATGTCCTTCCTGTGCTGAGGGCTCCAGAACTGCACACAGTACTCCAGGTGGGGTCTGAGGAGAGCAGAGTAAAGGGGCAGAATCACCTCCCTTGCCCTGCTGGCCTGGCCATACTGGGCAATATACTGATTAAAATAATTTTTTTATTCCATTATCTTAATTCCAATGTCTTCTCCACAATTTTTTTTTTCAGTAACATTGACTGAAAGTGATTCTCATGCTGTTTCCTGACCTCAGGAAGATAGTGACTGCTGTAGCATCAGAGTATTCTTACCAATCAGAGTTTTTCATGGGGTTTATGAAATAGTTGCACTGTTTTCAGTACCTACTACATACTACAGTATGATTTAATTGTAGTGTGATTTAACAGTTTTATTCCATTGCCCAGGAGTAACTGTTAAGCTGTAGCAACAGATCAGCATAACTTCACCGACCTGAGTAAAATTTTACTTCCTTAAACCACTTGATGTGACATTTTTAGAGGATATGTGTTGTTGAAAAAAAGCATCCTCCTTTTGCCCAGAACCACAATCATTTTGCACAAAAAACAGAATCAGTGCTTTCCCTTATAATCATCATTTGTGCTGTCAAGGGAGGAAAAAAAAAATAAATAATCCTTAACATTTTCAGGATTTTTGTTTCGTGAGGAAATGTCTCTGATCAATAGTGCCAAAGGTCTATAATCCAGCAATTAGTTTTAGCCAAAAGTTACTAATACCTCAAAAATTTCCTCGTGCAAAATGATAGCCTCAAATTCTGAGCCATTTACTGCCAGATGTTTTGCAAGCTGTTCTGTAGCGTCACATAAAAAGCAATGAGGTAAAGAGAGAGACATAGCTGAAAGGAGCTAAAACTGAGATGGAGGGAGATGTTGTCTTCAGGAAATCTATGGTAATAGGAAAAAAAAAAAAAAATCAAGGTGTTCTGGGAAACTGAGTTGAACCAAGACAGTTTTGAGTGACTGTTTTAAGATCAAGCAGAACAGTCAGTTAAGATGTTACTGAATAAACGTCCACGTTTCTCAGTGCGCCATCCGTATCAGTAAACTTTCCACCTTATTGAACCAAGTGAGGACATAAGTTTAGGAATCACAGAATCATAGAATCATAGAATGGCAAGGTTGGAAGGAACCTCATAGATCATCTAGTTCCAACCCCCTGTCATAGGCAGGGACAGCTCCCACTAGTACAGAGCACTCAAGACCTCCTCCAACCTGACCTTGAACACCTCCAGGGAGGTTGTGGAGTACAGAAGCACCCAACGTGATCAAAGATCATGTTGGGTGCTTCTGTGCTCCACAACCTCCCTGGGCAACCTGTGCCAGTGTCTCACCACCCTCACTGCAAACAACTTCCTCCTAACATCCAGTCTAAATCTTCCCTCTGCCACTTTAAACCCATTTCCTCTTGTCCTATCATTACAAGACCTTGTCAATAATCCCTCCCCAGCCTTCCTGTAGGCCCCCTTCAGATACTGGAAGGTTACTCTAAGGTCTCCTGGAAGCCTTCTCTTTTCTGGGCTGCAGAGCCCCAACTCTCTCAGCCTGTCCTCANCTGAGCATCTTTGTGGCCTCCTCTGGACCAGTTCCAACACTTCCATGTCCTTCCTGTGCTGGGGGCTCCAGAACTGTACACAGGACTCCAGGTGGGGTCTGACGAGAGCAGAGTAAAGGGGCACAGTCCCCTCCCTCTCCCTGTTCCCACACTGTTCTTGCCGCAGCCCAGCACTCAGTTGCTGTCTGGGCTGCACTCACACTGCAGCCTCATGTTGAGCTTTTCATCAATCCAGACCCCAAGGTCCTTTTCCTCAGGGTTGCTCTCAGCCATTCCCCACCCAGCCTGGATTTGTGCTTGGGATTGTGCCTACCCAGGTGCAGGACCTTACACTTGGCTTTGTTGACTCTCATGAGTTTGGCTTGGGCCCAACTCTCCAGCCTGTCCATCAAAGATCCCATTTTGAATCTAGAGTTTTCTTGCACCCAAAGACATTTTCTGGAAGAGTCACTGATTCCACAGATGCATTTATATTAAAGCATCTCCCATGACATATACCAGTTTACTAATCAATGTGGATTACGATCTCTTATCACATTTCTCTCACTTTCTTTGTGTTTGCCCCTGAATTATTTAAAGCCTTTTCTTCCAGTGGTGATGGAGTGTTCAGGTTCATTCAGACCAAGACTAGTGCATTAGATGGGGAAAAAAACAGGTCGTGAAAGATGTGGGAAAAAATGAAGCATGAGTAAGCAACTTCTGAGCTCCTGTCTCAGAGCCCAGTTTATTTTGGGACATTTCAGTTCAGCCTCAATATACTTTGCCATAAAGCAGGTCCTGTTTCAAAATAGTGAAGATATTAATTGGTATCTGCAAACCAGTGAAGCTGGCAGTAGGTGATTAAGGAGAGGTGAAAGTGAAAAATATCACCTGTAAGTAAAGAGATCAACAGTTTGGGTATGCTGACTACAATCCATCTGCAGTACTGTGAACAGTTCTGGAGCCCCCAGCACAGGAAGGACATGGAAATGTTGCAGCGGGTCCAGAAGAGGCCATGAAGATTCTCAGAGGGCTGCAGCAGCTCTGCTATGAGGACAGACTGAGAGAGTTGGGGCTCTGCAGCCTGGAGAAGAGAAGGCTTCCAGGAGACCATAGAGTAGCGTTCCAGGATCTGAAGGGGGCTCCAGGAAGGCTGGGGAGGGACTATTGACAAGGTCTTGCAATGACAGGACAAGGGGAATGGGTTTAAACTGGCAGAGGGGAGATTGGAACTGGATGTTAGGAGGAAGTTGTTTGCAGTGAGGGTGGTGAGACACTGGCACAGGTTGCCCAGGGAGGTTGTGGATGCTCCCTCCCTGGAGGTGTTCAGGGCCAGGTTGGAGGAGTCCTTGGGTGCCCTGTACTAGTGGGAGGTGTCCCTGCCTATGGCAGGGGGTTGGAACTAAATGATCTTTGAGGTCCCTTCCAACCTTACCATTCTATGATTCTATGATTTAATCTTTATTTGGGCTTTTTGGGGGTGTTGCTTTTGTTTGTTTGTTTGGGGGGGTTGTTTGGTTTGTTTGTTTTATTTAAAGGGTGCTACACATCTTTGGAGTAGGATAAGTCATAAATAGTAACAATAATAATAACACTTCTTTCTCATTAGTAACGAATCACTAGAGATTCCCTTGTGGTGATGCACAGTGCATGACACTGCACAGATTAGGACTTCCATCATGCAGACTGGCAGCATGATTGCTTTTACTAAATACAGCCATAGCACACGGTGAAATATGCTCATCTAGGGCACTGCTAGTAAAGCACTGACAGCAGCCTCACAAACAAGAATGAATGACTTTCATAATTCTGTTCTGGAGACTAAAAGCTTGGAGAAATACTGGATATTGTGAGCAAGAAGTGAGTATGTTAGCAGCTTTTTTCCACAGAAATCCAAGCAGTGAATTTTATCCCCAGAAACCTGCATTTCTTCTCACTGGAAAAAACATTTATTGAGTTTCTTAAAATCATAGGCTCATTGGGTCAATAACCAACTTAACTCTGTTTTGCAGGGTTTACTACAACTGAAGCTTGCTCAACTGTCATAATGAACAGTAATGACCATCATAATCAGCTAATTTATGTAAGCCCAAGTGGCAAATGAAACTTTTTCTTAAACAAGAGGCAGGGGGATTGGACTAGATGACATTTCAAGGTCCTTTCCAATCCGTAATACTCTGTGGTTCTGTGAAGAGCTGCTAACACTCTCCATGGAAGGAAATAGTATTAAAAGAACAGCTTTCCTGACCATCTACCTTAACCCCATCTGCTGAGGCTTTTTGTAGTAGAATCATAGAATGGTAAGGTTGGAAGGGACCTCAAGGATCGTCTAGTTCCAACCCCCTGCCATAGGCAGGGACACCTCCCACTAGGACAGGGCACTCAAGGCCTCATCCAATCTGGCCTTGAACACATCCAGGGAGGGAGCATCCACAACCTCCCTGGGCAACCTGTGCCAGTGTCTCACCACCCTCACTGTAAAGAACTTCCTCCTAACATCCAGTCTAAATCTCCCCTCTGCCAGTTTAAACCCATTGCCCCTTGTCCTGTTTTTGCAGGACCTTGTAAATAATCCTTCCCCGGCCTTCCTGTAGGCCCCCTTCAGATACTGGAAGGCTACTATCAGGTCCCCTCGAAGCCTCCTCTTCTCCAGGCTGCAGAGCCCCAACTCTCTCAGCCTGTCCTCATAGGAGAGCTGCTCCAGCCCTCTGATCATCTTTGTGGTCCTTCTCTGGACCCACTCCAACACTTCCATGTCCTTCCTGTGCTGAGGGTTCCAGAACTGCACATAGTAAATGGATAGAAGTGAGCTTCTCTAAGAGGCCATTCATACGGATTGCAAGCCCCAGTGCAAATGTTTTGCATGCTGTCACGGAGGAATCTGCCACTGTCAATGGACCTTCAGGTCATAAACCCAAAGTTGTATGTCCAGAGCAGATGGCATGGATAACATCTTCATTTCCATTCCTGACACTGCCCTTCTTGCACATTGCATCTGGCTTTCACAGACATTTGCATCCAAAGCCAGTACCACAAAAATCTGTTGTCCTGCCTCACTACCACTTTTGGGATTCCCTTCCCTTGCCATCTTTTCGATTTGAATGAGTCCTGATATTCACTCTCACATAGCAACTTAAGCAAGATAATGGTCCTAGATGGAAGGGAACCACTGGGTGTTTAAAGATTAGTTTACTAATCTGTCCTACTCCTTGGTCATCCTCAGGGAGATGGTAGGAACTAACACCAGCCTCATGTAGTGGGATTGAACAAAGTTTTGAAATAGTGCACAATGCTTCTGTGGATGTTAACTCAATAGCCCTCGGAGGTGGAGGATATTAGGATATCGGATACAGAGTGAAATAGCTACCAAACCTCAAATTCATCTCCTCTGTTATTTATTAATAACTTCCACATGCAAGCAAGACCTTGGGGACTGCATAATTTTACCCTTCCATGAATCCACTTAGCTTCCTGTGACTGCAGGGAAGAGTAACATAGAACAAGCAGTTGGTAGATGGACATCATTGGTGCAGGTACTCACAACTATCAAATAAAGGAAAACGGCTGTGACTGACATGACTGCTCTGCCTCAGATACTGATGAATGCACACCAATTGTTAGCATTTCATGATATTTTCATGTACTGTCATCAAAAAAAGTACCATGATGGTATGCATTACATCCAGGTCAGCATTTTGAGAATAAGGAACAAAGCTACAGTTGTGTTCAAGTGAGGCAGAATGATGCTTTGGTTTTCACCCAAAGATTCTGCTACAGATAAGTAGAAACAGATCTGAGGCAAATTGCAGATTTACCTCCATCTTCCTTGAATAATCTGCAGTTTTCTGGGAAGGAATAATGGAGTAGATGGAGCAGTCTGGATTGAAAAAAGGAAATATACTATCTGTTTTTAAAGACAATCAGCATTTTTCCTGTGGAGTAACAAGGGAATGTAAAATACTAAACCATAGGAAAAAAATTGAGTCAAACAGAAATACATTTTGCCATTTTTAAATAAAATAATATAGCATCATCAAACCATAGAACTGTTTCATCTGTAAAAGACCTCTAAGATCAATGAGTCCACCATCAAGTCCATTAAATCACATCCCAAAGTGTCTTTTCTGCATATTGGTTGAAATCCTGCAGGGTGGTTGACCCCACCACCTTCCCAGGCATCCTATTCTAATGCCTGGCCACTCTTTCAGCAGGGAATTTATACAAACTAAGTATTTTCTGATTCAATTTGAGGTCATTTCCTCTCAATCTGTCATTGATACTAGGGAGAGGAGACCTCAATTTCACTACTGCTTCCTTTCAGGCAGTTGTAGATGTAGTGGAAGGATAATTAATGTGAGATATTTTCAAAAATTAATATTGTTTATCAATATTCACTATTCAGAACTCAATATTGTTTATCGATATTCACTATTCAGAACTCACCCCCATCACTAATTTTAATAACAATTGGTTCTTTGCATTGGTCATAGAAAGTTTACACAGGTTATAGCAGGCTCTAGCAATAACCAGCAATGATCTATAACATGAATTGAACTCGATGGAACTGGCAGAGAAGGCTTTGCGGGCAGTGCACTGCTTGCGGTCAATACTCCGCTTGGCCACTAGATGGACTCAGGGAGCTCCTTTCTGCTTATGGCAGAAGGCAATGGTGAGTTACAAGAGGCTTGAAGTAGTTATTCACAAAATATTATCTCCCGACTGGCAGGGCTGGCTACAGCTTCAGACAGTACCCAAAGGCTTTCAGGGAATTCTTGTCATCCACTGAGATTTATGGTTCTTTCCTGCCTGCTGGGGAAAGGAGGCAGACAAGCTCTGACCCGGTCCTGATCTCCTCTGGATGATCTGTGTATCTCCAGGGCTTCCTGTCTTGGCAGGAGGCTTTCAGGTGCAGGCAGGATGCAATGCCATGTGCAGTCTCAGCACAGTGTCAACGCTGGCTGTGCAGGCTGATTGTGTGGAGGCATTTAGAGCCTGCTCCTGGTAAACCATTGGAAGGCAGTTTCCAGGTTGTTCAGGATATAAAGCAGCACAAATATAACAACAGAACATGAATATAATGGCAGAGCACGAATACAATGGCAGAGTGCATCAATACAACAGCAGAGTACCCCTTGTGCTGCCTACTTATCCCTCTTTATCCATGCAGCCAGAGACTAATGGGGCTTTGGACATAGATTAGCCAGTCAGGATGGCACTTTGCCAAGCTTGACCATATTAGGTGAAGCCATAGGCTTGTTTTACCCAAATTTGGGCAGAGCACAACCTTGCACAAGGCAGCCCTGTGTACCTTGTTTACCACAGGTTGCAAAGGGCCAGGATCCTCAGACTCAGTGGCTCCAGGTTATTTGTCCTCTTTCTCGTGGTTGCTTCTCCCCAAACAGAGAGAGGGAGCACAGAAAAACATGTCTGGGCAAGCCAGGACATGTACAAGCCTATTTTGGCCTATCCAGACCTACTACAGCAGTAAAGAGCCTCCTTTTCAGATTAAACCATCCTAGTTTTCTCAACTGCTCCTCATAAGACTTTCTCCAGACCCTTCACCAGCTTTGTTATGCTTTATGTATGGAGTCTCATAAACCCTGAATCTCCAGAGGGTTCATCCATCTAGATAAATCAGTCCCAAATCACAGTATTTTTGACAACTATGGCTTTAAAATAATATTAAAAAAAAAAATCATGCTAGTTCATTTACATACAGTAATTGGCCTTGTCTGTCACTTCTGTGTGACAGTCTGCTCTTTAGCAAATGTTGCTTTGTTTGTCACTTGCCAAGTTCTATGACTGTCTATAGAACAGCACTGTTTCATTTTTCTAGATTTTTAAAAGATGTTAATGAGAATAAGCTGGCAGAAGCAGGAAAAAAAGGAAAACTGCTGTAGTTCCTGGGCTACGAAGATAAAGAGCATTTCAGAAGGGTATGTTAAAAGCATAACGTGGCTTCCACGCTGACTGAAATATTGTTGCACTATGAGATCAGTAAATCTATAGTTTTATGTGTTAGCTTAGTTAGATAATTTTATTTTGGCACTATTTGATATTATAGGATGCTTTTTAGAGCTACAAAGGTATAATCCCTTAAAAAAAAAAAACCCAAACCCAAAAAAAACCCCACAAAACAAACAAACAAACAAACAAAACATGTTTTAACAATGTTTTCCATGCCATTTTAATGAAAACTAGACAAAATTTAGAGCTACTGAAAAAGTCACCTTTATTCTGTAAATTCAAGTTCCCTATGTTGCATCTGCAAATGAGACAGTATGCCAAAAAATGGCACTCTTTTTTTTTTTTTTACATCATTTCTGCATTCAGAGTTTCCTTCAAATGGAAATAAGAGACAATGTCACATGCTGCATATTGCTACACAAGAGACAGGCACAGCTAATGGCATCTGATAGGGCTCTAAGCTGTGAAGACAAAAACACTGCTTACTATGTGCCATTCAGTAGTCTTAATCCCATTTGATTACTATGGTTTGTTAAAAGAATCCTGTCACTTCCAACACCAGGGTTTATGGATGGTCAAGAACTGAAGGGCATAAAACCAAATGAGAATGGTTCTTCAGTAACTTTCATTCGTGAAAGAGGTCATCAAGCTCCAACCCAACAGGGATTTCTTGTCAGAGGACTGTAGGTGAAACAGGAATAGGAATACCAAATATAATCTGTCTCAGCATTGATGTAGTAATAGAATCATAGAATCAAAGAATGGTAAGGTTGGAAGATACCTCAAAGATCATCTAGTTCCAACCCCCTGCCATAGGCAGGGACACCTCCCACTAGTACAGGGCACTCAAGGCCGCCTCCAACCTGGCCTTGAACACCTCCAGGGAAGGAGCATCCACAACCTTCCTGGGCAATCTGTTCCAGTGTCTCACCACCCTCACTGTAAAGAACTTCCTCCTAACATCCAGTCTAAATCTTCCCTCTGCCAGTTCAAACCCATTGCCCCTTGTCCTGGCATTACAAGACCTTGTCAATAGTCCTCCCCAACCTTCCTGTAGGCCCCCTTCAAATACTAGAAGGCTGCTTCTACTCCTCCTGTGTGGGAGACTTTGCTCCATTTAGGAGCAATACAGAATTTAAGTAGGAAATACTCAATTGGAATCTCCCAAGACTGAGACAAAACATATTACCTATGACAGTCTTAGGGAGAAGTTATCACATCCTGTTAGCAACTCACAGTCCATAAAACATGGATAATGTGCACACTGAGGGAGAGGGACAAAGAAAGAAAAACACAGAGTTGAAAAAAAATTAACATGAAAATTAAAGTGATATAAAAAAAAAAAAGGCAAAATATATTTTTGTAGTAAAATCAAGGGGTAGAAATTAGCCTCATGAAAAGGGGGGGAAAAATATATCCACAAGTGGTTGTACAATTGTAAACAGTCTTAGTGTGACTTAAAAAGCACTTAACCAACCAAGGCATGGATGATGCTATCATCTGAGACATTTCTTCATGCCCCAAAGAGATCATTTTAATACTCAGTTTAAATGAAGGATTAGGAACCAGATCAGACCATATTCTCCCCATTCAAATCCTCATTAATCAGGCAAAACCTGATGCCTGGTCAGGTTAAGATCCACCAGCAGATAAATGTGTGATCCTTGGTCAGGTTCAATGTGTATAGAGATTGTTGTAAAACAGTGAAGGCTCCATCAGGGTTTATGTCACTCTAAGTTAGAGAGACATCCACAAGTACATACATTCATCTGAAGCAGGAGCATTTACAATCCAGAACATGTGCATGGACTTGATTTCATTAGCTGCTTAAGCTCATAAGCTGGACAGCAAGCTGGCTTGCTTGAGGCACAGAAGTGCTTTCTCCCTGCTTCTCTTGCAGGGGTCGGGAGCAGGTTAGAACAGACAAGGCACAAAGATTTAACACTTTTGGGAAGTTTGGGAAACCTTCTCAGATCCTTCAGTATACAGACTGCAGGATTCTGAGAGGTGAGAATTGGTGATTTTTGTAATATTTTTCAAGAAAAAATAAATATGGGTTATTATCAGGGGAAAAAGAACACCAAAATGTGGAGAGACCATTGCCAAGTGGTGTCCCTCAGGGGTCAGTGCTGGCACCAGTGCTGTTTGACATCTTTGTCAGTGACATTGACAGAGAAATCAGTGCACCCTCAGCAAGTTTGCAGATGACACCAAGCTGTGTGGCACAGTTGACTTGCTGGAGGGCAGGGATCCATCCAGAGGGACCTGGACAGGCTGGAGAGGTGGGCCCAGGCCAACCTCATGACATTCAACAAGGCCAAGTGTAAGGTCCTGCACCTGGGTAGGCACAATCCCAAGCACAACTCCAGGTTGGGTGGTGAATGGTTGGAGAGCAGCCCTGAGGAAAAGGCCCTGGGGGTCTGGAGTGATGAAAAGCTCAACATGAGCCTGCAGTGTGAGTGCAGCCCAGACAGCAACTGAGTGCTGGGCTGCAGCAAGAGCAGTGTGGGCAGCAGGGAGAGGGAGGGGATTGTGCCCCTTTGCTCTGCTCTCCTTAGACCCCACCTGGAGTCCTGTGTGCAGTTCATGGAACTGTTGGAGAAGAGAAGTCTTCGAGAAGACCTTAGAGTAGCCTTCCAGTATCTGAAGTGGGGCTACAGGCAGGCTGGGGAGGGACTATTGACAAGGTCTTGGAACGACAAGACAAGACAAAGGGCAAGGAGTTTAAACTGGCAGAGGGGAGATTTAGACTGGATGTTAGGAGGAAGTTGTTTGCAGTGAGGGTGGTGAGACACTGGCACAGGTTGCCCAGGGAGCTTGTGGCTGCTCCCTCCCTGGAGGTGTTCAAGGCCAGGTTGGAGGAGGCCTTGAGTGCCCTGTACTAGTGGGAGGTGTCCCTGCCTATGGCAAGGGGTTGGAACTAGATGATCCTTGAGGTCCCTTCCAACCTTACCATTCTATGATTCTATGATATTATCACAAAGAAAACAAATCTTCTGTCCGTACAGGTTGAAGAAAATAAAAACTGACTTCAGAGAATATTTATTTAGAGTATAGAAAAGTAGAAATCGGGAAGAGAAGCCAAAACTGAAAACGCTTGAGAACTGCAATAATATCTATCCTGTTAAAGTACTCATTAATCTCACAGTTCTTTATGAGGAGGGATATTGTTTCATTTTTGTAAATCAACTTAGTTCAGCTGCTGTGCTGCAATCAGCAGCATCTGATCGATTTCTATTACTCGAAGATGTGGCCCCTGGTGTGCAGAAAGACACTGTTAATTATTTCAGTGCACACAATGCGTGACCAACTCGTGGGGTCAGTGTAAAATTAACACGTTTCAGGTTTATACGCTTGTGTTATTCCTCCAGTTGTTGGAATTCACAGATATAAGCTTTATTCTGCAGTCATGCAGAGAATAATTACTTTTTTTTTTAAAAAAAAGAAAATTTTCCTGATGAAGGGAGTCCAGGAGCTTTAAGCATGTGAGTAATTTCTATACTTTGAAGAAATTTAGGAGAGCTGGCAAGCACTAATTATCACAGTATCACAGTATCACAGTATCTATCGCAAGGGTTGGAAGAGACCTCAGAGATCATCAAGTCCAACCCATCACCACAGCCCTCAAGACTAGACCATGGCACTAAGTGCCATGTCCAAACGTGCCTTGAACGCCTCCAGGGACAGTGACTCCACCACCTCCCTGGGCAGCCCATTCCAGTGACAAATTACTCTCTCAGTGAAGAACTTCCTCCTCACCTCCAGCCTAAACTTGCCTTGGCGCAGCCTGAGACTGTGTCCTCTTGTTCTGTCACTGGTTGCCTGAGAGAAGAAGGTAACCTCCTCCTGGCCACAACCACCCTTCAGGTAGTTGTAGACAGCAATAAGGTCCCCCCTGAGCCTCCTCTTCTCCAGGCTAAACAGTCCCAGCTCCCTCAGCCTCTCCTCATAGGGCTTGTGCTCCAGGCCTCTCACCAGCCTCGTTGCCCTTCTCTGGACACGTTCAAG
>VWZE01015701.1:32706-43634 GCA_013396675.1 Eubucco bourcierii
CTACAGGCTCATGTTGAGCTTTTCATCACCCCAGACCCCCAGGTCCTTTTCCTCAGGGCTGCTCTCAACCATTCCCCACCCAGCCTGGATTTTACTTGGATGAATGCCTGTGGTGACACTGCAGTAGCAACACTGTAAAGCAGCCCTGTAAAGCACCAGCATTACCTTGAATTGCAAATTTCTTAAGCTTGCCTGAAAGTTTTCCCCTTTAATACCAATTTTCTCTCTTGAGGCAGAAACTGTAACCAAGTTCTCCTCATCTCTTTGTTAAACTAAAACCAGTATTGTGACTACTTTCATATTACAGTCTTGCTAATACTTTAAAGTTTATAAAAGTTAAAAAAAAAAAAAAAAAAAAAAAAGAATGGGGAGTGGGGGGCGGGGGGTGGTAGAGAACACACTCTCTGGGAGAATAAGGTCATCAAGAGATTCTTAAAGACACTCTGTCTTCATATTGATGTGCTCAACCAATGCTAGTAAGATGTTGGCACTCAAGGTGCAGGTGTTGTGGCTTTCTGGGCTGTTGTATTAACAAATGTGTACGGTCGTGTTAGGAAACAGACATAAAGACCAACACAAAACAAGTGCTTCTAACATGCAAGATAATGTCTTCAGGTTTCTGGAAAGTATGGCAGGAAGTTCTAGGAAAGAGAATGGTAAATATTGGTTCACTGGAATAATTCTTCCATCTTTCAGCTCATTTTCTGACACTCTCTTTCTCAAGCGTCCTTCAGGTGACCCAGACAACCCAATTAGTTATTTGGATTGACTGAATTTGACCTGTGAGTCAAATATCAAGTCTTTTACAAATTAACAGGTGATTTATCCTTGACCTCAGAATCTCCATCTGCAAAAATATATGAAACAATGATATTTAATGAACAGTGAGGTTGCAACTAATTGGTGCTCACTCTGAAGCAGTTTTGCCCACTGGGGCCTTGAAGTTGTGACTGGGAATGCAGACAGCAGTGTTATGGATCTCATGAACTGGGACAGAAAGCAGAAGTATAGAAGATGACAGGGGTTATAGGACTGAGGTCTCTGCCTGTTTAATTAGGGATGATAAAGTAGAGGCTTAAAATGGAGAACATGAGTTGCACATCCTTATTTAAAGATAGAGGAAGTGGCAAAAGTTTGAAGGTAGGAGGATTTACGTTCCTTCCTAGTGTGAGGAGATGTAAAAGTGACAGCAAGGAGTGGAGGAGAAAGTAAGAAGACTTGAGTCTCAAGCATATAAATGGTAGATGTCCAACCAATAGGATCAGGAAATTTTATCCTTACTCTGGGGAAGACGGTTTTGTAAATGACCCCATCTGGAGTACTGTGTACAGTTCTGGAACCCCCTGCACAGAAAGGACATTGAACTGTTGGAGTGGGTCCAGAGGACGCCACAAAGATGCCCAGAGGGCTGCAGCAGCTCTGCTGTGAGGACAGGCTGAGAGAGTTGGGGCTCTGCAGCCTGAAGAAAAGAAGGCTTCCAGGAGACCTTAGAGTAGCCTTCCAGTATCTGAAGGGGGCCTACAGGGAGGGACAAGGCCCTGAGACACAGAATAGCCAAACAGAAGGGCAGTTAGCCAAATTTGACCATATTAGGTGAAGCTGTAGGCTTGCTTTACCCTTTTCAGGGTAGAGCACAGGCTTTGCACATGGCAGGCACAAGCTGAATGTGCATACCCTGCACAGGATGCAAAACAACTCTGGGCAAACCAGAGTGCTTAGACTCAGTGACTCCAGGGTCTTTGTCCTCTTTCCCATGGTTGCTTCTCCCCGAAACAGAAGGAGGGAGAGAAGAAAAATATGTCTGGGCAAGCCAGGACATGTATAAGACTATTTTGACCTGCTTAGGCCTACCATGACAGTACCCCAACAGACGGAGAATCCTAGAGAAAGGAGTAGAGGAGTTCTAACCTCTGGATTCCAGCCAGATTCAGAGTTCGTCTCCAATGCTTCAGATTTATGCAAGCAGAATCCTGTGAAATAGATATGAACTCTAGGTTGCTCCTAAGTTGGAAACAAGTGTAATTTTAATGTACCAGCTAGCAGCAAGACTGAATCTAACCACATTGTAGCTAAAGTCTCTGCTGATTTTTGACATTTGTATGTATGTGTGGCTGATTGTATGAATAGCTTCTTGATTTCCATAGCCACTTTTTATTCAAATTGGAAATAATTGCAGCAGTTCACAGAACTTGGAGGTCACACCTCTGGGGCTAGAAATCAAATCCAGAATAAGCTGCAGATACAAAGCAGTCTCATTTTGAGACACTATTGAAGTTTTATTTTCCACTGACTTTATCAGGAGTTGATTGGTATCACTGAAAAGCTTACTTTTTAGGCACTTAATGCTGGAGATCAGTGTCTAACAATGAACTTTAAGTTCACTGAAATTGAATGAAGTTTAAGATGTTACTGGCTTCTTCAGTTTTAGCTAGCTGACCTTTGCAATGTCATTCTATCAGCTGAGAAAAGTAGTTTTGCACAGCAGAGTCCTCACTGCACAACACCAGTGCAAAGGCTTTTAGAAGTGTAACACTGCACAAGAGCCAAATATTACTAACGTGGTTTATTTTTTTTTTCCCTTTTTAACATCACTCTTTAATTAGCAGTGAACATAAGTAGCTGTAAAACTCCACAATACAGCATTAAATTCACCAACTCAATCAAAAATTTAGCAAAAATTACCATATGTGTTACAGGAAGCTCAACATTTTCTGCTTTTCCAGGCTGCTGAGGCAGCATCCTCTTAGTGTTGATAAAAATTGCTTTGCAAAGGTTGTGCCTCTTTGGATTTATCACTATCAGCATGTGGCAGTGTTTGAGCTTCCAGCTAAAAAAAAAAAAAAAAAAAAAAAAAAAAATGGAATTTTCTGGGCAGAGGCAAATAATCTTCCTGACCTTATTTATCTGTATGTGAGGGCAAGNTTAATTTTAGCAAGTGGTAGGTTTTAGGCATCCAACAAAAAAAAAAAAAAAAAAAAAAAAAAATCAAATGGAATTTTACAGTACTTGCTTTGGGGCTGGAGCATAAAACTGCTCTCTTAGCAGCTTCCAAGTCCCTGGAAGCTCAGTCCCTGTGTCTCTCAGCTTCGTCACACTGCCTTATGCATTACCACTGATCTTTCCCACTTGCTGTTTACTTACTTTATTGCATGGTTTGAAGGGACTTTTTTTGTTGTTGTTGTTGTTGTTATTATTATTATTAGTTTGATTTTTGACATCTCTTGATAACAGGGATTTACAGAAGTGCAAGTAAATGATTAATTTACCATGCACAGTGGGTAAGATATCACCATGGAAGAGAGGAGAAACATGCTGAAGTGAGACTGAAGAAACTCAGTGTGGAAAAAGCAAGTGATTGTCTACAGTAGCAAGCTGTGAGGCCCAATATGAAAGCAAAGTGATGCTATACATATACTTTATATGATTCCAGTACCTTTGCTCCAGGCTAGCACTGTTGCTGTGGGTTGGATGCTTGCTGGTAATTAGCACAAACTAAGTGCTGGTATAATATTCTGGTGTAATGCCTTCCAAAAGGATGACAGCTTGTGTCTTTAGAAGCCCCATGTGCAATCTGAGACCATGCTCTATATGGTGATGGTAAAGAGATACACTTAAGAAGTGCACTGCTGAGCTGAAATGAAATACTGATAGAAATGTACCTGGATAAAAACCTAATGGCCTTGGACTGGAAGCAGAGCGGTGGTTTTACACCTAATATGCCAAAACACACAATCAGATCATCAGAAGATACAAATTGTTCTGCATTAATATAATTCCAGGGGGACCTGGACAGGCTGCAGAGGTGGGCCCAGGCCAACCTCATCAAATTCCACAAGGCCAAGTGTAAGGTCCTGCACCTGGGTAGGCACAATCCCAAGCACAACTCCAGGCTGGGTGGTGAATGGCTGAGAGGAACCCTGAGGAAAAGGACCTTGGAGTCTGGGGTGATGAAAAGCTCAACATGAGCCTGCAGTGTGCACATGCAGCCCAGACAGTAACCGAGTCCTAAGCTGCATCAAGAGAAGCGTGGCCAGCAGAGCAAGGGAGGGGATTCTGCCCACAGGGCTCCAGAACTGCACACAGTACTCCAGGTGGGGTCTGAGGAGAGCAGAGCAAAGGGGTAGAATCCCCCCCCTCTCCTTGCTGGTCACACTGCTCTTGATGCAACCCAGGACTCAGTTGCTGTCTGGGCTCCATGGGCACATTGCAGGCTCATGTTGAGCTTTTCACCAACCCAGACCCCCAGGTCCTTTTCCTCAGGGCTGCTCTCAGCCATTCACCACCCAATGCTATCATAACATGAAAGAAATACCCAAACTCATAACTTCTCTGCTGTTATCATAATAAGCTTTTATTTTTGGGCATTATACTACTAGCAGGAAATTTTAGAATGAGAGGGCATGTACTGGCTGTGTATCAATGCTTGGCACAAAGTGGATATTTCCTCTGAGGGACTTTATGTGTAGTTTTTTAATTATTTTTTTTTCCACCCCCAAGCCTCTCCTCTGAAAATCGTCATCGCCTGGCAGCTCTGCTTTGCCTAGAGCCAAGGTGAAAATAAACCCTGTGCCAGCTGAGCAACAAGAGACTGAGAATTTTCCAGGTATCGTTTTTCAAGGAATTACTCCCAGCAGGGAGCACTGGGATGCCTGTCCATATTGTGCTCGCTGACCTGTGGCTGAGGACAGTTGCCAGCACTGATTCATCTCTCAAATGGATTAACTCTCACAGCTTCTTCATATCACTAGTGCAGGATGGATTGAATGAGGGATGCTGTGAAAGATCAAACACATAAAAGAGGCTTCAAAATGAAGCATTTACCCTTCATTTTACCCTTCCCATGAAATGGCACTGAGTTGAATTTAGGATGCAGAGTAATTTCCAGCTATCTCCGTGGGTTCTGGTTTAAGTATGCAGGAAAGAAGCACAGGTTCATGCAGCAGGTATAAGTTATGTTTTGCCATCGAGGGAATCAAAGTGCTGACATCCAGGGAGGCATTTGGTCCAAAAAGGTTCCATTCAGACTGTACAGGCTCATCCACTTCAGTATGCAGAGGTAAGTACTTTCTTCATGACCAGAACTTCAGTAAAAGTGTTTCAGACTACTTATAGAATCATAGAATGGTAAGGTTGGAAGGGACCTCAAGGATCATCTAGTTCCAACCCCTTGCCATAGGCAGGGACACCTCCCACTAGTAGGTGGTACAAAACATGAGCTGTTTTTCTAGATTCTTCACAGCTAGTGGAGAGAAATAGATTATCTCTCTCTTCAAGGTAGATGTCTAAAACCACTGTGTCATTCTTTAGAGTGCCTTTCCCCCTCTGTTGCTTCTAAAAATACTCTGAATAATTTATTCAGATGCTTATAATATAGATGTCTAATATTAGATAAGATGAATATTGCTTAGTCCATCAGGGCTTGCACTGGTTTCAGGCTAATTGGAATATTTTAGTGAAAAAAAAAATCTATTATAGGCTGTGAAAAAGGAAACAATGGTGATGTCTACTTCACTCATAGGCTTGCTGAGATGTGTAAGAACAAGGACACATAGATTAGACACTCAGAGAGTGTCAGTCTCTCTAGCTTTTTGTCTTTTCTTCTCTGAAAACCTAACTAACCACTCTGCTTCTAATCCCCCTGGCTGATCCTCCAAACTCATCTTGCATGTAAGGCAGACCCTGGGGTAAGGTATAGGGGTGGGAAGAAGGTGGAAGGGTGGCTGGGAGCCCCTCCTGGGGACTCTGATTTTTGGGAGAGGGATTGTGTTTCTGTNACAGGGCTCATGGTTCAAGATGATAAATAAGCCTTGCTATGTTTCTGGCTTACTAACTCCTCTCATCTTGCCAGCACTATCATCAAGTCATCTCTGAAAGCCCCCTGGCACTAATGTGACTAAGGACAGTGTCTCGCTTAAGGCCAGTCTCATAGCTGCTTATACACAGCAGTAGTTCAGTGCAACAGTCCCCAACAGTAATCTCAAGTACCACATAGATGTATCTACTGTCTTTTCCACTCACCTACATGAATAAAAAGGAATTATTTCAGTAATCCTTCCAAAATCCATGGTCAATTCATGCCTGTGCTGCTGAACATCTCTCTGAACTCAGGAAAGTCTGTTAAACCTCCATTCCAAAATATTCAGGTGCTAGGCTGCTGCTGAAGGTAATGGCTGCTGACTTCCTAAGAAGCTTTGAAGATCAGAGAGGACTGCTCCAACACATGTGATCCTCAAAGCTCTAAGAGAATGGTGCTCCTTAGAACTTGTGTTATCAGAATCAACTTTATTTCACACCTCTGTGAATTTTTCTGACTCAAATATTTTATGGTTAAAGACAAAAAGACACCTATCTAAATGAAAAGAATCACAAAGGAGGAAGCACAAAGCAAGAGAAATGTGGCAGGTAAGAGCATGACATTCTCAGAAGTGTTGGCCCACCAATTAACTGGAGAAATAAAAGCAAATATCATGTAATTTTATGTCAAGTGGTTCTCAATTAGGTGCTAAGGAGCCACAGAAGGAAAGAGAAGACAGAGTCTTCTACAAATGCAGCAATTAGACAGCTTCCATAGACTGGGTCTTTTCAAAATGGCATGTTTAAGTGCCTGTCACTTTCAGATCTCTCACCTCCACTAGTCCATAAGCCAACAGACCAAGCACATCTGTCATTAAATTAAAATCCCTCCACTTCAAGCTATCTTTAGACAAACATTTATAGCTTATAACAGTGTTTTCTATAGAGTCCATCCATTCCTATTCTTCTCTGTGTATCAAGGACAGACTCTTTATAGGAAACTCTTTTCCTGTCAAGGTGGTGCTATAGTGAGAATGTCCTCATTTCCATAGCATATGTTATGGTCAATAACTTGCTCAGTAGATGTCTCATATTAGCATGTTCCTAGTTAATACACAACCATTACTCATGGTTGATTTATGAACTGGAGTTCTAAGAAACATTATTATATGGTTTTAAAGTCAGCAATGAATTCCATTAGCAGGTATAAGATAGATTTCCCCTCAGACACCTTCCATTTTAGGAGAAAAATTTAAGATACACCTTTCAAGATACTCTTCCCACACACTTGCCCTTATATTGATTCTTTCCAACTCTTAGGACATAGCATAGTTTCTTGACCATGAGCTTTCAAGATCTTAGCTTTCTATACAGCTGGCTCCTCTCCTTAAAGAACAGAATAAAAGGAAACTTTTCCAAAAGGAACTTTTTGGAAAAGAAGGAAACTTTCTTCAACGTGGTGATTTGTTGTGCACATTTTTCTACTGTTAGCCTGTTTGCATTTCACGTCATGATATGTAGAATCATAGAATGGTAAGGTTGGAAGGCACCTCAAAGATCACCTAGCTCCAATCCCCTGCCATAGGCAGGGACACCTCCCACTAGTGCAGGTCACTCAAGACCTACTCCAACCTGGCCTTGAACACCTCCAGGGAGGTTGTGAAGCATAGAAGCACCCAATATGATTAACAGATCACATAGATCTGTTAGATCTGTTAAGATCTGATAGATCACATTTGGTGCTTCTGCCATCCACGAGCTCCCTGGGCAACCTGTGCCAGTGTCTCACCACCCTCACTGTAAAGAATTTCCCCCTAACATCCAGTCTAAATCTCCCCTCTGCCAGTTCAAACCCATTGCCCCTTGTCCTGGCATTGCAAGACCTTGTCAATAGTCCCTCCCCAGCCTTCCTGGAGGCCCCCTTCAGATACTGGAAGGCTACTCTAAGGTCTCCTCAAAGCCTTCTCTTCTCCAGGCTGCAGAGCCCCAACTCTTGTAGCCTGTCCTTATAGCAGAGCTGCTCCAGCCCTCTGATCATCTTCATGGCCTCCTCTGGACCCACTCCAACACTTCCATGTCCTTCCTGTGCTGGGGGGTATTGGATTATTATTTACATATGTCAACCATTATTATTATTTACATGATTATTATTTACATATGTAAACCATACATGTTTTTGAAATGAGCTTCTATATACAGCTTACCTGCAAACACTACATGTCCATTGTTTGCTTTTGGTTTGTTTTCTTCACAGCAGTAAGATATACATATAATGTGTATTAAATTATAGTGGCATTTCATAAATAAAAAGAATGAGGCAAATATTTTTTTACAGCATTTATGCAGCTAAAAACTGCTTCATTATCAAGAAACGGAGCACTAAAAAGCAGTTCTGTGGAAAAGCAGATTGGGTTTTTTTAAGTGAAAAAGATAGAAGAATGCGATTGACCCCTGTGGGTTTATTTGCAAAGACAAGCAATGCTCTGCATGTCCCTGGGTGATGCCTTTTCCTCTACATTCTAACTCTATATATTGCAAACATATAAAATGTTCAGGATCTGCAAATGTTTCCAGTGAAAAATTAGTTATTCAGAAAATTATGAACAGCTCTACAGAGGAAGGACTCCACTGCTGAGAAGTGTCTCACGAAAACTTTGATACTGAAATATTTGACAGGCTAATGTCACAACAATTCCACATCCCTTCCTATTTGCAGATTTCCTAGGTATTCAGAAGCATTGTGTTTCAGTAAGGCACACAAGGTAATCCATAATTTTTCTTCTGTTGTTAATGCTTTCTTTTATTTTCATAGAATCATAGAATGGTAAGGTTGGAAGGGACCTCAAGGATCATCTAGTTCCAACCCCCTGCCATAGGCAGGGATACCTCCCACTAGTACAGGGCACTCAAAGCCTCCTCCAATCTGGCCTTGAACACCTCCAGGCAGGGAGCAGCCACAACCTCCCTGGCCAACCTGTGCCAGTGTCTCACCACCCTCACTGTAAAGAACTTCCTCCTAACATCCAGTCTAAATCTCCCCTCTGCCACTTTAAACCCATTGCCCCTTGTCCTGTCATTCCAAGACCTTGTCAATAGTCCCTCCCCAGCCTTCCTGGAGGCTCCCTTCAGATACTGGAAGGCTTCTCTAAGGTCCTGCTCCCTGCTGCCCACACTGCTCTTGCTGCAGCCCAGCACACAGTTGCTATCTGGGCTGCACTCACACTGTAGCCTCATGTTGAGCTTTTCATCAACCCAGACCCCCAGGGCCTTTTTCTCAGGGCTGCTCTCAGTCATTCACCACCCAGCCTGGAGTTGTTCTTGGGATTGTGCCTACCCAGGTGCAGGACCTTACATTTGGCCTTGTTGAATGTCATGAGGTTGGCCTGGGCCCATCTCTCCAACCTGGTCTTGAACACTTCCAGGGAGGAAGCATCCACAACCTGTTCAAGTGTCTCCCTGGATGTGTTCTAGGCCAGGTTGGATGAGGCCTTGAGTGACCTATAGTTGTGAGAGGTGTCCCTGCCTATGGCAGAGGCCTGGAACTAGATGATCTTTGAGGTCCCTTCCAACCTTATCATTCTGTGATTCTATGAAAGACATGTTTCTAGTTTTTTATTAGGCAGACCAAAGATACTCTTTTTACCTTGCAATGTGCCTATCACAGCTGAATGCAGAGACCTAAGCTTGTTCTGCTCACTGTCCTGTCAGGCTAACACAAATGAGAACATTATACCAGGTACCTGAGGTGACTAGAAATTATGTATGAAGATTTATTCTTTCAGGATCAATGCTCTATTTATGGTATTATTGAGCTTCTGAAGTTGAGATTAATTTGATCAAATGAGTTCAGCTGTCTTTGTACTGACTTCCCTTGCCTTTCATATCACAAGATTAGCTGAGAGACCTAGACTCTCTTAGCAATGATTTGGACTGGTATTTTCCCACTTTCTCTCTCTATAGAATAAGATGAGTATTGTAATCTACCTTGAAGGACTTCCAGACTGGCCAGTGACAGTAATACATTCAACTGGTGGATGAGGTGTTCTGGGTACCAGTCAATCGCTGTGTAGACTTGAATTACAATTTATTAACTCGTGAGAAGTTGTTTCAAAAATATTCTGATTTATTATTATTGCAGGCCACTTGTCTAGGCAAAATGGTTTAATCAAAAGAGCTTTTTAATCATGAGGGAAACATATTTTCATCAAAGCAAGCAGCACACTTTAATTAAATAGAGTAGAAAGCAGAAGACAAGCACTAAAATGTTATCTTTTGCTGAGGCTCTAGGGAGCTAAGGAAATCCTTTCAAAAGCTGACCTTTCACAAAGAAAGCCCATTTGGGCATGTCTATTCTTTCTTTCTATTTCTTATCTCCATGTGAGAGATTTATGCAGGTAAGTGCCCACTCCTGAGATGAGAAGATACTTCATCAAGTATTATTATGCCAAGCATCAAATTAACTGACAGGTCCAGAGCCTGCTGTTTTAAAAGAGGCATTATTCCATGGAAGATTGTGAAGCCTTTACTTCTTAGTACATCTTGCAGATTAGGAAATCACCACTGCTAAGTGAATTATATGGCAACAGGAATCAGGAGGTATGTCAATTTGGACCTGCAGATGGTCTAAACCACGCTACTTAGTCTTATTTGTCTACAAAATATGTTGAAAGCCATGGCTCTATGTGCATATCATAGCAGCATAAGAGCTTCTCTGCAGAATTATGGCAAGCTGGAGCTCAGGTACAAAAGGTTACCATGGATTTATGATTATGAGGTGATCCCTAAGGTAAGGGTTCCATTATCATCATTCCTGAGCTGTTTTGTTGAGTATATCTGTTGTTATAAGAAAGAAGGAGTAGGGTGACATCATCCCTGTGTGCAGTTCTGGAGCCCCCAGCACAGGAAGGACATGGAACTGTTGGAGTGGGTCCAGAGGAGGCCATGAAGATGCTCAGAGGGCTGCAGCAGCTCTGCTATGAGGACAGGCTGAGAGAGTTGGGGCTCTTCAGCCTGGACAAGAGGAGGCTTCGAGGGGACCTGATAGTAGCCTTCCAGGATCTGAAGGGGGCCTCCAGGAAGGCTGGGGAGGGACTATTGACAAGGTCTTGCAACGACAGGACAAGGGGCAATGGGTT
>VWZE01015701.1:43676-57956 GCA_013396675.1 Eubucco bourcierii
TGATCCCAAAAGTATCTCTCACTCTGCCAAGTCCTTCCTTTTCTTGGTACACTGGCAGAGGCCATGACAGCCTTGGCTGTGCTTGTAATGGATCTTCTGGACTGTATACCTAGGATCAAATAATAATCAGCATACTGCCAAACCTACACAGGCAGACTATTCACAATCATCAGCAAGGGTCCTGTGTTCAGATCCATTTAACATCTGTGTTCAGATGTTTTAAAACACTCGCTTTGCCTTTTCACAATGGTTTCCATCAACACATATTGTGACATTTTTACTGCCTTCCTGTATCAAGAAAATCTCTTCCACACATCATTTTTTATTTACTTTTCTTTTTTTTTTTAATTTAATGATAATTTGACTTTCATTGACTTTTGTTCTCATTGGATGTGCAGATTTTTTGACAGAATCATTGTAAGGTGTCATCCATAGGTGTGAATGCTCTTTTTTTTTGGTTTTTTTTTTTTTTTCTGGAAGATTAGGGAAGAGAAACTTTTTGGCAGATGGATACTTGGTTAAAAATTCCCATCCTTGATTCTCTTGGATTAGAGTGATATTTACCCTAGGCTGTTGATTTTGCTTTGGTTGCTTTATTTCAAATAACATTCAGTAAGCCTCTGGATTAACAGGGAGGGTTTTTGTTATTATTTGTCTGTGGATCAGAACAATCAACACAAATAAATGATTACCATAGTAATCACCTCCTGGCAATCACAAAGCTCACATCTCTCAGAGGTAACTCTGAGTCAGTCTTAATGCAAAAAAAAAAATAAATAAAAATTGAATGTAAGAGCTGGTAAGAAAGGGGCAGGGTGTATTATTAACTGTCTTTAGAGAAACATAAAAGTGTAACCTCTCAGTTATATTCCTTTAACTAGAGCCTGATAGAAAGAGAGGGAGGAGGAGACAGGGACAAAAAGGAACAAAATGAAGGCTTTGAAAGGAAATTTTTTGTAGCTAATCAAGTTGCTGTTGGTTACATGCTTCCTGCAGTATATTAGGGGGAAATCATTTGCTGTAGTGAAGAGCATTCATTTTTCATACTATTTTCTGGCAGTTAATATAGGGGGTTAAACCACAGCCTGTGATGCAGTCACAGAGGCCTTTCATATCAATTTAAATATCCACAAAACAAAGGCATTTGTTGGAGATAGTTGCTTAGAAACCTTTTTAGTAAGGTTATTGATTATTGTAGAGAATCAGAAATCTCTGAGAAATTAACCATCTCATCCCAATGCAAATGTTGAATGTTGTGATGGTTTAGGAGTTCCCCATCACCCCACACACTTTGTAAAATCCTCCAGACTAGACTCAGCCAGCTGGAAGTTAAGGACTGAAGCTCTATTTACAGCTCAGCACAACCTACAAGCAGAGATATACGCAATAGACAGGAACAGTTACAGAAATATACAAGATAAAGGTAATACAGAAATGCAACTCTCCTCCCAGAAATCAGAGTCCCCAGGAGGGGGTCCCAACCACCCTTCCACCTTCTCCCAACCCCTATACCTTACCCCAAAGTTTGCCTTATGCAAAAAGCTAAAAAAAAAAGCTTTACAGGGCATTCATTACAGAATAAAGGCTTGAACTGATCCTGGTTGAACAACCTTCCAGCCTTCTTTCAGTTTTGTCACCTCAAGCTGATACTGTTTTATTTCAAGACACAGGAGGTGTGAACACAGCCCATCTTCTTCCTTCCTATGAATTATTGACTTTAATTTTGCAGCAATTAGCAGTTCCTAACTGAACACAAGTGTAGAAGAGAGTTAGAAACTGAATGAATGACCACAAGGGTGTCAAAATGCTATGTAGAGAAAGGGACAGTTTTATTTTTAATTCAATTCAGTCCAAGAGAAGGAAACAAAATATTGCATAAACTAATATGACAATAAAACAAGGAACAATGGACATCTATTGGAACACAGGAAGTTCCCCTTCAACATCAGGAGGTCCTTTCCAACCCCTAACATTCTATGAATCCACGATTCTATGTCTCTAATAACGCACATTATACCAAGACAGAGTATCTTCACCTCCACTACATAATGGCTAATATCTTCATACTGTGCCTTCATAATTAAGGGCAACATGAAGAAAATAATTAGTAAAATAGAACCCAAGGCTATACTAACTGCAAAAAAACATAAGGCAATGCCTACCCTCCCCCACAAAGACACACAACAGCAGATACAAACAAACCAAACCCCAAACCAAAGCAAAGCATACGCACACACACACACACACACAAACAAAATAAACCCAAATCTCAGCCAAAAATGCTACAATACAAACCAACCAAACTTTTAGGACAGCAAGCACTATTGACATCAGTGAATTTAATGTGATAATGTTGTCGTTCAAGTTTGTGATGTGTCAAAGTAAAAAACAACAACAACAACAAAAGACCTAAAACAAAACAAAACAAAACAAAACCCCAAACAACAGAAACAAACAAACAAACGAGTTCCTGCTGGTAATAGTAAAAATCCTCGTCTCTTTCTCTTGTTTCTCACAATAAAGTAATCCTGTAATTGTTTACATTTCTTGAGAAGAAAACAGGCTGAGAGAGTTGGGGCTCTTCAGCCTGGAGAAGAGAAGGCTTTGAGGAGACCTTAGAGTAGCCTTCCAGTATCTGAAGGGGCCTCAAGGAAGGCTGGGGAGGGACTATTGACAAGGTCTTGCAATGACAGGACAAGGGGCAATGGGTTTGAACTGGCAGAGGGGAGATTGAAACTGGATGTTAGGAGCAAATTCCTTGCAGTGAGGGTGGTGAGACACTGGCACAGGTTGCCCAGGGAGGTTGTGGCTGCTCCCTCCCTAGAGGTATTTGAGACTAGGTTGGAGGAGGCCTTGAGTAACCTGTACTAGTAGGACGTGTCCCTGCCTTATGGCAGAAGGTTGGAACTGGATGATCTTTGAGGTCCCTTCCAGCTTTACCATTCTATGATTATTCTTCTTTCCCACTGATGACCTAGGTAATATTGTAGCTGCATACACATGACGAAAATAAAATCTATCTATCTATAGTAGTCATACAAATAATAATTGTAAATAAGCCACATATAGAAGACTCAAGATTGTATGTGAATACTCTTTCCCATTTTCTCAAAAACAACAGGTTGGCAGGCAAAGGTACCAAAGCAGCAATAAAATCCATCACCCTCACCTTGATGCTCTGATCAGAAAGTTGTGGAAGAGTTATGAATGAGAAACTTTTCCTAAGGAGCCATGTGTTGGCTTGAGGTTAACTGGAATATTTTAACGAAAATAATTAGATTCCAGGCTGTGAGAAGAAAACACTGGTGATGTCTACTTCACTCATAGGCTTGCTGAGATGGATAAGAAAAAGAACGCAAATATGGATAAGACAGAGAGATTATCTCTGTCTCTCTGCTAACCTAACTAACCACTCTGCATCTAACACCCCTTGCCCATCCTCCAAACTCAACTTGCACATAAGGCAGACCCTAGGGTAAAGTAGAGGGGTGGGGAGAAGGTGGGAGAGGGGTTGGGGGCCCCCTCTGGGGTCTCTGATTTCTGGGAGGGGAGTTGTGTTTCTGTATTACCTTTAACTTGTGTATTCCTGTAACTATTCCTGTCTATAGTGTATATCTCTGCTTGTACATTGTGCTGAGCTGTAAATAGAGCTTCAGTCCTTAACTTCCAGCCAGATGAGTCTAGCCATAGTGTGTGTGTGTGCTGGGGAGGGACTCCCATCACAAGTGTCTAGCAATAGGACAAGGGGCAGTGGTTTGGGGAATATTAGGTTCAGATTGGATTTTAGGAAGTCCTTCAGTATGAAGGTGGTGAGACTTTGGAATAGGTTGTGCAGAGAGTTTGTGGATGCCTCCTCCCTGGGGCTGTTCAAGGCCAGGTTGGATGAGGCTTTGACATACTAAGGCTGTTTGAGAGGTGCCCCTGGCCCATGGCAAGAAGATTGGAGTAGATGATCTCTAATTAGGTTCTTTCCAACCTAAGCCATTCTATGACTCTCTATCACAAAAAAACAGTTTCCCACTCTTGGGGTAAATAAGTTTCTCACACTTTACTGACTAAAAAATTCTGAATGACAGATTGGAAAGACAGCTTGGGGTTTTTTTTGTTTTGTTTTGTTTTCCCCCCATACTGTAATTCTAGTAGAATATTTGAAACACTTTCATTTAATCCAAAACTCAAGAGATATTTATTTTTAATTGGAGAAGAAAATACACAAGTACATAACGATTTTCCTGGTACCTTATTCATGTACATTCATAACTGAGACGGCCATAAAAAACAAAAAGGTCATCCCACATTACATAAAAACTAAAGAAGAGAATCTGTTTGTCCAAATATGGAAGTTCTCTTTTCCACAATACTAAGAAGTGAGAATATGCTTAGTCTTTTCCAGGGACTAACAGAAGATATCTCAGAGAACTACACACTATGATAAATCCTTAGGAGTTTGTTGCAGTTGCCCATCTGGCATCTTAACCAATTTATGGGCTATCCTGACACTCTTTAGTATTACATTACCCACCAATATCATCATTTAGAAACCTAAAAATAGTTCCAATGTCTTGAATAGCAAAGCTATTAAAAATTTAATAAACTGAATTACAAATATAATGCAATTTTTAAAAATCCATATTGCACATTAGCATAACACATTGCACGAATATGGAATATAATCAAATCTAAAACAAATTAAGAAATACATATTCAGCAAGGTGCCTTACAGTTCCAAATGAATTTACTGCAGACTTTGTAGTTTACAGCCATGATTCGGTGACATCTCATTAGAAGACACAGAAGAATCAATTGCTTATTAAGAAAAAATAGTTTAACAGCTGAAATACCCTTCCACTCTCTCTGTGGATATAGAGTATCACCTGACTTCTACATGCCCTAGCCACAGGAGTATCTGCATTTTTCCATTCTTGCTCTCTGACTTCCCCATGAATTTCTCCTGATTTGATGGAGATGGTATTTCTGCTGATATTTGATACCACCATCTTGCACGGGTCTCAAAATGCTGGTTTTATTTTCTTTCATATTCTGGTCTTCAGATCCAAAGGCAGTTGCATCATGCAGTGACCAGTGGTGTTTGGAGTTTTTTCAGGCTTTAGCTATCACAAGGAAAGAAAAAAAACCTGCAAACCTTCATTTTATCTTCTCAGTGCAAAGATTAAACGTAGACATGTTGGTGATATCATGGATATGTGTCACGGTAGGCATAAATAGGCCAAAATAGGTTTATACATGTTCTGGTCTGCCCAGACATGTTTTTCTGCTCTCTCTCTTTCTGTTTTGGGGAGAAGCAACCACAGGAAAGAGGACAAAGAACCTGGAGCCACTGAGTCTGAAGATCCTGGCCCTTTGCAGCCTGTGGTAAACAAGGTACAGAGGCTCAGCTTGTGTATGTCTTGTGCAGGGCCTATGTTCTGCCCTAAAAATGGTTAAGCAAACCTACAGCTTCACCCAATATGGTCAGGATTGGCTAACTGCCATTGTGATTGGCTATTGTGTGTCCAAAGGCACATTAGTCTTGGGTTGCATTAATGAAAAGGGATGAACAGGTGACACAATGTGCTTTTACTTAGTATCTGTGCTCTCTGCCATTGTATTCCTGCTGCTTTGTATTCTGATCTGCCTTGAAACTGCCTACCAAGAGCAAGCTCTAAAAGCCTCCACACAATCAGCCTGCACAGCCAGCATGACACCGTGCTGAGTCTGCACATGGCATTGCATCCTGCCTGCATCTGAAAGTCCTGGAGATACACAGATCATCCAGAGGAGATCAGGACCAGCTCAGAGCTTGTCTGCCTCCTTTACCCAGCACCCTGGGAAGCATCAGAAGTCTCAGCAGATGACAAAAATTCCCCAAAAGAGTTTGGGTACTGTCTGAAGCTGTAGCCAGCCCTGCCAGTCGGGAGATAATATTTTGTGAGTCAATACTTCAAGCCTCTTGTAGCTCACCATTGCCTTCTGCCATGAGCAGAAAGGAGCTCCCTGAGTCCATCTAGTGGCCAAGCGGAGTATTGACCGCAAGCAGTGCACTGCCTGCAAAGCCTTCTCTGCCAGTTCCACCGAGTTCAATTCATGTTATAGATCATTGCTGGTTATTGCTACAGCCTGGTATTGCCTGTATTAAGTTTCCATGACCAATACAATGAACCAATTGTTATTGAAATGAGTGCTGGGGGTGGCAAGAGTTCTGAATAGTGAATGTTCACAAACAATATTACTTTTTGAAAATATCATCTCACATTAATTAATTAATTACCCCTCCACTACAATATGATGAATGAGATTAAGTTCTTCACATGTGAATTACCAGGTAATGCCCGTTTCTTTTCAGATAATGCCTGTTTCTTTTCAGATGCACAATCAAGGTTATCTGCTAGGAAACAATCCCTTTACATGGCACGTTTTGGTGTCAGCCACCTTAGACAATATTTGCAGCAGTGGTGGAAACTCATCCCTACCTTAACCTTCAACTCAAGCCTTGTCTTGAATTACAGGCACTACCACTGTTGATTTGCTGTACTACTTTATTTCAAATTTAATGTCTCACTTAAAAAGCAGACTGTTTCCTTCACTTGCATTGACTTCAAACCTAAATAAAACCAAACCAACCCAGATCTCAGAAGCAGCAAAGTGTTCTTGACAACAAGAAGGTCATACAAAGGCGTAAGACATTAGTCCAGAATGTCTCTGACACTGACCTCGTGGAGAGGGGCAGAAAACAGTGAAAGGATTCTGTGACCCATGGATAATTCAGTTGTCACTGATGAAGCCATTCCATGGCCTGGTGAACCACAGACATCTGATAGCATCAGAGAAAGAAAGAGTGTTTTTTAAAACACTGCTGCTCAAATGTTATCTTTCAGAAAGTGGCTCCTCCCTGGGACACTGACTCTAATTTTACATGGGAATTTCCCATTAACATGCCTGACTTGTATACCCTCTGGATTTCTGCCATATTTATGTACAGCCTTGCTCTAGCTATTTAGTATCTATAAGAATAATAAAATCATCTCCCCTGTCCTTAAAAAACAAAACCCCTCCATGAGAAAAAAAGGTATTTTTAAGCAATGCTTCTTTTCTTCCTGTCTGCTTATTCTCTTATTCAGAAGCAGTTGAATTGTCATCATAAGCCTACATTTTGCCAACCACACACGAGTGTCTAGGTGCAAGAAGCAGACTTTTGATTCCTCCTTTCCTTAGACATCATGACTTATAACAAGAATCTTTTCATTGCTTCATTACAACCTGATTTTTACTATAAAAACATTATTTAAGCACTATGTTTAATGATCTCACAATGAGAGTAGTTTTGAGTAGTTTACACAGAAACACCAGATGATATATCATAAGAGCTCCTCAATTGAAGAAGGACATTGAGGTACTTGAGTGTGTCCAGAGAAGGGCAACGAGGCTGGGGAGAGGCCTCGAGCACAGCCCTATGGAGAGAGGCTGAGGGAGCTGGGATTGGTTAGCCTGGAGAAGAGGAGGCTCAGGGGAGACCTTCTTGCTGTCTACAACTACCTGAAAGGTGGTTGTAGCCAGGGGGAGGTTACCTTCTTCTCTCAAGCAACCAGCACCAGAACAAGAGGACACAGTCTCAAGCTGTGCCAGGGGAAGTTTAGGCTGGAGGTGAGGAGAAAGTTGTTGCCTGAGAGAGTCATTGCCTGCTGGAATGGGCTGCCCAGGGAGGTGGTGGAGTCAGCATCCCTGGAGGTGTTCAAGGTGGGTTTGGACGTGGCACTTGGTGCCATGGTCTGGTCTTGAGCTCTGTGGTGATGGGTTGGACTTGATGAGCTTTGAGGTCTCTTCCAACCCTGGTGATACTGTGATACTGAATTGGCTGTGCTTGGGGTTCCACTGAGAAGCAGCATTGTTGGTAGCACTGAACCGTGCTTTTGATCTACAATAAAATCCCAGAAGCACCTATGATAAGAAATCTTTAAATATTTTAAATTATATTTTTTTTATGCCAAGGTTTTCATACTTCTGAGATAACAAAGACACATGGCAAAGTCCCTCGATAATTATAACTGTGTAAAACGAGGAGATGTAATTACAGGTTCTGTAGCCAGATATGATGTCATAGAAACATAGGATGATCTGGGTTGGAAGTGACCTCCTGAGGTCATCTAGGCCAACACTCCCTGTAAGCAGGGAC
Source organism: Eubucco bourcierii (assembly GCA_013396675.1). Classification (NCBI taxonomy): domain Eukaryota; kingdom Metazoa; phylum Chordata; class Aves; order Piciformes; family Ramphastidae; genus Eubucco; species Eubucco bourcierii. The sequence continues at coordinate 51,847 of VWZE01015701.1, forward strand.
ATCTTCAACTAGATCAGGTTGCCCAGCACACAGTTGAGCCTGACCGTGAATATCTCCAAGGATGGGGCTTCATCTGCCTCCCTGGGCCACCTGTTCCAGTGTCCCACCACACTCATGGGAAAGAATTTTTTCCTTACATCCAATTTAAATCTACTCTTCTCTCATTTGAAACCATTGTCCATCATCCTGTCACAACATGCCTTCATAAGCAGTCCCTCTGCAGTTGTCTTGTAGGTCCCCTTCAGGTACTGGAAGGCTGCATTTAGGTCTTCCTGGAACCTTTTCTCCTCCAGGCTGAAAATCCCCAGATCCATCCGCCTGTCTTCACAGCAGAGGTGTTCCAACCCCCTGATCATTTTCATGTCCCTCCTCTGGACCTGTCCCATCAGTATCCTACTATGGATACTCATGTTGTGGCCAAAGATGCAGTCTTTCCTGCTAAGCTATGGTCTAGCTTCTCTAAAAAGAAAAATCTTTTTAAAACTTCAAAACAAACTTTAAAAACTAGCTTCTCTAAAAAAAAAACAAACAAAAACAACAACCTTGGGGCTTATTACAAGGCAGAAATGTTACAGTCTCTCTCTATTACTTCCTTTCCATCTGTGATGGTTTGGGAGTTCCCTGCCCCCCACACTTTGTAAAATGACCCAGAGTAGAACTCAGTCAGCTGGAAGTTAAGGGCTGAAGCTCTATTTACAGCTCAGCACAGTGTACGAGAAGAGATATACACTATAGACAGGAATAGTTACAGNATAGACAGGAATAGTTACAGACATAGACAAGTTAAAGGGAATACAGAAATACAACTCCCCTCCCAGAAATCAGAGTCCCCAGAAGGGGCTCCCAACCACCCTTCCACCTTCTCCCCACCCCTATACCTTACCCCAAGGTTTGCCTTACATGCAAGGTGAGCTTGGAGGATCAGCCAGGAGGGTCAGAAGAAAAGTGGTTAGTGAGGTTACTCAGCAGAGAGGAGAAAGAGCCAGAAGCTGCTAGACCAAGATAATGTGCCCCAGAGAGAAACTGACTTATCTATGTTTTGGGTTCTTCTCAAACATCTCAGCAAGCCTATGAGTGAAATAGACATTCCCAATGTTTCCTTTTCACAGCCTGTAGTGTAATTTTCTCTATTAAAATATTCCAATTAGCCTCAAACCAGCACACCACCCCTCAAAAAAAAAGCCCAAACATTTAAACAACAACAAAAAAACTAACAAAAAACCCAAAACAAACAAAAATCTCCACAAACAAAAATCCAATAACATACCAAAAACACCAGTCTGCTTTTGCTGTGTGATAACATAGACATTGCAATGCCTGAGGCTTGCCAGTTGTGGATCTTCAGTCAGGATTCGCCTCACCTCTGTGCCTGGCAAGACCATGGAGCAGATCCTGCTGAAAGCTCTGCTAAGGCAAATGGAAAACAAAGCAGAGGTGACTGGTGATAACCAGCAATGGTTGCACCAAGGGCAGATCTTGCCTGACAAATTTGGTGGCTTTTTATGAAGAAGTCACAGTGACAGTGGACAAGGGAAGGGTAGCTGATGGTATCTACCTGGAGCTGAGTAAGGCATTCGACTCTGTCCCACATGGCATCCTGGGCACCAAACTGGAAAAACATGGACTAGGTGGGTGGAGCACTGCTGGGTAAGGAATTGGCTGGATGGTGGCACACAGAGAGTGGTGATCAATCACGTTCCATCTGATATCATTAGTATATGCTTGCATCCATCCTTATCTGTGTGCACATGCACACATCTTTTGAATCAATTATATTTGCCCTAGCTCACCATTTCAAGTTTCTTTTTGCAACAGGTCTGGCTAGAAGTTTACAATTTTGGGGTTTTGTGGAGTTTTGGGTTTTTTTTCCCCTGCAAAAGAAAAATTTCTTTATGCTGCAAAAGAAAAATTACTCTAAGCCAGGTGTTTCCACAAAGCAACAAATATCCTTACAATATTAGGAAAGGAGAGCTGACAACACAGAAATACTTCAAGTCCTTGCTTAATGGCCCCCAATGGCACTGAATCTCCCGAATCCCACAAAAAAAAAAGCAAGTAGCAGAGCATTCCTGTAAATAGGATATTCTTTCTCTGCAGCAAGACTAAGTACTTTTCCTGGGGTTTTGCATGATCACCTGCTAAATCTGTTATGACAGGCTGCTTATCTCAGTTCAAAGCTTTAAGATCTTTGGATCATTTCCCCAGCTCCAGATATTTTGGTGATAAATCACAAGCGTTTTATAGCATCATGAAAAAAAATTATAACTGGTTATACAAGTCTGCTTACTATATATACACACTATAATCATATAATATATATACTATAATTAATATATTATATTGGTTTCACAAGTCTTGCTTTTAATTCAAGCCAGTATCTCATCATAAATGACCAGGTAAGACAGGTATGTGGCTGCTTTTCACCTACAGAGTGGCGCAGAGAAGTCTGGGTCAGTATATTTAGGTGCCTAAAATAAGTGGCCTCATTTTCAGAGATTCATAGCACCAACACCTCCTACTGATGGTGATGAGAGCTGTGGTCTCAGCACTTTCTTTAAATTAAAACTTAAACTGAAACAGAAATGTTCATGCCTCTCTAGGGAGCTCCTGATGCAGGTAGCACGATCTTAGGTAGAAACAGACCCATATGGTTTTCTAAGGCTCTTTTGCACCTATTGTTCAGTTGCTTTTGAATATATGTGAAACCTTCTCTGGTTCTCTTCCAGTTGAGTCTGCAAGTTTCAGATTATTGCCTGGCTAGTAAAAAAATCTGAGTTTATCACACCAATAAATCTTTCAGGTAACTTATGCCTCAAAACCAGAAGTGCTAAGAACTATTCAAATGCAATTTTTTCAGCTGATGTGATTTCTCAGCGTGAAGTTATTTCTCTCCCAGTCTGAGTCAGGCCTTTTTCTGTGTGTGTAGAAGATGTTCTGCCTCAGAGTTTCATACTGCATTTAAGGAGGCAAAGCTGTAAGAGTAAAAAAAAAATAAAATTATATATATATATATTCTAGTCAGAGAACAGCTCATTTCAGCATGCCAGGTTAGAACTTCATTGCAATTTGGACACAAAGTAGAGCCAGTTGGAAGTGCCTCTTTCTGCTGCAGTAAACCTGTTGTTGCACTTGTCTGCATAACTCACAGAAAACAGTGCTGTGTTATCCAGCATGGAACATTTTGTTCTGAAGAGCTGCTGTTGTTTTCTTTATCTGCCCTCTGGGAAGACAATCCCTTTCCAGCTTTCAACTGTGTGCCAAAGTTTATAGCAACAGAAGTGAAGGTATATGTTTATATAGAGAAATACCAACATGTACCTTTGCTTTTATCTGACGTGGATAGATGGTTTCCACCACTGCAGTAACTCAGAAGCTTTTATATTGCTTCCTCTAACATCAACACTAGGATAAAGCGCTATTTTTTTTTTTAACTGGGAATCTGAAACACAAAAGTAGTATTGAAGGCCATGCAAGAAATGAAAAGAAAAGAGAATGAAGCTAGAGATGTTGGCTTGCACTCTGGTTTTTCACCTTTTCTTTCTCCTTCAAAAAAAAACCAAAACCCAAACAGATAGTTCCCTTTTTTCTCCAAGAATACTTAATTATGGCATCCTGCAGGTTTAACTAAGTTGCTAACTTTAGGAGACAAGAAGTAACTTTTCTTTTATGGCATGAAGTTTCATAATAATTGTTTTTACATTAATTTATAAGGATATTTTTGGAGTCAGTGAAGGAGAAATTAAGTAAGAATAGCTTCCAAAACCCCTCGTTTGAAAATAACTCAGCTACCTGATATAGAATGGTTTGGCTTGGAAGGGACCTCCAAAGTCATCTAGTCCAACTGTCCTGTAGTCAGCAGGGACATCCTCCACTAAATTAGGTTGTCCAGCACCCTGTTGAACCTGACCATGAATACCTCCAAGGATGGAGCTTCAAGTACCTCCCTGCGCATCCACTTCCACCATCCTTAAAGATTTTGCCCCTTACATCCCACCTAAATCTACTTCTCTCTAATTTCAAACCATTGTCTGTCACTCTATCACTCCAGGCCTTTATAAACAGCCCTTCTGCAGCCTTCTTGTAGGTCCTGTTCAGGTACTGGAAGGTATCTACTAGGTATCCCTGGAGTACTGTGTACAGTTCTGGAGCCCCCAGCACAGGAAGGACATGGAACTGTTGGAGGAGGTCCAGAGGAGGCCACGAAGATGCTGAGAGGGCTGCAGCAGTTCTCCTATGAGGGCAGGCTACAAGAGTTGGGGCTCAGCAGCATGGAGAAGAAAGGGCTTCGAGGAGACCTCAGAGTAGCCTTCCAGTATCTGAAAGGGGCCTACAGGAAGGCTGGGGAGGGACTATTGACAAGGTCTTGTAATGCCAGGACAAGGGGCAGTGGGTTTGAACTGGTAGAGGGGAGATTGAAACTGGATGTCAGGAGGAAGTTGTTTGCAGTGAGGGTGGTGAGACACTGGCACAGGACACAATACACCAGGTAAGCTCTTCCTAGAGCACAGTGGCAAAATCACTTCTCTAGATCTGTTGAGGATCTGTGTTTTTTAATTAAAGAAATAAATCAGATAATTATTTTAGGTTAAATTTGTGGTATTTGGTTTGTTAAGGCAAGTGGTTGCATCCAACTCTGTATGTATAATTGGAAATAGACCTGAAGGGTTGGTTGCATTGAGTAACTGTCAGGCATCCTGTCACACATAGGAACAACGTTAATGAACATGGACCTCCTGAAGTCTACAGCAGCAGGAAAGAGAATTAAAGTGCCAGCAAACTTTCACCTTCTCTCCTCTTATTAAGAGAGACAAGTTTGAGTTCAAGTGTGTGAACACTAGTAAATAAACCTGCAACAAAACTACCCTTCCTGGGAAAATATCATTACTTGGAAAATGGCCCATTTTAAATATGTTCATTGACTATTGAATGTCAGGGAATTGGAAAGCATAATTTATGCACTGGATACACACATTTCACAATTTAAATAAAGATGATTTACCTCTTCAACTTTATGCCTGATCACAATGTTTTTTTCTCTAGTTTCCTGATCCTCACCAGGAAGTTATTTTAAATAATCATCCAAACATTTTCTCCATTATCATACAACATCTTTATGAGGATATTGACTCATTCCTACCCAGCATAATAATTGACCTGATTTTAATCATCAAACATTTGGCATTCAATGAAAAATAATGGTTAGGTTTACCTTAAGGGTTATATTTTACCTCAGTAGAGAAATGCTTCATATCACCTTAACCTGTTTTGAGAGAAGTAAAATGAATCATTGATCAGTCCTGGCTCATTATCCTTAACATAATCATTAACAGTCCTGGCTCACTGGAGAGGTCCCCAAAGACTGGAAGTTGCCAATGTGATGCCCATCCACAAGAAGGGCTGGAAGGAGGAACCAGGAAATTCCAGACCTGCCAGCCTGATCTCAGTGCCAGGCAAGGTTATGGAACAGGTCATCTTGAGCACCATCACACAGCAGCCCACACAGGATGGCCGAAGGATTCAGGCCCAGCCAGCATGGTTTTAGGAAGATCTGTGTTGCCTGATCAACCTGATCTCCTTTTATGATCAGGTTACCCTCCTGGTGAATGGGGGGAAGGCTGTGGATGTAGTCTACCTGGACTTCAGCAAAGCCTTTGACATCATCTGCCACAATAAGCTCCTGGCCTGGACAGATTCACTCTAATATGGGTCAAGAACCAGCTGGAGGGCAGACTCAGAGTGGTGGTGAATGGTGCCACATCCAGTTGGCAGCTGTCACTAGTGGTGTCCCAGGGATCAGTGCTGGGCCTGTTCAATGTCTTCATTGATCATCTGGATCAGGGGATTGAGTCCAGCATCAGTAAGTTCGCAGAAGACACCAACTAGGAGCAGGTATAGATCTGTTAGAGGGTAGGAGGGCTCTGCAGAGGGACCTAGACAAACTGGATGGGTGGGCAGAGGCCAATGGAATGAGATCGAACATGCTAAATGCAGGGTTCTACACTTTGGCCACAACAACCCCAAGCAGTGCTACAGGCTGGGGACAGAGTGGCTGGAGAGCAGCCAGGCAGAGAGGGAGCTGGGGGGGCTGGTTGACAGCAACTGAACATGAG
>VWZE01015702.1:0-23887 GCA_013396675.1 Eubucco bourcierii
CACACACACACACACCCCTCACTTACAAAAAAAAAAAAAGAAACCACTACTTAGGCAAAAAATAGATGCCAGAATTAAATTTTTACTGCAAGCAGCAGTAAGATCAATATCAAACAACATTCAAAACAGAGGGTTCCGCAAATGAGCGGATGAAAACTAGGTTGATTTTGAATAAATATATCAACACTTTTATCATCTCTGATGACAGAAAAAGTCTGCACCACTTCCATATGAAAAGTTTAGGACTTCGCACACAAAGTAAGATGCTGAATTTCTCCAAGGCTGTCCTTGAAGCATCCCTTGTTCAAAAGCATCACAATTAAAACTAATTATGCCAAAACTGCCTCAAATCATTCAGCCACTATGGTAACGCCCTTCACAAGTGCCCTGTGTCACAAGTGTCAGCCTGGTTGGCCACCCACCTCACTCTACTAAGCTGCTCCACCTACACTTCAGAGACAGCCTTCTCTAGAAAGATCATACAGCAATCACATCCCTTTTTTTTGCTGTGCCTAAAAGGCTAAAATAAACAAAAAGGCATCCCTTCCTGCCCCTTGTGGAGGTTTGGCCCGAGTGAAAGACATCTCTAAAGAATGCCAGAATGATTTGCCACTTGGACTTCACTGAATGTCAATTAGAGACTGTCACAGAATCACAGAATGTTAGGGGTTGGAAGGAGATCGTTGAATCCAACTGTCCTGCCAGAGCAGGACCACACAATTTATCTCAGGTCACATAGCAACACATCCAGACAGGCCTTGAAAGTCTCCAGAAGAGACTCCATAACCTGGAGAGCCTCTTCCAATGCTCTGTGATCCTTACAGTAAAGTTCCCCCTTGGTGTTGAGGTGGAACCTCCTGTCCTGCAGCTTATGTCCATTGCTCCTTGTCCTATCACAGGGAGCAAGTAAGAAGAGCCTATCCACCCCACCTGACACCCAGCCCTCAGATATTTATAAGCATTTATTAAATCCCCTCTCAGTCTGCTCCAGACTAAAAAGCCCCAGGCCTCTCAGCTTCTCCTCATCAGGCAGTGTTCCAGTCCCCTAAATCATCCCCGTAGCCCTCTGTTGGATTCTCTCCAGCAGGTCTTTGTCCTCTTAAATTGGAGAGTCCAAAACTGAACACAGTACTCAAGATGGGGTCTCAAAAGGGCAGAGTAGAGGCCAAGAAGAGCCTCCCTTGATCTGCTGGACAGACTCTTCTTAATGCATTCCAGGATCCCACTGGCCCTCTNGAGCAGGACCACACAATTTATCTCAGGTCACATAGCAACACATCCAGACAGGCCTTGAAAGTCTCCAGAAGAGANTCACAAAAGCATACTGCTGTCCCATGGAGAACTTGTTATCCCTTGTTTGATGATGTGTTTGATGCAGGAATTACAGGACAGAATAAATAGGTGGAATGTGGTGGTTTGGCCCAGGTTCCCTTAAGAAAGCCACAAAGTTCTCCAGGAGGACCAGAGAGGTCCAGGAGGTAGACCCTGGAAATCTAAGTTTTGTTATTCAACTTCATAATTCTGCTATCATTTTATAAGTGGGCAGGAAAGCCAAATCTTTTTCTTTTCTCTCCCTTCCTTTGGCTCTCCAGAGGGAGTTCTTATCTGGTAAAACAACTGGGGAGTAACCTGCCTGTGGCCTTCAAGACCACAGTGAATTTCTTGCTGTGTAATCAAGGCCTATTTGGGCCTAATGGGAGACAATGTGAGGGGGAGAAAACCAGCCCCGTGGTTTGGTGATTTAGTTTAGTCAGGGAGAAGGTTCTGAAGGTAATTTCTCGTGTATCCTGTATTAGGTGTTAAGGTTTCATGTATTTCCTCTCCAGTTCAGCAAGAGCCTCTTGATTTTACTGTCTTTGAGAGAAAAATAATTATTTCTGTCTGCTCTTAAAACTACACCACCTGCCTCCAAAAAAAAAAAAAAGTTGTACACCAGCTCCCGAACAAGTTTGTCCTTCTTGCCAGATGCTTGAGAGCAAAGCAGTAACTATTTCTGTCCCTCATGGGCTGCAACAAGACCAGCTTTGCAGTTGGCAGCCAAATAACACAACCCCCAACTGCCTGGGCTAGTTTTCTGCAGGGAGGTTCAGAGAGAAGTGATATTCAGGTCTTTTTCTCCCCTGAGGGACTTAAGCTATTAATTTTCTTCCTTTCTGTTTTCCAGATATTCAACTCAACTACCACAGGGCTGATGAGAGCCCCTGCAGTCAATTAAACACTTCCTAATTTGCATAGGTTTCATACATGAGCAACACTTCATATTGCAAATCAAAGCATGGGCTCAAAAGCTGCTAATGGGAGAGAGGTCTAATCACTCCAATAATCACTCAAACTCAACATTTAAAAATACTCACCCCAATCTGTCATTCCATGGTCAGAAGTTAAAATAAATGCAGTTTTCCCATCATTTCCATAGAAATTGTCAATCATTGAAGCAATTTCTTTTACACCCTCATCAACTTTTTTAATATTCTCCTTGTACTCCCTAGAAAAACAAGAGAAAATGCTGTTAGACTCAAGGCAGCCCTCTCGCTTAGGATGAGGCCAGTAGTGCTCATAATGCCCAGGCCTTTGATTACAGACAGTTGTAAAGGGTTAACCCTCCGGGGGGTGGTTCTGAACCTGACCCCAGGCCCTCCTGACTCCTCCCTGGGGAGGGGGTCTGAACCTCACCCCAGGTGTAGTGGTTAGCCCACTCCCACTTCTTGTCTAGCCCCCTATAACAACAGAGGAACTTCCTATTGGTTTCTCTGCCTGTCTGATAGCACCACCCTTGTTCCTGCTTTACCACCTGGCCATCCCACCACATGGTGTACAAACCCTTCCTGAAATCTACCTCCATCCATTGCCATCAATCTAGTTCTATATATATTCTTCTAACTTGTTTCCCTTCCCTATAATTTTTTGTAACCCCCCTACCTTAAATACCTTTTATTTATTGTTAAAGTTTTCTTTTAACTTCTAAATCAAAGCAAGACCATTCTTTGGGTGTTTTATCCCTTTCACTCTCTCTATCTAATTCCTTTTTTTTCTCCAAAAGGGGGGAGAGGGGAAGGTATAATATTATTGTATTGGTTCTGTTAGCTATATTTTGAGTCTCTAGAAAATTAAAACCAGAACCAATAAAACACTTTTATACTGTACAGGACCTCAGGCTAACAAGACATCTTAGATGTAAAATCTCTCCTCCTCTAAGAGGTACTCAATTGTCATAGCACAAGTTGAAGGTTCCTGAAACTACAGTCTCGAATTTTATTTTTATTTCCAGTGTGACTTATCCTTGACTGAAGACTTCAATTTAATCACCCATAGCTACCAGCTAAGTTAAGAAGAAAGCCCAAACTAAGGAACTTTTCAAAGTGTCTGTGCTGGTTTGAGGTTAATCAGAATATTTTAATGAGATAACTTAGATCATCGTTTGTAAAAGAATAATAATCATGGAATTAACCAGGATGACCTTTGAGGTCATCGAGTCCAACCTATCACCTAACCCTTCTAATTAACCAAACTAAAATGGTATTAAGTGCCTCATCCAGCCTTCTTTTAACCAACTCCAGGGATGGTGACTCCACCACCTCCCCAGGTAGTCCATTCCTATGCCAATCACTCTTGCTGTGAAGAACTTCTTCCTAACATCCAGCCTAAACCTGCCCTGGTGCAGCTTGAGACTGCGTCCTCTTGTTCTGTCACTGGGTCCCTGGGAGAAGAGGTCAACCCTCAACTGGCTACAACCTTTCAGGTTGGTTCACTAGAACAGGCTGCCCAGAGTGGTTGTGGAGTCTCCTTCTCTGGAGACTTTCAAGACCTGTCTGAATGTGTTCCTATATGACCTGCACTAGATTATGGTTCTGCTCTGGCAGTGGAGTCAAACCCGATTTCTGGAGGTCCCTTTCAACCCCTGACATCCTGTGATCCTGTATGCCTTTAAAACTAACAAGCGAGATGTGAGGCTGAGAGAGTTGGGGCNTCACTGGGTCCCTGGGAGAAGAGGTCAACCCTCAACTGGCTACAACCTTTCAGGTTGGTTCACTAGAACAGGCTGCCCAGAGTGGTTGTGGAGTCTCCTTCTCTGGAGACTTTCAAGACCTGTCTGAATGTGTTCCTATATGACCTGCACTAGATTATGGTTCTGCTCTGGCAGTGGAGTCAAACCCGATTTCTGGAGGTCCCTTTCAACCCCTGACATCCTGTGATCCTGTATGCCTTTAAAACTAACAAGCGAGATGTGAGGCTGAGAGAGTTGGGGCTCTGCAGCCTGGAGAAGAGAAGGCTTCCAGAAGACTTTATAGTAGCCTTCCAGTATCTGAAGGAGGCCTACAGGAAGGCTTGGGAGGGACTAACGACAAGNGTGTGCTTAATCTCTCAATTACCTTGAGCTCGGCCGATGAGCATGTCCATTTGTGTCTATGCCTAGCAAGTGCAGGAACAGGACCACTTTCTCTTCATTCAGTGCAGAGAACAACGTTTGATTACTTCTAGAAGAATTCAAGAAGCTCTGTGTGGAATAAACCATGAGGATATTAACCAGGGTACAATTGAAAAAAGATGACAGGCAACCTATTAGAGCTAAACCACAGCTATTTTCATGTTGAAAAACCACTAGTTATTAGAGCTGGAAAAGAGGGGAAAGAATTACTAGCAAATTTACTTCTTGGAGGATAACTACCACAAAATCAAGTCAGTCCAAAGCTTCAGCTTATGTAAGGCAACACTCCTCCAATGGAGGGATCTTTTTTTGGCTGGGTTTCCCCTTTTTAATTTTGTTTGTTTGTTTATTTGGTTTGTATTTTGTTTTGCCATTATGTTATTTTGTTTGTTTGGGTTGTTTGTATTTTTTACTTTGTTTTTTGGGGGTTTGTTGGTTTGTTTTTGTGGTTTGTTTTTGTTTTGTTTTGTTTTTTTTTAAGTTTCTTTAGGCAGAAACATCATATAACTGTGTATTATCTCTGCTTTGCCTCCTATATAATCACCACAATGAATCATTCCTGAGAAGCAGTTATGGTTTTACAGTTCCATTGACTTATCAGTTTCAAGTTGGAAGCAGAGGTTTCAAATACTCCTGCATTGGATGCAGGTTCTGCAGAACCAAGATACAACTTGGTTGCAGAAACTAAATAAGAACAGAACAAGACAAGACATGTTTTGCAAATACATGAACTACAGAACATATATCTGCCTTGCTCATGTCCTACTTAAGCATCCCTGAGGCAGATGCCAGAAGGGATTTTGCCCTCAGATTGAATGAGCCTTGACATGGCTATTCTGTGTTAGATCAGCCATATCACAGCAATGCAAAATTTAGGCAGACAGCTATTACAACATCATCTCCTTAGTAACAGCACTGCCCAAGGAAACAAAGTCGGCTTAGGTTTTATTTCCTAAAGAGCATCCAGAGAACCTTTCTGCACACTAATATGAAGGAAAGTGTCTTTAAATTTCCTGCAGGAGCCCAGGAAAAACACTGGCAAAGACAGTGAATCATTTTTGTGACTGAAGACAAGTAGTCCACCACACACCTGTGATAGCAGCAGAGCTCTTAAAAACCAAAGCTCACACCTCGTGTAAAGGAAAGTCACTGCACCCAGATGAAGACCAAACTGTCTGCAGTGGTATCACAGAATGCCAGGGGCTGGAAGAGACCTTGAAAGATCATCTAGTCCAACCTCCCCCTGCCTGAGCAGGATCACATAGACCAGATCACACAGGAATGCATCCAGGTACGTTTTAAATTACTCTCCAGAAAGGGAGACTGCACAAACCCCCTGGACAGCCTGTTCCAGTGTTCTGTCACCCAATCATAGTCAGCTGTGTCAGGAAATCATGGCAGTACACACCTTTTCCCCTCCTGAATGTGATGGTTTGAGGCTAACTGGAATATTTTAATGAGAAAAATTAGATCATTGGTTGTAAAAAGAAAATAATGATAAAGTCTATATCATTCATTGGTTTACTGAGAGGGATAAGAAGACGGAATGTAAATCACAGTGTCACAGAATTAACCAGGTTGGAAAAGACCTTCAAGATCATCAAGTCCAACCTACCACCTAACCCTTCTAATTAACTAAACCATGGCACTAAGTGCCTCATCCAGTCTCCTTTTAAACACCTCCAGGGTTAGTGACTCTACCACTTCCCCGGGCAACTCATTCCAATGCCAATCACTCTTGGTGTGAAGAATTTCTTCCTAATGATCAGCCTAAACCTGCCCTGGTGCAGTTTGAGACTGTGTCCTCTTGTTCTGACACTGGATGCCTGGGAGCAGAGATCAACCCCCAGCTGGCTACAACCTCCCTTCAGGTAGTTGGTCAGCAGCAGTAAGGTCTCCCCTGAGCCTTCTCTCCTCCAAGCTGAACAACCCCAGCTCCCTCAGCCACTCCTCGTAGCACTGTGCTCTAGCCTTGTTGTCCTTCTCTGGACACATTTAAGCACCTCAAATCATCTGCCCTATTCTGGTCTGTGTTGCTGGACATACTCTCTTCCTCCTAACTCCGCTCTAATATCTTTTTACTAATTTTGGTTAACAGAAAACAACATAAGCTTTGCTGGTTGTTTTGTTTCTCTGTCTGGGAAGCACAGGGATAAAGACGGGGTATCTCCGAGCCCCTTCTATGCAATTTCCTTTGTCCAGGAGGGAGTTTAGACTTCTGTATTATTTCTTATTTGTATGTAATTGTAAATACTTTAAATATATTGTGTATATATGCTTCTATATTTTGTTTTGCTATAAATATAGCTTCATCTTACTTCCAAGCCATTTTAGTTAGTCTGATAAATTTCAATAATGGGGGTAGTGAAAGTTCCTAACCCATCACACTGAATATACACAAGCTGCATGGATTAATATTTGCATGCTCTCCACTTCGGCGCTTGTCCAAATGAAATCATGGCCGAAGCGCAGAGATATTTTAAATAAATATATAAGAACAATATTCAATCACATTTAACAGTAATGTTATTTTAACAGAGATTTCCATTTCTTACAGGGCTCTGTCCACTTGCATGTATCTGACCACGGATTAAAGAAGCTTTCCAGAGCACACTGGTAACTTGCAGAATGCAGTATCATCTTTTTTTGCCTTATTTTTAATTAATGGAAACAGCATATCAAAACAGACAATCAGGACCCCCCCCCCCCACCCCCCCCCAAATTGAATCCTAAAATGTGAATCAATATTGGAAGGCAGATATTTTTCTATTATGGACTGATTACATGAAAGAAACTATCATGAGGAAGGCAAGGCCTGAGCTTCTGTCCCACTACACAGCTCTCCATGATGTAATTCCACCTCATAATATGAAACAGCAACAGCCAGAAGAGCCTGCCCAAACTCCAGGTAATTATAAGAACAAGATAACCAAAGGAAGGTAAGTGTAAAGACAAAGCAAATTCTATCCCATGGAACACTGGTTTAAATAGCTTACTGACTAAAAAAATAAACCAAACCAAAACAACAAATAAGCAAAAAACAGAACTTCACCACAGGGAATTAACTCAGACTGACAAAAGGTGCTGATCAGGACATGAAACAGTAGGGGGAAAAACCATTTCACCTTGCTCTGGAGGCTGCTGAATTGTTTGCCCAGCCCTATCCTCTCTATGTCCTTGCAGACTGCTAAATGCCTCTTCTTTTTGGTACTCATAATTCAAAAATCTTGAGACTTACTGCCACTCAACACTATTTTCCAGACCACCACTATATGTTCACTACATCTTTCTGTCTCAGTCTTTTGTTTTCCATTTATTTGCTCTATTCAGTAGTATTTCCTCCCTTCAGCTGAGTGCAACCAAGAAGTTTCAGGGACAGGAGCAAACAATAAGAGGCAAAGCAGAATTTAAGATTTTCAGCACTATCACTCTTACTTATGTATAATCTCACCAGCACAGCTGACAGTTGTTCAAGTCATAACAGAAGAGTGACTTCAGTTTCATTCAGCCTCAGGTTTCATGTTTCTGAAGCAATCACTGATGTGTAATTGAAGAGATGATTAATGGAATGAGTGTTTTAACAAGTCAATCAAGTCCTAGCCATTCAGGGTATAAACTAATGGTGCTGATTCAAAAGAAAAAGTCACCAGTAATGACATACACATCAGATGTACCATTAAGAAGTTGAAAGAAGAAATGTCATTAGGTGTTTTGAAGCAGAAGAAAGGTAGCACCCCCCTCATATACCTGTGCAGCTCCAAATGACAGCAGAATGTAATTTCAGGACAACAGCTATTAAAGCCTAACTGACAGCTTAATTTGATTTGTATTATCCATATGCATTATGGCATGCAACATGGCACAAGTGCATATTCAAAGGTAAAGATGGTAGGTACAATAAGAGTTATTTGCTGAATTTGCAGGTCAAAGTAACTTCCTTTGACAATTAGCAAACTATAATGAATTTTTCCACCTTACCTCACTGTTCAAGGTAGACGTTCCCATGGCTTCCTAATGAAGATGATTTGGTATACTGATTTATTTAATTTGTTTTTAATCTGCTTCATGCTGGTTAGTTAATGTCTAGCATATAGTCCAGAGAACTTGCACTGATTTCTAAGTGGGGTAAAGCTATCTTGTGACTTAGCCTTTTCCATTTTCTGATTTTCCTAAATTACCAAATTTGCCCATAAACATTCTTGTGAAAATTCCCCACCAAACTACAACCTGTAAACAAAATTTAACTGAGTTTGTATATAGTTTTGGGGTGGGGTTTTTCAGGAAAATAAAAATAAACATACTTTTATAATCCCTGCTTTTCAAATAATTCCCAATTAAATCACTGGCCTTGACTGCTCTGTGCCAAAACACTGTTTGGGTTACACAGCAGTTGTGAGGCAAGGCGAGGTGGCCTTGCAGGCTGCAGTGTCGGGGGGAGGAGGTGTTTGAACTTTTTGTCCAGGTGGGGTCTGGGTTCTGTACAGGAGGTTATCTGAGTTTTTTTGGTCTAGTTATAGTTGGATATATGTATTTATATATGTTTATTACCTTCTATATTTAGCCAAATTTGTAAATAATATTTCATTTTATTTCCAAAATTCTGAGTAGTGTGGCAATTTACCTTTGGGGGTAAATCCCAAACTCTCAGTGGTGCAAATCCAGCACACCTATATCTGCTGAGCAGAGGACCACATGAAGAAGTTACTCTGCTTCAGCATAACATTTGTCTCTGTTCCCCCCAAAAACTAACTGTGTCTCCTTTGGCAGCTGCAGCACAGCATGATCCACAGTGGTTAATTAGGAGCCAACTACATGCACCAGAGCAAGTCACATTGTGTCATCAAGAGTGTGTACAAGCCTGTTAGGAGTTAAGACTCGGAGATCTGGAGCTGTTTATAGTCTGGAGAAGAGAAGGCTGAGGGAAGGTCTTACTTATGTCCACAAATACCTGAAGAGTGGCTGTCAGAAGAATGGAGGCACTCTCTTTTCAATGATACCCAGTAATGGGATGAAGGGCAGTGGATGTAAACTCCATCACAGGAAATTCCATTTCAACGTAAGAAAAACGGTTTTGTTTTTTTTTTTACTGTGAAGGTGATGAAGCACTGCAACAGGCTGCCCAGAGAGAGAAGAGGAGGCTCAGGGGAGACCTCATTGTTCTCTACAACTACCTGAAGGGAGGTTGTAGCCTGGTAGGACTTGGTCTCTTCTTCCAGGCAATCAGTGACAGAACAAGAGGACACAGTCTCAAGGTGCACCAGGGCAGGTTTAGTCTGGATGTTAAGGAGAAGTTCTTCACAGAAAGAGTGACTGGCATTGGAATGGGCTGCCGAGGGAAGTGGTGAAGTCACCATCCCTGGGGTTGTTTAAAAGGAGACTGGATGAGGCACTTAGTGCCATGGTTTAGCTAATTAGAAGCAGTCAAGTGATAGGTTGGACTCCATGATCTCAAGGGTCTTTTCCATCCTGGTTAATTCTGTGATTCCCAGTGATTCTGAGAGGTTGTGGAGTCTCCATCTCTAGAGACTTTCAAGACCCATCTGGATGTGTCCCTGTGTGACCTGCCCTAAGTGGTCTTGCTTTGCAGAGAGGTTGGACTCGATGACCTCTGGAGGTCCCTTCCAGCCCCTAGCTTTCCGTGATTTTATGATCCAGTTGTACCTATTATATACATGTAGCATAATAAGATTCTCTGCTCACCTTCACCTGATCAAAAACCCACATGTCCAGCTTGGCTGCATCTTGTGCTCCAAAGTCTTCACTCTCTGCTGAGTAACAAAATGTATAAACGTGATCTCCAGTAGCACCTACAAAAACAACATAGATGGCAGACAGAGAAAAGTTTTCTTCCTTTTCTAATAGTCAAAACCGCATTAATATTAATGCATAGAAAAAGAAGTCCATCAAGAATGACAATCCTGGGAGAATCAGAGAAGTTTTATCCTTAAACTTTCCCATTATAGATAGGGTTTTTTAGAAGCCTTGATATCATTTTAACTCATTAGCTTAACAGCACCTCAGAGGAATAATATTATCCAGCATGATCAGGTAAGAAAAAGAAGTACAGAAAAGAAGAGTAGAATGAATCTCAGTTAAAGCAAATTAAACACAATTTAGTTTTGAAACAAGGAATATAATGGACAAACTTCTAACAGAGAAAGTTGCAGATGAAGAGCCTTGTTTGCATACATTTGGGTTTTTTGGGATGTTTAAGAAAATATATTTAGCTTTTGGTTGTTAAACTGAATCATACAAGACTATGCCCTATCGCTGAGGCATTTACACAGGAACTCATACATCACACACAACGTACGCAACAGGAGAGATGTAACTTACTGTATGTCAATTCCAGTAGACAAGACTGTACTGCAAGTCAAGCGGACAGTTTCAGAAAGACAAGATTTAAAGTCTGCATCTCTAAAACACAAATTCAAAACAAAGAACTGCTTGGACTACATTCAGGCAAGAAGTACAACATGAGGGCCACTGATGCGAAAACGCACCACCTGGACATGGCACTTCCATTCTGCACTCCCTGTCAAGAGAGCAAAGCAGAGAAAGCAATGGGGAAAAAAGCTGAAGACCTAGTAGAAACCAAACTTCTGAAGTCCTGGAAAGATCTGAAGTTAAGTGGGCTCTATGAAATAACTGAATCAATAGCTGAACTTGAACAGCCCAGAGATGTTTCTGCTGTGGTAGAGGGAAAAACATTCCTCAATCATCTGGCAACCAGAGAGAACCAAACAGATTTGCTGGATGCCACAGTTACATAATGGAGTTTTGTAAGCTTCCAGACTTGTGAATGAACTGACATCTCAGTACAAGGGAACTGTTTAACCAAGATTTTGTCCAAACCCACACAGGGCACGTAGGTATTTTGCACTAGAAAGATGAAAGCTGGCACAAATTTTCTGATGCAGCTTCCCTCTGTCCCCCATGGAACATTATTACTACTTACAGCCCCAAACCTTGAAGTTCTCACAGTATGAAAGGAAAAGAAAATACTCCCAGGCATTACAAAGTGAATTAAGTACTTCCAATTGGTGGATAAATCAGTTAAAAAGAAGAAATAAGCCCTGGCCATTGCTGTCAGCATGACCGATAGCCTGAGAGGGCAGAGTGCTGCACTGTTTTTCCTCAGTGTGACAGCAAATGAGAGAAGACCTGTCTGTGACGGGTACTACACCACAGAAGCCAAATGAAAGCACAGAGTGCACAGACCAGCCAAAGGAACACATCTCCTACCTACTAATTTCCCAGAATCACCATGGTTGGAAAAGACCTCTAAGGTTAGGTCCAACCATTATCTAACTACCAGGTCCATTAGTACAACACATCCTTGAGGATCATATCTAAATATCTTTTAAATACATCCAGGGACGGCAATTCAACTACTTCCCTGGGCAGCCTGCTCCAGTCTCTGATAACCCTTTCAGTATGAAAGTTTTTCCTAACACCTAACCTAAACCTCCCCTGGTATGAAGGAAATGAATATACTTTTCTATTGTGAGAAACCATGATTCATTTTCCTGCACTGCATCCACTTCTCAGATACAGTTCTGCATTAAATCCTTCTCAATTAGAAGGGATCTCCCTTCCCCAGCAAAAGAATCATAGAATCAGTAAGGCTGGAAAAAAAACTTAAGATTATCAAGTCCAACTACATCCTGAAGTGCCACATACACACCTCCAGGATGGTGACTCCACCACCACTCAGTAGCCTGTTCCAACACCTCACCACTCTCTCAGTCAAGAAGGTTTTTCCCAGTATCCAATCTAAACCATCCCTGGCACAACTTAAACCCATTTTTTCTCATCCTATCACTATTTACTTGAAAGAAGATACCAACATTCACTTCACTACCATCTGCCTTCAGGTAGTTGTAGAGAGCAGTTAAGACCTCCCCTTAGCCTTCTCTTCCCCAGACTAAACAAACCCAGCTCCCTCATCTACTCCTCATATGAAATGTCCTCACTAGCCTCATTGCTCTTTTCTGGACACCCTCAAGGACCACAATGTCTTTTCTATACTGTGGCATCCAGAACTGAACACAGTACTGTGTGGCCTCAGCTGTGGCCTCACCAGGGCTGAGTACAGGGGCATGATCACTTGTTAGTTCTGCTGGACTTTTGATACAGGGCAGAATGCTGTTGGTTTTCTAGGTCACCTGGGCACACTGCTGGTTCATGTCCAGGTGGTTGTCTACCAGCATCCCAAAGTCTTTTTCCATTGGGCTTTCCAGCCACTCTTCCCCAAGCATCATCACTTTGGGTTGTTGTGACCAAAGCACAGGACCCAGTACCTGTTAAACCTCACTCTGTTGACCTCAGCTCATCAATTTAATCTGTCCAGATCTCACTTCAGAGCTTTCCTACCCTTCAGCACATCAACACTTCCCCTCAATTTAGTGTCACCTGCAAACTTGCTGATGGTGCCCTCGATCCTCATCCAAATCATTAATAAAGATATATAGTAGAACTGGCCCCAATACTGAACCCTGAGGGACACCACTTGTGACTGGTTCCATTGCTGATGCCACTCAGAATGTACTCAAAGGCACAGCACCAATATGGTATTACCCTTGCACACCCCTTTGGATAACATCAAAGCTGCTGGAAGCCCTCTGCTTATCTTCTTACTCAAATACAACTGTAAAGTTCTTGAATTCCCCAAATATTTTCCCAAGAACAGATCTTCAAAACTTTAAGTCATCTGTGCAAAGGCAGTGTACCACTTTTCCCCTCTTCCCAGCTACCATCACAGTATTCCCAAATACAAGCTGTAACTTGAGGTCATGGGAAACTATCAGGAGATATTTTTACAGCTTAGCATGAACTATGCTTAGCATAAGGATCAAGTAAAGAACACAAAAGGGATGTGTGTGTATAATTTTGGGGGGGGGGGCGGTAACTGGAGTTCAGAAGAAGTTCAAGAATCATCATGAGAAACATAATGTACACTTTTTCTAAACCAGGATTTGCTTTCACTCCCATCCTGCCTGCTGCATTTTTCTGATTTGTCCATGCCAACACTTAGAACAGAACAGCAGCACACAGCCCTAGGTTGTCCCTTTTCCACTTCATGTGGTTACGAAACAATGGGGAAGGATGTATATGCCCTCATTCTTCCAAGAACAAAACAAAATTAAACTTGAAGGCCTTTTAAATATCTGAAATATTCAGCAAGCTCTGCCCACTCAAAGAGCAATCACACTGGGCTAAGAGGACTAACACACTCCACACCAGGGCAAAAAGTCTTCAGCTTCAGGAATAATACCAAGTGGTTTCTACATGCACGTATTTCTTCCTTTTACATATTATTGTTCTGGAATAGAAGCAAGATAACTCTCAATAAACTTCTTCCCCAGTTCAGATACTCAAAAAGCCACAGGTGCAGTTCTGTTGCCTGACTCATTGGGAACTGCATGCAGAAGATGAAAAACCCCAACTGTAGGCTTGCACACAAGAGCTGTAAACCTCAACTAAGTTAAAAAGAGTAGGTCCTTTTAAATGAAGGTGTGTTTCCTTTAGTATGCTGATAAATCAGGTAAAACCCATTTACACTAATGAGTATTAAATTCAGATGCCTTCTTTAAAAGTTTCTTTTTCTCCTACCAATCTTGAATTCACAAACTAGAAATTGGGTATACACAAATACATGAATTAGAAATACTTCATTCGACTTCTTCTCAAACTCAGAAACTGTAACTCTGTTTTACTATCTGATAACTATGTGTTAAAGACACACAAAATTTACATCTTACCTTTTGCAAACATTGGCAAAATATCTGGGCTTCCCCAGCTCCAAGTATATTTACTTTCATTGAACACAGAGTCAAATTCCACTGGATTTTCCTTCCATCCTGTTAAGGAAACATACCAGAAGATCTTATGGACTGCTAAGATTTACAGTCATGCAAAATATGGACTTTATTTAAGTTTCCCTCATATTATTCACAGTAAACTCCACTTTGTGAGTCTTGATTTAACTTCCATTTCAACTTCCATTTACAATTAACAAGTGCACTGAAAACTTAAGTCAATCTCATTAAACAGTGATTGAAACACAAAACACACGGCTTGTTCACCTTTTAAAAGTTAGTTCTCCTGAATTCTATATTCCTTGTTGTCTGAACTCCACTTTAAGCATTTCAAGCAATAAATCACAGTCATATATAGTATCTCCACCACTCACATTCCCTCTCATCACAATAAAACCTTCAAGACTGTTTCCAAGTTGACAGAAACATAGAGATGTCCTTCATGACAACTCCTCCCAATCCTGCCTTTGTAGCAGGTGTCTGAAGGAAGAACCTTTAGATTAAGAACGTGGACAAGATCAAGTCATTTCCAAAAACCAACACACAACACTACAAGTGTTCAGACCTGGAAAACTGGGAGAAGGTAGAGAACCACACGAAAGATCAAGACTGTAAGGCTTATTCCACATTATTAACCATCAAGCATGCAGTAGTATCCAGCTCTGGATAACACATAATTGGTATTTTTGCTTTATTTTGCTACAGATTCTCCAACACAGTCTAACAATGGTTCAGTTAAGACACTGCAGTTCACTTCTTGTTTGCTGTATCTACTTAGGTGTCTCCCACTAGAACCCAAACGGTCATTAAAAACTACTACACAGAGACCACTCCATAAGATAATTATGATTTTAGGCCCAGTGTTCTAAATTTGACCATATTACAAAATATTGACTTACATAAGCTATTTTCATAGTTATGACCATCACAAGTGAGAAATCCAACCCGAATTATTCTTTTACATATAATCTTGGGATACAAAGCAGTAGACAGCTATTAAACAATAATCATCCAGAGGACCAGCACATCACTGAAACAACTAATTTTGGAGGACAGTGCTCAAAGCTTTAGGACCGGCATACCTTTAGCAACTGCACTGACATCTTCATAAAATCCAGCTATAAGTGCAACGTGGCCTGGCCTGGATTCTGTTGGAACCCGGGTGTGAGAGATGCCCCAGCTGCCATTATTTTCTAGAATACTCCTGGCAACAGAACACAAGGCAGTTAATGCTTAAGACTTCTTGAAAGTACAGTGAATTAGAGATTAAAAAGAAGTGACAGGTAGATGTGAGACAGGAAATGAAAAAAAAAAAAAAACAAACCCAAACCAAACAACCCCAGACTAAATCATATTTTCAGTGCCACCTGCTGTGCAGCAGAACAAGCAAAAGCACAGAATTAACCAGGTTGGAAAAGGCCTTCGAGATCATTGAGTCCAACCTAACACCTTTTAATTGACTAAACCATAGCACTAAGTGTCTCACCCAGTGTCCTTTTAAACATCTCTAGGGACAACAGACTCCACCACCTCCCCAGGCAGTCCATTCCAATGGCAAATCACTCTTTCTGTGAAGAACTTCTTCCTAACATCCAACCTAAAAATATTACCCTGCAGGTAGTAACCTTTCCCATCTAGCTTGAAAGTGTCTATTAAATATGTTCAATTAGTTCCTGTGACTATGTTTGTCTTTATTTCTGCTGATTATTGGAAGCCAGCACCATGAGACTTCAAAACCCATGTAAATCTAAGGTGCCAATCATTTCAGCAACATGGACAAGATTTAAGCAAGTCTTGTATCTTTTGCAATGACACCAAAGAGAAGGAGATATCTTCTCAACACATATATGGAACACATTAATTGCCTAGAGATTATGCACATACAATAAATACAACAAATAAAAAGCAAAGACAGTAGAGGACAAAGCCCAAGTGTAAGAAACGGCCTCAAACTACTCTTGGTTGCTGAAGATATAAGCAACTGCAGCCTGTCAGAGAGCATTATCATAAGCTGTTTTCTTGTCTCCATCTTCTGGAAGAAGAGAAAGATTCACTGCCCACATTGAGAGCAAGAGGAGAAAATAAAAAAATACAGCAGTAGGACAATACCTTATGTTAATGTTTAGGAAAAAAGCAGTAGATTCTTCTGAACAAATCCAAGGCAGATTTTAAGAGTTAAGCTATTGTTTAACTCTTTGTTTAACTACCATTTATCTCTTTAAGAGTTACACCAACAGAAATTACTAGTGGGAGGTGTCCTTGCCTATGGCAGGTGGTTGGAACTAGATGATCTTTGAGGTCCCTTCCAACCTTACCATTCTATGATTCCATGAAATTGCATTTCATAGTACCAGCACAGTTGGTCATGTCATAAGCTACAACATTTGCTATATTTTTATTGGATGTGTTTTAGGAGATGCTAAATTCAAGCTTTGAAGTTTTATTATCTTTTGTGCTGATTTGAGGCTATTCAGAATATATAACTGTATATTGTATGTCCTGGGATTGATCTGGTTATTTCTGAAGGATATACAAGTTAAAAGTAATACAGAGCACGAAATTCCCTTCAAACCAATTTCTGTTCGGGGGGAGAGCAAGAGGGGGCTGCCACATCCACCGCTACACCTCCTCCTGCACGTTCTAGGACAACTCTCTGTACCCAGAGATATTTATAGACATTGATCAGATCTCCTTTTGGTCTTCTTCATATTAAACAGCCCGAGGTCTCTCAGTCTTTCTTCATAGGGGAAATGCTCAAGTCCCCTAAATATCCTCATGGCTCTTTGTTGGACCCTCTCCAGTAGATCCTGGTCTCTCTGGAATTGGGGAGCCCAAAACTACACACAGTACTCCAGGTGTGGTCTGACTAGGGCAGAGCAGAGAGGGAGAAGATTCTGCCTAGACCTGCTGGACACACTTTTCCTGATGCACACCAGGATGTCATTGGATCTCTCGGCCACAAGGGCACACTGCTGGCCCATACAGAACTTGCTGTCCACCAGGACTTGAACGTTTTTCTCAGTGGAGCTGCTCTCCAACAGGGCAAGCCCTGTCCTGTACTGTTGCCTGCTGTTATTTCTCCCCAGATGAAGGACCCTGCACTTGTCCTTAATGAACTTCATGAGGTTTGCCTTCATAGCTCTCCAACCTGTCCAGATCTCATTGGACAGCAACACAGCCTAACAGAAGGCACAACATGCCACATGTTGTTTTTTTTTTTAACATCCTCTCACACACATGTATTTACATCCACAATGAGAGCCAACAAGATAAATACAGTTAGCACTTCAAATTTCTACTGACATTTTATTCCACTCAGTAACCTATCAGCATCTTTGCTTGTAACAAGGCAATTCTTCCCCTCTATTCATCCACATACTTTCAGTGAGGTTGACACAGTGTTTTATTTTTACAGATTTTCAGATAGAAAGTCTGTATCTCCACAAACACGGTAAAGAGACAGCAAAAGTGTAAACTTCCCAACACTGGACAACCTAATATGGAATTTAAACTTTTTGTTTCTAGGTAAGTTTGGTAATGCTTAATGGCTACATTTGAAAACCTCAAACCACTTAATGGCAAAAACATCCATTACAATTCTTTCCTAGACATCACGCATCACTGTTGGTAGTAATGAGGCATTCACACCTTGGTGATGGTGCCAAACACGAGCAGTTTTACTGCTAGGAGAAGAAACTGCTCAGGAAGAAGTGTGAAGTCCACTGCTAAAATACTACATTTAAAGCTCATGTTGATGTGGCAGACGCCTGCTGGTGGCAGACAGCACCTTCCTTACAAAAATACTAAGGACAGGACAAGGAACTGGATGGATGGTAATGTCCAGAGAGTGGTACTTGATGGCTTGAAGTCCAGATGGAGAGCAGTAATAAGCGGTGTCTCTCAGGGGTCCCTACCCCTACTGGGACCTGTGATGTTTAATATTTTTATCAGCAATATAGATAGTGGGGTTGACTGCACCATCAGCAGCTTTGCAGATGACACTAAGCTGAGTGGTGCTGTCAATATGCCAAAGGGACAGGATATCATCCAGAGGGACCTCGGCAAGCTGGAGAGGTGGTTCCAGGTAAATCTCACAAGGTTCAACAAGAGCAAGTGCAGGGTTCTGAACCCTTAACATCCTGTGATCCAGGAAACAGGTTAAATCAATGACTGTTAGGCTTCAGAACTGACACCATGTTGATGTGAAAAAAGAAAGCTCACATTTTTCTTAGTTACTGGCTTGGTGTAGCTTTCAGAGGACGATATTGACTCAGTTTACTCTGTCCATGGTTTAGTAGCTTTCTGGACAATAAGGGACCCCAACTCAAATTCAGGCATTTCTGCAGAGTGTAAATCTGTGGTAGTTTGAGGGATCCTAGGTCCCCCTTAAACAAAACCATAGGGATAGAGACCCCTGCCAAGGAGATTGTAATACTGTTATTCTGTTCCGTTTTCCAGTATCACAGCTTAGAAGATAATGCCTGACTTGATCTCTCCCCCTTCTCTTCCCTGCCTTTCTTCCTTTCACTTTCCCAAGCAGTACACACTCTTATCTCATGGTTCATGGGGGAGATGGTGGGCAAGGAATTGAGGCACTGAGGCCTTGTAGGCCCCAGCTGGTGGGGGAGTGTGGACTGAAGGTAGAAGCAGTGGAGGATTCTAGAAGGCCAGATTTGGTCTAGTGGATTTTATACTTGCTCTACCTGACTGCCTTTTATATCCTCTTGTGAATGGAATTTCTTTTAAAACTTCCAATCAGAGTGCAGTATCTTCATTCTTACTCCCAGAAAGGGGTAAGAGTCATTTCCGTCCTCCAGAAATGGGTAAGCTCGTGGCCCAAACTGGGACAGAGTTATCACTAATGCCCAATGCAGGGCTCAAACTCACAACCCTGGGATTAAAAGTCCCATGCTCTACCAACTCAAATTACCGCACTCTGCAACGTTTCTCATTTCAAATGGAAGGCAATACCCAAGCCAGCACAGTTGTCATTATTCCACTCAACCTGTTTTCAACATTACCTAGAGTTGCCCCCAGAAGCAAAATCTCCTGGCCCAGTAGTGTTTTCCAGTGGACTTACCGCAGGTAAGGTGCTTGGGGCATTTCACTGCCGTTCAACTCATACAGCGAATCTGCCCGCAGACCGTCAGCAACAAAGAGCACAAGACGTTTTGCTGGGGGTGGCAGTGGAGTCTGTTGAGGAGTCATGCCATGAACCAGAGGAGAGCTGAAGTAGATGTCAAAAATGGAGACCAAAAACACACAGTGCACGAGGAGACCAGCGAGAATGAAGACTGGTACACTCATGGCAATGGCAGACTGGTAAGATAAAGCCCAACACTGCGAAAGAGCGAAAAAAATTAAGTTAGACAGATAAGACTCATCAGAATCAGTATTTATTTTCTGTGTTACAGCAAAGGAGTACTATAACCACAGTCATTACCTAAGAACCCTAACCAATCTCTGCTTCCAACAACCTTCTCCCCAGAAGCTTTGGTCAAAAGTCACTGTGTGGCTAATTCAGACCTTCAGATAGTTATTAGATCTCAGCAACTTGCCTCTGGGGTTTAGTTGGGTATCATAGGATGGTAAGGTTGGAAGGGACCTCAAGGATCATCTAGTTCCAGCCCCCTGCCATAGGCAGGGACACCTCCCACTAGTACAGGTCCCTCAAGGCCTCATCCAACTAGCAAACCCTGCATTAGAATCAGGTTTGTTATTTTCTTCTTTTATTATTTTCTCCTTCTGTCACCACCTTCTAACAGCCAAAGATAATGTTCAACTTGCAGCATGTCAGAATTTTAATTACTCAAACAGGGGTTTTTTTTTGTTCGAACAATTTGAAGCCAAAAGCGCAAAGCTAGCATGTATTCTTAAAGATTCTTTTTGGATCCTTAACACAAAAAAGCACTACAGATACACTAAGTTACTCACTGTTTGTTAAATACCTGTTGTCCATGTGTACAGAGCAACAAGAACATTAGTACATATCAAAGTAACAAGAAAAAAAACCCTGCTATTAGCTGTGAGTTCCTCACCAACAGTCATGTCAGTGCAAGGACTAAAACACCCAGACTGTGGTGGTGGCAGGGGAGCAAAACAGCTGCAACAAGCCACCACAGCACAACCATCAGAGACAAGAAGCAGTTTTTTTCATGTGAGCTTTTCCCTCTTTTCAGGTTGATCTATAACTGTTGACAAGAATTTTCTTTCTTCCCTGTCTCCTTTGACTCATGCCACAGAAGCAGCATCCACAGCTGCAAGCTGGATCAGGTCCCTCAACACTTACCAGGAAGCCTAACATAATTAAGCGCAGCTCTCGTTTTCCCAAAGTCAGCTACACTTAAGTTGCATTCCTTTGAAGTGACAGTCTCTCAGAAGTATTTGTAAGGCAAAGAAAATCATATTTGTACTACAATAGTTTCTTGTGAGAAATGGAGCATTTCCCTGTTATATTTTTCATTCTTCACATATGCCATAAAACATGCACAAAACTCTACATGGAATATGCTCCAGTGGCAGGAATATTCTGAATTTTTTTTAAGGATAATAAAGTATCAAGACAGGGAGCTCAAGGTACGTTATTCATTTCTTTTAGAGGACCATGTTTCACTAATACTGTCAAGTCTGTTGGCTAAGATGAAGAAAATTCACTGGAAATGTTTTTCCAATAAGTATCAATGGCCTTGGTAAGTATCTTTTACAGAATAAAGACAGGAGTGTCTATGTTTCTAGTTGACTAATACATTTTTCAACTAAAGAGTGTTGTGTGTTTTGTAATTTAAACTGTCAAAATTACTATAACTTGTCCACACATGAAAAATAATCGTTTTGCTCAGGTCAGAGTAGCAGAGTTGAAGTGGTATAGTCGAATTGACAGTATTTTTTGCATGGTAAGCCAGTTATACATCATTTAAGACTGTATTAGCAGTCACTACTCTATTCCCTTACTAATTTAGATTCTTAAAGGGTTACACTGGTCAAGAAATGCAATCAAGTAATTTCTGCTGTTATAACACATACACCTACTAATTGCAAAAATTATACAAAAGACTTACTAGCCTGTGTAAGAGTAACTCTCCCTCTTTACACACTACTTAAATACAGGAAACCCAAAAAATCCTCATCTTGACTTCCCGTTTAGGTTCGTAGTATGATTATACAGTGATAATAATAAAGCTTCTTTTCCTTCTTTCTAAAATTTCCTTTTCTTTATTGAGGCATAACATGCTCTGCCAGACTATGAAACTCCAACTACAATATTTCCGCTTGCTCTTGCACTGAAGCAGTTTTTGTAATTCAAACTCTCTATTTACTTCCAACATTTTTGTTGAGGGATTATAAAAACAAACAACATCTGGTTTAAATGTGGTACAGTAAAGCACACCCAAATCTGAGGCATGTAGCTCAAGGAGTAAGTTCATTTTCAACATCACTTATGTGGTGGTTTCAGAGCTAACACTCTAGGAATTATAAACACTGAACAAAGGTAGAAAGTAAATAAAATAGAAGGCTGGTTATAGAAGAATAATAATAGAGAAGTCTATATAATTCCGTTTGCTGGACTACTATATAATTTGTTGCACAAACAGTTCTTCGCTCTTTTCCCCCACACTGGCTGACCTTGCATGGCTATGCTAACTTTAGCTAGGCAGATAACAGGGGGGCTTGGTTCTCTCCAAGAAGTTAGCTGTTAGCCCTTTCTGGGTTTGTCCAGGGAGGGGATATCTCTGTTATTTCTAAATTGTAACTTATTCTACATACATGCAAATATATGTTGTACATATGCATTGTATTATATGCTTTTAGATTTTAGCTTGCTGTAAATACATAGCTTTATCTTACTTCCCAACCTTCCGAGTTAGTCTGCTGATTTTATTTTGAGGGGGTAATTTTAACCCTATCACAACCTGATAATCAAAATTACTCTGAAATTACATAGAAAAGTCTGTTTTGCCATACATTCCAAGGAGAAATTTGACTATAGTCTGCAAGGCACCAATAAAACATCAAGTGTCCTAATAATAGAAGGCCCTGCAAATCAGCTATCCTGCTGTCAGTCATGCAATTTGCTCTGAATTACCTTGAAAACATGAGAAATCACATTCACAAGTCTTCCAGGAACAAAAACATACTTGAAGTACTTCAAAGGGCATTAATGGGGCTTGGAGTGTACGCCTGTATTCTGGAGGGCTTTGCAAATCCTCTTGAGTATTTCCTGAATTCCAAGTCATTCAGCAATATCACATCACAAAGTTTTCGTGAAGCGCTGCTGTCCTACAGCTTAACACCACAGCCCCAACACAATATGGACTGTTTGATTCTTTTTGTGCTACCAAGAGTCTCTTGCATGACTCACATTTCTCTCTTCACACACAAAATAAGAATTTTCTGTCATCATTCTTTCTTGCCCTGTTTGGAGCTCTTTCAGAGAGTTTTCATATTGTAAGTTTCACGGGATGCTTTTGGAGAAAGAACCTCAGTCTGAGGAGGTCTAAGAGAACCTTGCCCACCAAATTCCATGGCTGCTATGGTCAAGGGGCAAGTGGCATTTAAGAGAAAGCAAGTGCATTGAAGACAGCTTGCCACAGTAGTCCTGCCATCTCAACGGAGTCGTGTCTGACAAACCAAGGTTGAAGACACTCACCTCAGCCCTGAGATATTTTAAGAGATTTGCAATAAAATAACTCAGTAAAGTGCAAACAGCAGTATTCCTCCCTTTGGTAATAAAATGGACAAGGATCAAATTCTTTAGAGTCAGACAACAAATATTAATGTAGAGCACACACAAGGACAGAAAAGCAATCAGTTGAACTTAGCTTTGCAAAACTCAGCTTGCAGATGTATTCTGTATACACACAGAGAACACATTTTGACAACAACAAAAAAACTTCACAGTGCTTAAAGTACATTCCCTAGAAGATAGTATGAATAAGGAAAGCTTAATCAAGCTTTTAAGTCGTCTTTTAAGTCATATTTTCTTCTACCGACCACTACAAATTAACAAGAATTATGACAAATAGCAACAAGCTACATCTGTTGAATCTTGAACATAAATTCCAAATGCCAACTTGCTAATAGCTTTAGTTTGGTTGAGATCAGTGATCATCTTCCACCAATCATCAGCAGTTTTCTAATCTCTCTACCGGCAAAAGAGGGGGGAAACACAATTTTGTTAAGTACAAAATTTCAAAGAGATGACAATTAGTATCCACGAGAGAGACAACAGATAGAGTTTCCTATCAAGAGCACAAAGGTAAATCTACCTTATCTTAGTATCTGTTCTCAGGGAGGTGACAACCAGCTGGTTTTGAGATGACAGAAAAAGTCTATTACTCCCTTCTGTGCAGCAGTACTCTGCTCTCTATATAAAGTTGCTTGCAATTTCAAAAAATATAAAAATATAAAACCAGCAAACCAAATATATTTTATTATTTTATACAAAAATAACTGCCACAGGAGCAGCGGTGATAAGAACAAGAAGCATTTAGTCACAAATAGCACAACGAAAGTCAGGACAGCTGCAGAGAGTTGTCCTGTCCTCCTCTGCTCTTGCTGACATTTCCATACCAAACCTCTTTCTACAGCTCAGAGTCATCTGTTCAAGTATAGTCAAGCAGACTGGAGAATGAATTCAGAT
>VWZE01015702.1:26617-117516 GCA_013396675.1 Eubucco bourcierii
AGGCGGTGGCGGTCACAGCCCCCTTCCCCCGCGGGCAACGACCAGTGCGCACGCGCCAGAACTCACACATCTTCCCAGCCCGGAGTACTGGCAAATTCCGCTTCCGCTTCCGCTTCCGTCTCCGTACGGCCCACTCCCCGGATACGCCTCGAGCAGACGTGCCCTGGAAGCTCCGCCTTTCGGCGAGGCGCCTCCCGTTCCTTCAGGCCCCGCCTTGAGCCCGTCCCAGGCGCAGAGGGGGCAGGTCCGAGGCCGGCAAAGGAAGGGTCTGACCCGCAGGGCACTGCTCGCGGTTGGTCGAGGGAGGTCTCGCGATAGTTGGAATCCGGAAGTGGTAGTGGGACCGGGGGGAGGTGGCTGAGGAGGCGGCGGGAAGGGAGTCACTGTTGCTGCTAGCGGCAGCGCCCGCGGCAGCGAAGGGGCTTGACAGCGGCGCCGGCCCCAGCCCCGCCAGAAGTGGCTGCTGCAGTGGCGGTTCCGCACGGGCTCTGCCGAGGTGGCGCCTTGGCAACGGTCGCGCCCTGTCGGGCTGTAAGATGGCGGCGGCGGGTGGGGGCAGTAGCGTAAACCCCTTCCTCAGCGACTCCGAGGATGACGAGCTAGAAGGGTCTAGGCCCGGCGGCGGCAGCAGCAGCAGCAACGAACCAGGCGGCCCGGTGTATCCGCAGCACCATCAGGAGGCGGCATCCATTGGGAGCCCTGAGGAGCTGCCAGGCTTGCGTGCGGCGGCGCCGATCGATGGCGGCAACGATGCGGGGGCGGGCGGCGGTACCGGCACGGGCCCCGGCGCGGGAGAACCGCCGCGAGTGCCAATGGACGCGATAGCAGCGCAGCTTCTGCGGGACCAGTTCTTACTGACGGCTCTGGAGCTGCACACGGAGTTGCTGGAGAGCGGCCGGGAACTGCCTCGGCTCCGCGATTTCTTCTCCAACCCCGGCAACTTCGAGCGGCAGAGCGGCACACCGCCCACCGGCGGGGCTCTGGGCAGCCTGGGCGGTGGCAGTATGCTCGGGGGAGCAGGCGGCAGGGAACCCGGGTCTGGGCAGCTCAGTAAGTGACCGTATTTCAGAGGGTGGGGAGGAGGGTCGGGGTCTGTTCGATGAGGGCCTCAGAGGAGTGATGGCAGCTGTCGCTGGAAGCACGGGGTTGGGCGGGGATGCTTCACTGTGCGGCACTTGCCGGTGCGTGTCGCTAGGGAAGCTGGACGGCCGGGCAAGGCGTTTTGCATCGCATGCTGTTTACTGTAACCTGCGTGTGGGACTAGGGCAGGCTGTAGGAGCCGGGTAGTCGGGGACTAAGAAGATGGGCTGCCGGGACCGCTGCTACCCTCGTCCTACTCATGAGCCACAAAAGACTAGGGTCTTATGTGAAGGTTTTATGTGTGTGCCAGATGTGGAAGAAAGGTGAGGACTGGAAATGTTAACCTTACTTTTTACCTGAATCAGGATATCTTGTCCCTTCTTTAGTGTTTACTGTCAAAAGAATAGTCGTGTGATGCTATGAGAAAGAGTTAAGTGTTAAGCTATGACTGCTACATACGAAGTTTAAAATTGTCAAAATTGTGGTGTCAGGAGCCAGCATGTTATTTCTGCTGATGCATTGGAATGGCTAAGTCATCCAAGGATAGGTCTGAGTTTCTCAGGTCATGCACAACTAACGCAGTGTTTCCTGTAATTAACAGTAGCATTTTTACTAAGTGCCTGCATTTTGATATTTGGAATTGGGGAGTAGTAAATAGACTGGGTTCCGATAGCTTTTGGAAGAAAAAGTAGTGCAGATACTGGAAAATGACCACGTAGTTGGTCCTAGAAGAATAAATCTACTTCCATGTCTAATTAATGTTACTGTCATGAAGGGTACAGTTCTAAAAAGGAGGTATCTTGTGGAAGTAACTTAAGAGAGAAGCTGTCCAGCCACTTGACTTTTAAAGGTTGTGTATTCAGATCTGTTATCTAGATTGTGCTTTTCAAAGTGGTTTGTTTTTTCTTTTTTTTTTTTTTTTGTCTCATCAGTGATTGAAAAGGCAGTTCACATTGAGTGACTTTGAAAGGTGACATATCCAGAACTCAAGCGCAAGTAGATATTTTTAACGTAGTAGCCATCAGACTTTCTTGAAGTCTGGAGTCTAGCATAGTGTTAGCAATTGTGATAGTGCTGTTCTACTTGATTCTGGTTTATGTCAACAAAAGTTGATAGTCTCCTTTGAATTTATGGCAAATTTCACTTGTTAAAAAGTAGGTTGCAGAAGACTCTGATGGGCTGAAAATTATATGATGTTTGCAAGAGTTCCTTTCACTTTTCTCTTAACTGTCTTAAGTTATCAGATTTATGTAGAGGACTAAGCCACTGGTCAGATCCAACAGTGAGTCTGAATCTTTTCCTAAGTTAGTCCCAAAAAGTTAAGTTTTGCTGAGAGGTCCAGTCTGTTGTCCCCGCATTCGTGGATCCTCACGTGGGGACTTTGGGAGAGTGTAGATGAGAGTAGTGCAGGTAGCTTCCCTCACTTTAACATGCCAAAAGGCATTTAAGAATAAACCAATAGTTTATTTGTAGAAATGATGCAGAAAGTAGCAGAGTTTGGCATGACTGTCATTTTAATGTCACTTGAATTTTTTGCTTTAGTAAAAAATGATTCTTAGTGTGGTCAAATGAAGGAAAAAAACATTATTTGCATTGATATCTGAAGTCAGAATTTCTTCTCAGTGCTAGCTTTGCACCTGCTCCTCCCTGCCCCCAAGTGAGATGAGTTGCTGTGGTTTTATGCTGAGGTTTTTGGTAATTTGAGCAGATGAAGACAAAATGTGACTGGCAATTCTTATTGAATGTGAAGTATGTTTGGAATGCTGCCTGAGGATTTCCATGGAGCAATGGAAAGCTTTTGTACCAAGTGTTTCTATCCAAAGTGGGAGAATTTCCGTGCAAGTGTTCATTGACACTTCTCAGAAGCCCTGTAGGGAAGCTGAACTATGAGTACACAGTGGAATTTCTTTGGGTTTTTTCTTACCTTTATAGGCTGCTATAAAGAGATTATAATGGAATATCATGGGATTTAAACAACTAACATGTGATTAGCTAGTGACTTAGAAACTGTTTTTGTCTTTAAACCATGCTTCAGAGCACTTGGTTGCAGGAGCAAATGATAGTCAGATGACTGAGATTTCTTAGCTTTTTGCAAAAGCACAGCTGTGAACAAAGATTAAGATGTATTTTAATGAAAAAAATATCGAAGTCCATATTTGGCTTAGCAACTTTGCTCTTCTTGTTTGAAGCAATTTCACTTGGTCAAGGAGTCAGTATCATCCTTTAGATGCACAGTACTTTTGTACAGTCATCCTTCATGTCCTGTATCTCCACTGGGTCTTCCCAAGCTTTTAAAACGGCTTCTTCCATGGACTTCAAAAGCAGTAGCTGCACATCTACTAGGCTGTTTTGAAAGCACATTTCTAACACTGCTCTATTGAGTGATACAGTTTGGTAGTCCCTCCTTCATGCAGTATTCCAGATCATTTGCAAGGTTTTGGTTATCACCTACACATCCAGGTTGAATTTATATTCCATTCCTTATCATCTTTGCGTAAGAATGCACACTATAAATGGAGACACTTGAAATTCACAAATGAAGCTGTGGTTCATTTCTCATCCCTGTTTCCGAACCTTGAATGTTTTCCCGTATATCCATATGATCAGTATTTAAGTTTGAGCATAGTGGGTGAAAAAACTTCCATTTTCCCCCATGTGATTGATAAAATGCCCTTTGATTTCTAATGCTTGCCAAGTGCCATTTCCTGAAGGGATGCAGCTTACACAGTTAGAACTATATTTAGTCTTAAACTCTAGTTTATCATTTATTTTTCTTTATGGCTACAAAAGCTCTACATTTTGAAAACGTTAAATAGTTTCAATGAAAATTATAAGCAAGAGGCTAGGACATTTATGTTACGTCTGTGTTTTTCAGGAAGTTTCTATTAATTTCCAAACTAAATTCGTTTGTACCTTTCTGGGGACTCGGTTCCAGTTATTTTAAGCTCATCTGTGACTACAGAAACACAAAGCATTGATGCGTCCTCATAGCAAACTCCTGGTTTTGTTTGTGATTTGTGATTCTTTTGTGTTCTTTCAGATATTGTGAAAGATCTGTCTGATTTTGCCTGTAACCTTTGGAATTCAGATGGGTCCTATTGGAAAAAGTGACATGAAATGAGCGTATTGATTGTGGGTTTATGAGAAAAGAATGTCTGGGTAACAGCTCTCAAGCCTGAGTTACAGACATAGTGACTATGTGCAGGCCCTTGTCATAATCAGTGTTTCACCAAACTTTTGTGTTGTGGGAATGTATAGCATAACAGTACTACCTCAAAACAATCCATTATATCAGCATAAAAGGTAGTACTATAGGAAACTGAGAAGAAGACAAGTATTTTTGATTGTTCTAATGATTAATTCCTTGATTGTTAGGTATTTTGTTGTCATCAGTTCAAGTAAAGTAAAACAAGTAAACAAAAACATCTAGTCTTGTTGGCTATTTCTCCAGATGCTGTGAGGTGGAATGAGGACTTCTGTGTGAGACAGTAGTTTTACTACCTGATTTGGGAAAGGTGCTTCTCTTCCAAGCATCCCTGAACAGGGAGCTTTAGCTGTGACTCATGGAAAAAAAAAACAGGAGAGTTTGCTTTTGGAAGGAGGAACAGGCAACTGAGGAAGAGTACAGAGATCTTGTTAGGTCATGCAGTGAGAGCATTAGAAAGGCAAATGCCCAGGTAGAAATCAATATGGGCCCTCTCATGAAAGTTAACAAAAAACATGTTCACAAATACATCAGCAAGAAGAGAGCCAAGGAAAATCTCTGTCCATCATTGCATGTGGTGGGGAACGTTGCCACCAAGGAAGAAGGAGAGGCTCAGCTACTCAATGTCTTCTTTTGCCTCAGTGTTTAACAGTCAGACCAGTTATCCTCAGAGTATTCAGCCCCTTGAACTGGAGAACAGGGATAGAAAGCAGACCACATCTCCCATAATCCAGGAGGGTGCAGTTAATAATGCCCTGCTATGGCACTTGGACACTCCCAAGTCTATTGGGCCAGATGGGATCCACCCAAGAGTGTGAAGGGAGTTGGCAGAGGAGCTTGCCATAACAATCTCCATCATTTGTCAGCAATTCTGGTTGACAGGGAAGGTTCCAGATGACTGGAGGGTTGCCAATGTGATGACCATCTGCAAGAAGGTGTAGAATGAGGATGTAAGGAACTGCAGGCCTGTCAACCTGTCGTCTGTACCAGGGAAGATTGTGGAGCAGTTCATCTTGAGCATGCTTGCACACCATGTGTGTGACAGCCAGAGGATCAGGCCCAGTCAGCATGGCTTCATGAAAATCAAGTTCTGCTCAACCAACCTGGTCATCTTCGCCTAGTGGATGAGGAGATGGCATTGGATGTTGTGCACTTGGTCAAAGCCTTTGACACTGTCTTCCACATCATTGTCCTAGAGAAGATGGCACCTCATAGTTTAGACAGGTGTACTGTTTGCTGGGTAGAAAACTGCCTGGATGGCCAAGCTCAGAAAGTCATCATGAACAGAATTAAACCCGGCTGGAGGCTGGTCACAACCAATGTTTCCTAGGGCTGAGTTTTGAGGCCAGCATTATTTGATACCTTTGTCTATGATCTGGACAAAAGAACTGAGAAGTCCCTCAGTAAGTTTGCAATTGACACAAAGTTGAGTGGTAATATTGATGTGCTTGAGGGTAGGAAGGCTCTGCAAAGAGATCTGGAGAGGCTGGATCAGTGGGCCACGGTCAGTTGAATGAGGTTTAATGAGGCCAAATGTTGTGTCCTACAGTTCAGTCATAACCCCCCACAACTCTACAGGCTTGGGGCAGAGTGGTTGGAAAACAGAAAAAGACCTGAGGATGCTGGTTGACAGCTGTCTGAACAGTAGCATCCTAGCCTGTATCAGAAATGATGTGGACAGGAGGAGTAGAGAAGAGGCTGCACCTCCGATACTGTGTTCAGTTTTGTCCATATCACTGCAAGAAGGACATTGAGTTGCATGGACTGTGTCCAAAGAAGGGCAGTGAAGATGGAGGGTCTGCAGGACAAGTCTTAGGAGAAGTGTATGAGGGAACTGGAGAAGAGGAGGCTGAGGGGAAACCTTATTGCTCTCTGCAGCTCCCTGAAAGGAGGTTGTAGTGGGGTGAGTGTTGGTATCTTCTCCCAAATAATTAGCCATAGGACAAGAAGAACTGGCCCCTGGATGCACCAGGGTAGATTTATGATGGATATTGGGAAAAACTTATTTACTGAAAGAGTGGTCAGGCATTGGAACTGGCTACCCAGGGAGGTGATGAAATCACCATCCATGGAGGTGTTCAAAAACCACGTAGACTTGCCACTTTGGGACATGGTTTAGTGGGCATGTGTTGTCTGGTTGATGGGTTTGATGATCTTAGCGGTCTTTTGCAAGCTTAATGGTTTTATGATTCTAATTTGTGATTCTTAGTAAGGACAGGATGCAGAGGCACAGATAAATCAAAGTTGCTGGTTATCAGCAGATGGAAGAGACCAAATGTTGTGTTTTTAAATGTAGTACGGAAAATGAAAGGTAAGAGGTTTGTGTGTAATGATGAAGGAAAGGGGAATCAAGTTCCCTACAGACCTGCCAGAATACAGTGTTACCTGGATGAAGCTTGAGAGATTTCGTAGTGCTCATAGATGTGGACATTACTGGCAGAGAGGCCAGGTGAAATTGTCTCCAGCTGTTACTACTTTAAACCCTTCTCCATTTTAATTACACTGGTGTTTCTGAGAAGTTGAGATAAACTAAGAAGTTAATAAGCTAGGAAGTGCAAGACTTCTGCAACTGTGGAGCTGTTCTGTTGAGTGGATAATTTGAGCTTTGGCTGATACCTGTGCTGGGGGTGATGTGGAATGTAATAGTAGATCAGAAAAGAGGTTAGTTCCCTTAAGGGTGCAGTTACACAAAGAAATAACAAGATAAGGAACTATGAGATAAGCATAACATCAATGGGCAAAGGAGGACAGTAGGACATTAGTAACCACTAGTACTAGGCAGGTAAATATTAAGGTAGAAGTAGCAAATATTCCATACATTCGTTTTATATTTTACTCTGTAGTACTTCTTGTTTTGTGAGGAACAATCCTAAACAAGGAATTGTTAGTTTGTTTCCCAGCCAACGCCCCAAAAAAAGAGTGTGGTGATTTGGCCCTGGATGGGGGCCAGATGCCCACCAAAACCACTCTATCACTCCTCTTCTTAGATGGACAGGTGAGAAGGAAAATATACCTAAGAAGCCCATGGCCCAAGATAGAACAAATTTAATAAGACAAAGCAAAAGCCACATGTGGAAACAAAAGCAAGCAAAAATACTGTTCTCTACTTCCCATCAACAGGTGATGTCTGGCTGCTCCCCAGGATCAGGGCTTCAGTACACACAGCAGTTGCTCCAGAGGACAAATTCAATTATCAAGTACCCCCACCTTTCCTTCTTTCACTTAGCTCTTATATCTCAGCTGACTTCATATGACATGAAATACCCCTTTGGTCAGTGTCTATGTTTAAGGAGCTCTTCAGCTCCTTTCAGAGAAACTCCACGCAGGATTGTATAGAAATACAGAGTATTACTGGAAGTCTAAATGGAAGTGCTGTTGATAAACTACATGCTACAGTGCAAAGCATATAAAATACAAAAGAAATCCATAGGCCACAATTCTCAAAAAAAAAATCCTTAGGCCGAAGCCTCCACAAACCTCCCTACAGAACCAGGCCAAAATCCCAGGCCCAAATACCTCTCCATACCATCCTGCTTCTATCCCACACCAAGCCTGAAATGATGCAGCTACAAATTAGCTTGGCCAAGGACAAAACCAGGCCACAAACCTCCTCTGCATAGCAGAGATAAGGTCCATGCTACAAAGAGAGAGAGTGAGGGAGAAGAAACTGGCTCTGCAGCCAGTTTTATGGAGAAGCAAGCATTATGGGAATGAAGTAACAAAACATTACAATTGCCTGGATGCTCTGGACTTCCCAGAGGTCCTCTCTGTGATTTCTTAAAGATACCCTGTCTCAAACCATGACAATCAGTTTGGGTCCGTTGACCCAACTGTATCCCTTCCCAAGATCTTGCTCACCCCTCAGCCTGCTGTGGGGGTGGGGTGGGGAATGTTGGAAAAGCACAACCTTGGTGCTTACCTGAGCAGTAGCCAAAATGCTGGTGTGTCATCAACACCCAACTACAACACTGCGAAAGATGCTCTGGGGAGAGCTAATTACAGCTCAGCCAAACCCAATACATTACAGATTTGCTATGGAAAAATTAGTTGCGTTAGTCCTGACTGTTCTGTTCTGCTGCCAGAGCTACTGTTACTTTTCTCTATTGAGGAAAGCAGAAGTGCACCACTATATATAGGCATTGTAACTAGTTCAGTTCTGTGAGTTTAACCATGCCTTGGTTGGAAGTTTTTGCAAGGTGTGCTAGCTTTGTTCTGAATAAGAAGTTTCTTTCTGATGATAGTTTTGTTGTTAGGGAAAGGAGGTATTTGAGGTGGGGGATGGGGAGAAGTGAAAGAGCAGTAAGTATTTAAAACCAACAAGTGGAAGTTTCTTTACATTCCCCTGTACATAATTTTAATTTTGTAGAAGTTGTATCATAGAATCATAGAAAGGGACTGCTAGAGATCACCTAGTCCAACCTCCCTGCCAAAGCAGGATCATCTAGGGCAGGCCACACAGGAATACTTCCATGTGGGTTTTGAAAGTCTCCAGGGAGGGAGACTCCATAATCTCTCTGGACAGTCTGTTCCAGTGCTCCGTCACCCTCACAGTAAGGAACATTTTCCTCACGTTGAGGAGGAATTTCCAGTGTTTCAGCTTATATCCACTCGTCCTTCTCCTGTTACTGGGTAGCACCAAAAAGAGACTGGAACCCACCCCACAGATATTTATAAACATAAGAAAGATTCCCTCTCAACCTTCTTCTAAAGACTAAACAGGCCCAGTTCTCTGTTTTTCATCTTAGGAGAGATGTTTGAGTCCTTTAATAATCCTCATAGCACTCTGTTGGATTCTCTCCAGCAGATCCTTGTGTCTCTTGAATCAGGGAGCCCAAAACTTGATACAGTATTCCAGGTATGGTCTTACCAGGGCAGAGCTGAGCTGGAGGAGAACCTCCCTAGACCTGCTGGACGCACTTCTGTTAGTGCACCCAAGGTTACCATTGGCTCTCTTGGCCACAGCAGCACATTGCTGTCCTGTGGGTAACTTACCAAGTTTCCTGTAACTTTCCTTCTTCTAGAGAATTGTCTTTTTTGACTGAAGATGTGACTTGTAAATTCAGGTCAGCTGAGAGAGCACTCAGTGGAAATTTTGTGAGGTTCATTACCTAATATACAAAGATTTGTCTAATATTTGCAAACAAGGTATTGAGATCTGCTGCATTGGAACCTGCTCTGTGTGCAGTTCATCATCCCTCTTTATTTGTAATATTTGAATGTTTGAGTTCTGTGAATTCAGAATGAATGAAAATATAGAATAATAATTTTTTTTTCAGGAGGTTCTGATACTTCAGGCTAAACTAAGCTTTATACAAATTCCAGGTTATGTAACGTACATATGTGGAACTATTTAAAATGTAGCATTAGAAGTTTGGGTTTTTTTGTATTACTGGATAAAAATAAGTCATAAAACCTTGTGTTGTATGTTCAAATTTATAACTTCATCTTCAATGTATTATTCGTATTTAATTTCTGGTGTATATAAAGAGCCAGGTTTGAGAAACTGAGTTGAATTCTCCCCTAGCACAGGCTAAAACATCAAGTGATGTAGTCAAAGTTGCAGGCCTTGTGCTTTTACTTATGATGTGCTTGCCTGTGACATGCCACAAAGTATTTTGAGCTTGTTGCATGATAAGTTGTTTGAAAAACAGTTGTAAATTTTTTTTGTTGTTTTTTGTTGTTGTTTTCTTGTTCACAGAATCATTGAGGCTGTTTGAGACACTTAGCAAAAAAAAAGTATTTGCTTAATTCTAACAAGTAAATCTAAACTTACTACAGTTAGTGTGTACAATGCAACTTTTTTTTCCCTAATTATTAACATCATTCTTTGAGAAAATAATCTTTCTTCCAAATAGGTGTATTTAACAAGGCTGTGCAAAAATTAGAGTGAAAATTATGACCCCTAGGAAAAAAGCTAAAATTAAAAAAATACTGCCAGTAAACAGAATCACAGAATTATTGAGGCTGGAAAAGACCTCTGAGATCATCAAGTCCAACCTATGACCTAACAGCATGACATCAGCTAAACCATGCCACCACATTCTGTGAAATGCCACCTCCAATCTTTTCTTAAAGACCTCCAAGGATAGTGACTCCACCACCTCCATGAGCAGGCCATTCCAGTGCCTAATCACCCTTTCTGTGAGGAAGTGCTTCCTAATGTCCAACCTAAACCTCCCCTGGCACAGCGTCAGACCATACCCTCTTGTCCTGTCTCTGGTTGCCTGGGAGAAGAGGCTGACCCCCACCTGACTACAATTTCCCTTCAGGTAGTTGTAGAGAGTGATAAGGTCCCCTCTAAGTCTCCTTCAGGCTGAACACCTCCAGCTCCCTCAGCCTCTCTTCATCAGACTTTCCTCCAGCCCCCTCCCAAGTCTCATTGGTCTCCTCTGGACCAGTTCCAGCACCTCAATATCTTTCTTGCAGTGAGAGGCCCAGAACTGCAGACAGTAGTCAAGGTGAGGCCTCACCAGCACTGAGTACAGGGGCAGAATGACATCCCTAATCCTGCTGACCACTCTGTTCCTGATACAGGACAAGATGCCAATGACCTTCTGTGTTGGTTTGGATCCAGGGTTTTTTGTAGTCTTTTGGTGGTGGTGGTTTTGTGTGGTTCCTTTTAAAATGAACCAAGCAAAGCCCTTACTAAACTTTTACCCTTGGAGCATCATAGGGGAAAGGCAATATACTTCCTCCCTCCTTGCAATATAATGCTGCATGATGGTGATGCAGTTCAGCTGATTACTTTGCTGTTGAATTGAAGGAAATACTGTGACGTTAAAACTCGCAGAATAAGAATTTCTTGTATAAATAACAAGTACTTCATCTTGTTTTGATGTTGGAAGGAAGAGCCATCAGCTGCTTTGTCATTTGACAAAACTGTTGGATTAAGAGAAATAACAAATCTCACAGAATCACAGCGTGGTTAGGTTGGGAAGTGACTTTTGGAGGTTACATGGTCCAATCCCCTTGCCAAAGCAGGGCCACTTACAGCTGTTTGCCCAGGACCGTGTCCAGGTGGCTTTGA
Organism: Eubucco bourcierii; assembly: GCA_013396675.1. Classification (NCBI taxonomy): domain Eukaryota; kingdom Metazoa; phylum Chordata; class Aves; order Piciformes; family Ramphastidae; genus Eubucco; species Eubucco bourcierii. The sequence goes on from VWZE01015702.1 coordinate 37,930, forward strand.
AACATCTCTATGGATGAAGATTCCACTACCCCTCTATGCAGCTTGTGCCAGTGTTTTATCACCCTCACAGTTGCTGTCTAGAACTACCCGAAAGGAGGTTGTAGCCAAGTAGGGATTGCTCTCTTCTCCCAGGCAACCAGCGACAGAATGAGGGGACACAGTTTCAAGTTGTGTCAGGGAAGGTATAGGCTGGATATCAGGAGAAAGTTCTTCACAGAGAAAGTAATTTGCCACTTGAATGGGCTGCCCAGGGAGGTGGTGGAGTCACTGTCCCTCCCCTGTAGTGAGGGGCCCAACTGAACGCAGTATTGGAGATGCAGCCTCACCAGTGCCGAGTACAGGGTCACAATCACTTCGCTACTCTTGCTAGCTGTGAAGTTCTTTTTGGCTAGGGAATTTGCCTAGGGAATAGAGGATGTTAACAGAAACCCACATATCATAGAGGTGACAGTTCTGGGGATAAGAAATGAATTAAAATTCCTTTTATCTGAAACAAAAGCCATTATATATTTCAACAACAAATTAAAAACTTCTTAGCTTGAAGTATCGAATACAGATCTTAGTTTTTTGATTTTGTTGATTCTTTTCCAGTGGTAGAGGTAAGAACTATACACAAGATCTCCTTTGCTATCCCAGTCTATCTCTGGCATTTCACTGGTATGAGTTACAAAAAACCTAAGCCTGTTTCACTTATTTTCTGTATACCTGTGCCGATCTCTTTTTCCATACTGCAGTGACACATTTTCTGCAGTCATTTCTACCTGCTTTTCAAAACTCTTCTTAGTATGTTGCTTTACCATTTCTGAAGCATTAAACCAACAGCAATTACTTTTTTTCACTATTCACTAGGAAAGACTTTAGTTTTAAAAATAAAAAAAAAAATAAAATAAAAAAGCTAATTAGAAAGGAAAGCCTTTTAATTTAGAATACTGAAGAAGTGTAAAATCCCTGCACAGGAGACATTTGGTAAAAATGAGTGTACCATGATAGCAAAATGACTTCCCAGTGCTATGTCACAACTATTTTTTTTTTTTCTAGAAAAGAAACAAAACTCAGCTGAAATGTACTCCTTTTCATCAGTTTCCCCCTGCAAGATTCTACTTTGATTTTTCTTCACCAAATAACTTAAACCTGATATTTTTAATTTTTATTACAAAACTTAAATGCAGGAATCTATGTTGTTTTCCTAACAGGGAAAAAAACCCAACCACTTTCTTTTCCTCTTTGAGTTTAGAAAGTAGTTCTCTTTTCTGAATCACATGAGTCATAGAATCATGGGACTTCTGGAGATCATCTAGTCCAACCCTCCTACTGTTGTTGAAATGCTTTATTTGAAATACTTCCACTCAGTGCACTGTAGTACAGTGATTTGTACATAAGAAAAATAGTGATTTCACATTCCTCAGGTGAGCTACTTGGCTGAGCACATCCCTTCCCTTGCTGATTCCTCTCCTTTAAACAGCCCTGTTTGTTTTCCTGGTGGATGAGACCATTGCATTGCCATCAGGGAGGTACCACTTTTACCTTCAGATCCTTCACTAAGCAGGTATATCCTTTATGGAAGTGTAAAATTTAAGGTTATAAGATACTATTGTATCATTTTCTGGATGATGGCATTAGTCTTAGGACCTCTTCTGCTTGAATGGCAAGGGAGAGGACTAGAGGAAGTGGTTTCAGGATGCACCAGGGGAGGTTCAGTGTGGATGCCGGAAAATCCTTCTTCAAAGGGAACATTATCAAGCATTGGAATGGTCTGCCCAGGGCAGTGGTGAAGTTACCATCCCTGGAGGCGTTTAGGCAACATGTGGACCTGGGACATGAGGACATGGTTTAGTGTTGACCCTTCAGTGCTGGGTCAGAGGTTGGACTGGATGATCTTTGAGGTCTCTTCTAACTGGATGTTTTCTGTGATTCTGTGATTTTGGAAGGGTGCTATGAAAAGAGGAGTATATACTGTGCTGCTGAGTGCTGTGGAAAAGTTTAGAGAGAATTATTGAATTTTTATCTAGCAAAAACACAATAGATAAGAGCAGCATCTGCAGATGAGCAGTGAGTGTATAGAGACTTGATGAGGAGCAATAGTCTGTTTCATTGCCCAAATGACAAAGCATAGTAATGGGAACACTTGTTTAAAGATAAACTGTATGCTATTGAATAATTTATGTCCCTACAAAAGGCAAGTTAGGGTTGCCTGCCACTTTAATTTTGTTCCTGTGTAACTTGACTAGAGTAGTCAAATTTAGTATTCATCAATTCATAGAAAGGTTTGGATTGGAAGGGACCTTAAAGATCATCTAGTTCCAGTTCTACTAGACCAGGATGCTCAAGGCCTTGAATACCTCCAAGGAGGGAGAGAATCCCCAACGTCCCTGGTCAACCTGTTCCAGTGTCTCACCACCCTTCAAGTAAAAAATTTCTTCCTAATATTTCAAGTCCAGGGCCGTGAAGATGATCAGAGGGCTGAAGCATCTCCCCAGTGGGCACAGGCTGAGAGAGTTGGGGCCATTCAACCTGGAGAAGGCTCTGCGGAGACCTCATAACAGCCTTCCAGTACCTGAGGGGTGCTTACAAGAAGGCAAGGAAGGGACTTTTTACAAGAGCTTGTAGTGCTAGGATGAGACAGAATAGATTGAAGCTTGAGAAGCTTGAGAAGGCAGATGTAGACTAGTTCTCAGTGGAGTGTAGATGATTTGTTCAGTCTTAGTCCAGTTGTTCTTATTTCACTCTAGTGAAGAGTGTGTCACAAGACCTTAGAAGTTAGGCTCAAATGTACAGAAAAGAAATTAATTTTAAAATTCTCGTACTCTTTTTTTTTTCTTCCTTTCGAAAAGCAGAATTGAGGAAGGATTTCAAAAGTTTGTGCTGGTTGTGGCAGTATTTGATTGACAGTTGATGAAGTGGCTTCTCTTTGCACTGACAGCTATGAGGGTTTTTGACAGCCTTATAGAATTTGTTCTTTATTAAGGTGACAAGAGCTATAGTGTAATTAAATTTATTTCTGAGTTGCTACCTAAAAATTAATTTCAAAAAGAGGGAAAAGATACTAAGTTACTTAATATAATTTCTGCATGTTCAACTCTGATAGGAGTGTGTTCTCTTTATTTTGGATTCTGTCACTGAGTAATATCTTAGCCAGTTTTTCTCATAAAGCAACAAATGTGTGCTTCCACAGACCTGAAATCATCAAAATCACATTTTATTTGGTTTTCTTCCTTTCCCCCCCCCCCGAAATGAAAAAGGTCAAGGTCAAATGTGCTGGTTACTGAATTTCTTGAAAAAAAATTTATTTTTTTTTTTAAAGTAGCAATTTAATTCTGGAGTGTGATCCATGCAATAGCGTTTAGTGTACTCCCCTTGCTTACATTTTGCTGGGGAAATAGATTCTTTAGGAAATACTCTATAAAGTGGGTATCTACTGAATGGATAGTTCAGATATGTAGAGAAACACTTGGTCATATGAATATGCCTTAAAATGTTTTTTAAATGGAAAAGGAAATAGTGGTTTGGGGTTTTTTTGTAAAATGAGAACAGAACTACTTGAAAGTTGTTCCAGAATGTTTTGTAACTGAGTTTTTGTGCACCTTCATTTGCATTTCCAAGCAGAAGTCCTTGTGGAAAAGGGGAGGTGCTAGACAGCACTGCATTGCTCCTCATCTGCTGTGTACAGGGTAGAAATGCTGCCTTTTGTGGGGAGAAGAGTGGATTTCTTACAGTGTCTGTTCACTGAACTTGCTGTAATGCTGTATTTTCTTCCAAATCACTGACATTCTCTTTACTTAGACGTTTAGAAACATGGACTAAATGCAATAAAATGTCAGTCTTGCAAAGCATTTACGTAGCGTTTGGTTTGTAGTTTCTGAAATGACGATATGTTTTAACTTTGAATGTCAAAGCCACTCAACTCTTCAGGATTTTCTTTTCTTTAATTCTTTTTTATTTTTCCTCCCCCTTTCCCCTTTAAGATCGTGCTGGAAGCATCAGTACTCTTGATTCGTTAGACTTTGCAAGATACTCTGATGATGGCAATAGGGAAACAGATGAAAGAGTAGCAGGTAAGTGTTTTGAATGATTTAGGAATCATAAAATGCTAACTTTACTGTTTGATTTGTTTCTCTTACAAGTCTATTTAAATTAAGATTCTTGAGAAGACAAGACTTCACTGTGATAGTTTAACTGGTCACTTGATGTTACCACATTTCAGACACTTCTATTGTAATATTGTAAATATTCAGGCAGACTTACTTCTGTATGCCTCCAGATGTCACCTGGGTGGAAGCAAGCAGTACACTTGAAAGTTGTGCCCAGGTTTTGACAGTGTTTGCAATATCTGTTGGTACTGCCTGCTGACTTCTACTGTTTAGCTGAAACATATGCTGAAATACTGTATGTAGTAATCTGTGACTGTAGTAGCCTCTGACAGACTAGGACTACTACATTGGGTCATAGCTTTCTGATGTAGTGATCTGCAGCAAGTCATCTCTTAAATATAGCTTATATGTCCATCAAAAAAGCATTACCACACTCAGAGTAAAATTGGGATTTTTCTCAGTTCAATAAATCTTAATTGCTACCAATCATAACTCTTTTTTCCCATTTGATAGTAACCTGTACTAGTGGGAGGTGTCCCTGCCTATGACAGGGGAACTAGATGATCCTTGAGGTCCCTTCCAAGCTTACCATTCTATGATTACTTCATTGTATAATATTGTTTCAGAGAAGTGACAGGGTTGATTTTTTTTCCCCCCCCTGCCCCCACTCTTGAAGCTGCTGGGAATTCAGAAGCCTGTGGCATTTGTAATTTTGGAATTTATGATCATCTCATCAAAGGCAGAGACTGCTTTTATCTTAGATTTGAAATGATTATAATAATCTCTTTTGCATGTGAGCCATGTTTCTCTAATCCAAGCTTTTCTCTAAGTTCAGGTATTAAGTTATTCACAACTGATACACAGAATCCCACAAAAGCTCTCTAGAAATTACTGCAGAATTGTTTGCTTCTTGTCAATTAATTCTATTTAATATCATGAGGACACAGAGATTGTCTGTGCCTGTGACCTTTGTTCACATGGTTCAGCTGTATGAAACCTGCAATCCTGCAACCCACTGTGTCTCTGCCCTGAAGTACCATGTGTCATCCTGGCAGAAACACTGCCACACGCTTAAGAAATGACTGGTGAAACAGTTCTGTAAAAGATCTCAATTCTGAAGTTTCATCTCTCAGTCAGTCTGAAATAGCAACCAGAGAGAAGAAACTAAAGTGTTGGGAAAATATTTTTCTTACCTGGGCAGTGCTTCTGAGGTAAAGGACTGGATTATATTCTTAAACATGAAACAAATTCAGGTATTTTGGTGATTTGGTTTGGAACTATAGGTACTTGCTGTTCTTCAGTTTATATCAAAACTCCCAGAGTCTTATTACCATCTAATTATTGTCTTTTTTCAATAGATGCAGTCAGTTTCAAGGAACCAATGCTTGTAAATACACACAACTAGTCTTCTAAACCAAATGTTTAAGGAAGCCAAGTATGTCTGCATTGTGCCTGGAATACAAGGAAGAAACAAATTCTGAATATTTTATTTTTTTCCATAATTTTCATAGAGTTTTCCTGTTTCTACTGAATTTTTGGGCCATAGTGTTATTTAAAGAGGTAGTTTAGTATTTACTTTGAGCTGTCTTTAACTGGATTGGGTTAGAAATGCTCACAGAAAATAAAGACTAATCAGAATTGACATCCAGTAGAACCATTAATCTTCTGATGGAACATTAATGGCAAAACAGTGATTGCTTCCAGTACGAAATCAATAAACCCTAAAATTGTATACTAAACTGAATTGAGTACATCCTAAAATAGAGATTTTTGAAGATTAGGGAATATCAGTTGATTGCCATCATATGTAATAAACAAGCAAATTATATGGCAGGATATGCACATTATATTTATGTGTTCCTTCAGAGAGGTTTCTTTGAAGAGATACTAAAAAGTGACAGAACTTGAACAAAGCAAGACCAGATATCACTTCTGGATGCTTGTGAAGATTCAAGGTTTTCCAAAATACCCAATTTCTACTTAAAGTTCTACTTTGGTTATAATTCCTTTAATTCTTTTACCTCAATTCTGTTTTAAGACCATCTACACAAACAATATACTTCAGAAAACTTTGAAGTGTTTAGTTTGCCCATTTTGTCAGTAGAGGTTTCGAAAGGTTTTGATTTCCAGCAGCTTCTTTAAACAAACTCTGGCTTGAACCTGCTTTTGAAATAGTTCTTAGCTGGGCAAATGCAGCTTGAAACATAACTGGAAGTCCATCCTGCTTATTTCTTCCCATATTCATTTCTCCCAGTGAAGAGATTTGATCCTCAGGAGATCAAATTGTAATTTTATTGTGGAAGCTGGAGGCCATGATATCTGGTAGTCCTATTTCTCCCTAGGTAGCTCTCAGACTAAGATTTGAATAGTTTCTTTTTCCAAATACCTTTCTCGTGTTCTTATCTTTCTTTTTTACTGTTTGGATAGAACTCATGATTTCCTTATCAATTCCATAGTCGAATGTCAAATAAAAGATAGAGAATAAATGCTCGTCAGTCACTAAAAGAAACTGGTCCTCAGTCAGAATGACTTTTAAAATGGGAGTTAGAACATACTCAGTTAGAAATACTTCTATAGCATGGCAGTGTTAGAAAGCATCATATGATGACTTCAGGCATTATTTCACTTTTCTGGTTTGCCCCTACAGATGGTATTAGATTTAGCTACCATATTTTTTTTATTTTACCAATCCAAAAATTCCTTGAAGTAACTAGAGATGCTCTTGGCTGAAATGAATTTCAGTATTTCAGATCTGTTAGTTCAGTTCGTTCCATCTGGCATTAGAATAAATTTTTGGCCTAGAAGCAAATATGTTTTTTTGGAGTTAGTGTGAACTTGGCACTTGGAAAATTTGATTGAATTAAGATAAATAAGTCTTTATTAAAACTTCTGTTATTTCTAGTGTTGTCTGAAGTACTTCTTACTGAAGTATGCAAAATCTGGCAAGGTAATTCACATGCAGAATGTAAAATTCTGCTATACTTGGAAAAAAGAATGCTTATAGAAAAGCAAGTACTGAACATTTTCATTGTTTTTCTTCAGCCTTTCTTTTGCCCTTGGCCCAACAAGACTGCTGCTCATGCAGCTCTCAACTTGCTAAGTATCCCAGATCACAGGTTGTCTTTTAGAGCTAGCTTCTCAATCTATGATTCAATAGGTTATGGAGCCCCTAAAAAAATGGGAGTGAATAGAATAAAACCCTTGAGAAAACTTCCATTTTTCACCTTTGAAGCTGAGCAGATAAGCTGCCTGCTCCTGGTGTGTGCTTCACGTTTTAAGATTCACTAGATGAGCTGCATGAAAATGGAGACATTTAAAAATCACTGATCTGAAAATCTTTGTCTACTGCTTAGTTGCTTGCTTGAAATATTTAACTGGTTTAAGTAAGATCAAGTAATTTTGTTTTTCAGAGTGGTAACTGTAGAAATTTGGGTACTTTAGAAAAAAAGAAAATGCAAGAGATCCACTTAAATTCTGAACAATTTTCTCCTGTAAAACAAAAGAGATTGTTCAGAAATGCCCTTTCCTTTGCATGATAATTAACTTCAGAGCTCTAAATTTCTGCCTTTGCTTTTCCAAGTATCCTGAGTAGAGAAGCATCAGTGTAGTTCTCTCCTTTCCTAGGCTTTCTGCAGCGAAGTTGTCTTGTCCTTTTCTTAAGGAGTGTCAGGTCCTTTCACCAAATGCAATTATTCATGCTATGAGTTTAGTCAAGCGTGAAGTTAAACTTCAGCTGGCTTTATCAATGCTTTGCCTCTCTAAGGTACATAAACTTTACAACAAAGGAGAGGGAGGAGAGAGAGATCAGGTCATTTATTTAGAAGTCAATAACAATGTTTATGAAGAAAGGAATTAAATGAAACTTTTTTTGTGTAAGAGCATGTCGTATCATTAACGAATGGGGATTTCCAGTGTTTATTTCATTAGTACACATGTTGAGTTAAAAGTGATGACACATTTCTGCCAAGGATTGCATTTCAGTATAGCTTCTAAAAGAAAGACCTCTTTTTAAGATTTGAAATTGTGTTGTAGCTGTTTACAAATGTTTATGCTTGCATTATTAAAAAGCAAACAAACAAAAAAAACCCCTACAAACATTCTTCTTCAAATAAAAGCTGAATTTGTGACTTAGATACCTCAGTGTCTGTATGATGGTAATTGCAATGGTGGTATTAGGAAGACTTTAGTAGATGAGGTACCACTATAACAGTGCTTGTTGTAGTAGAATTATGTGGCTGTTGTGATATGCTGCGAAGGGACAACTTCTCAAATGTGTAATGTTCAGAATCTTCCACTGTCTAGTAAAAAACATGCAGCAGAGTAATCTTTCAAGGTGTAATGTGTAAAGCCCTAATGGCTTTTAAGTATTTTCAGCATCATGACAGTTCACTAAAAATTAATTCTTGCCGTCTGACATGGGTTTGTCTGACACGAGGTATTTTGGCTTTCTATGCCTCCAGACATGTCTTACTCCTATTTTCCTTAATGAGGTTCCTGAGTTTTTATAATTTGTGTTATTTCTTCCCAACTTTTTTTTTATTTCATTATTTCTATCATTCTAGTGCAGGGCACTCCTGATCTGCAACTGTTCTGTTCTTTGAAAATGTTTTCAAGAAGCAAATGTTACCATATAGTCATTTCCATCAGAATTACTTGATTTGAATTCTTTATAGTTTTCAAAAGCTAACAAATTAATAACCACTTAGAATGGTAACTGTGAATTAGTAGTTCAAATGCAAGGAAGTGCTGAAATTCTCAGATACTTGGCTACAAGAGCATTTTCTAACTTTGTTGCACAGAAGTATTTGCAGATCAGCATTGCTGAATACTAGAGAGATTTTTACATATCTTACTCATTGTATCCTCAGTTGCGCTTTTGTATTGCTGCAGTAAAATTCTGTGCATCAAACAAGTTACTTTCATGTAGCAAATGTGATGTACTGTAGTTACCCCTTCAGTTTTTATGGATAAATGCAAACTGAGTGAATCTTTTTTTCCATGCATGCTAGCTATAAAACAATTCTTAGCAACAGATGCTTGAAAGAGGAAACTGGTTTATGTGCAGTCTTCAGTAGCATTTCTTACAAGCAAGAGGCAATGTGGTGTTTCTGCCATGTATTGTCCTTTGTAAATACTTCAGAATGCCATGGCAAATTCTTTCTAGGCAGTGATTAAAAATCTTACATTTTCTTATTAAATGCAACTGCAACATTTTTAGCTTTACATGAGAGGAAAAGGAAACGTTAGGTAATCTATTTAACACTTCAGTGTGAACTGTTCTGTGCTCATCTGTTCCGGTTAAGTAAAAAAAAAATCCTTCTTTCTAACTCTTCAAGTGTAATTAGTTTAATGTGGGAATTAATGAAATACATGTAATTACCTGGTAATTCCTTAAATAGGTTCCCTGAGATACTCTAACTGTAGACAGCTATAAAAAGACTATTTCCTCTGTCCTTAGCAAAGGTACAGGGTTTTAACATTTCAAGTTACAGTATACATGTGAGGTGCTCGAAGTGTAGACAGCTATGAAAATAACATTTACTCGTGTTTTTTGCAAAGATGCAGGGCATTAACATTTCAAACCACAGCATACATTTGATTTAACATCAAAACAAATGAAATTCCAGTGTAAACAAAGCACTTTTTGGAGGAAGTGCCCTTATTGGAGGAAGTGTTGTAACAAGAGAGACACATAACATTGATCAGGGGGCTGGGCAGGTGGAGCAGGTGATTACAGCAACCAGGAGTGCACATCTTTGAATCTCCAGCTCTAGATCATTGAAACTCTTGTATAGTCTAGAGTCCCTGGGAATTTTAAGGATAATGGAGCAAAGACATTTTTCTTTCAAGTGTCTAAGTAATACAGGAAAGCTGCATAGGTATTCAACTAAATTCAAAATCTTAATCAACAATAGGACATTACTAAAACTCCACTGTTTGTAAACAGAGTTTTAAAAGAAGATTATTCTTAGGAGTAAAGTAAAGTATGTTTCCAGTTCTGCCACTTAAGCACTACTAAAATGTCAGTGAATAATTTAAATAAATAAAGAATTGTCGTCTGAATGAGACAGTACATTCACCTCATGGTTTAAGCTTTGCTACATGAAGACAGCTTCCTCTGCTGCTAGCATGTATTTGCTTAATTTAGATCTGTCCTCTGCCTGCATACTCCCCTTGCCCCAAGGAATCAAAAACATTTGACAGTGTGAGCTGATTGTAAGAACGGGGAAGAAACCAGAAGCATTTCCTGATAATATACAGAACCCCCCAAAATCTTACAGCGAGTCCTTGTCAGACAGCTTGAAATTTTGATTCAGCTACCTCGAGGCCTGTGAAACTATGGAAAATCTTCACCAGTTTGCTTTCAGACCAACTCTGCTGCATGTGTTCATTAGTTCCATAATGATTGCATGCTTTCTGTTTAATACAAAGTGTATATTTTTTTTCACACCCATCCTTGCTTTTTATATTTTATTTTTGTTTCCCTTGCCTTGGTTGGATGCCTGTGTGTGTTTAATCCAAATCCCTGTCCAGTCCTGGAGTTTGAACTACGGAAAGCCAAGGAGACCATACAGGCCCTCCGAGCCAACCTGACTCAGGCTGCAGGTGGTGTACATAAACCTTTTCTTAAGTCTCTACTTCGAACAATGTAGAAGTAGCTGAGCTCATCCTGTGTGAAACAGTAAAAATTTAGTTACTTTTTTTTTTCCTCTCCAGAAAATGAAGTTCCTTTGCAGGAACGAAAAAATTATAAATCAAGTCCTGAAATTCAGGTAGGTGGCTTGGCGATAACTGGGAGTTGTTTGGACTTTAAGACAGATTTGCTTCTGTAGTTGGAAGGAAAATGAATTCAAAATGTAGTGTATTCTTTTCTTATTTTCCAGGAGCCAATCAGACCTCTTGAGAAAAGAGCTCTAAACTTCCTAGTTAATGAATTTTTATTGAAGAACAGTTACAAGCTTACATCAATAACATTTTCAGATGAAAATCATGATCAGGTAAATTTTTATTTTTTTTTAAAGTGCTTACTTTCCATATTCTAATCTTATAATAAATTCAAGTGAATTTAAATGGTATTTCCTGTAGATTTAGTTCACTTCATATATGTGAGTGTTCTGAGTACTCTATTAGCATTTTCCTGTGTTAAGCATGGTGTGAAAACACAGCCCTTTGAGGAGCCAGGATGCTTGCATTCTTGGAAGGAAATAAAACAAGGAGAAAAATCCTGTTAATTATAGGTACTTAAATATTTCCCTAGATTCTGGTGGACACATTTTCAGCTAAGGATCTGGATGTAATAAAATTCTGAACATAATCTCTTCCTCAACTTACATTCCTCTTATTTGTGCTACTGGTCATCTCATGGGCTATATGTATGTGTATGTGTATACTTGATCATACTATGGCATTGGATACAGTCTTGGAGGAGATCTCCATAATAACATTTTGTCTTAGATAATTCCAAACATAGCTGTGCTTTGATAAGTTTTACTTAAAATGATGAATTTTATGTCTCTCTTGACTTGCATTCCATGGGTAAAGTTCTAATTATATTCTGACTGTTACTGGGTGAACGAAACATCCACTAACATCAACACTCAATATATAGTTATCACAAACTGGGAATACTGTGAGAATAATATTGAATTAAATACTGAATTTCAACCAGTTCTACCTTTAATTAGTCCTACAATATTTTCCCTACAATTCATATCCTAATCTGTAAAGAAAATGGGTTCTTAAATAAAATTTCTGGATTGTCCACATAAGTTTTGAGATTAACACTACTGGGTTTCATACAAATACTTGTGATGACAATCCCCAGAAGAGCAAAGGTTCATAAGTTATCTTAACTTTTTATGTGTTCTCAACTGAAAACATTTTCTGTTTGAGACAACTGGCAAAAAAAAAAAAGTAACTGCTTAATTCTAACAAGTAAATCTAAGCATATTACAATTAACATGTAGAATGCAACTTTTTTTTTTCTAATTACTCACATCATTCTTTCAGAAAATAATCTTTCTTCCAAATAGGTGTACTTAACCAGGCTGTGCAAAAAAACAGATTGAAAATTATGACCAGTAGGAAAAAAGTTAAAAAATATTTTTAAAATTGTAAAAATATGCTTAGTTAGCTATAAAGACAAGGAATAATTGTGCAATAATAGGATGGTGAGGCATCAATTAGAAAAGAAGGGCATGTAGTGATGGCTTGAGACAGAAGGTCACAGAAGGTCTTAGTACTTGTTACATTTCTATACAATTAAGACAATTATGTCCAGACTTCATAAAGATCATGCAGCCTGTTTGTCAGTCAGCTGCAGGACTGTTTGACTGTCTGCCTCTGGAAAAATTACACTAGCTCTTGTGAATGAGATGTGAACAAACCAATCCCTCTTCCACTGACTGCACTGATTTCCTGCTGGAATTGAATCACTGTTCTATGTGATTCAAAAAAGTATTCAGTCCTGGAAGAACTATAAATGTGATCTATGTGGTTTTGGAAGCTCCTCTCTTTAGTACATTACCTAGAGCTGCTTTTAGGATGAATCTGCTTTGAGTCATGATATGGATCTTTTTTTCTACTTTTGTGTTTTGCTCTCTTGATTTAAGCTTTCAGTTCCTTAACTACGACGCAGTCTTAATGTGATTATTTTTTGGTTATATGACTTGCAGTCCAATGAGAAAGAGAAACAAAAATAAAAGGGAGTATATTGTATGCCTGATTTGATTCCTTTGAAGGATTTTGAACTTTGGGATGATGTAGGATTGAACATTCCAAAACCTCCCGACCTGTTACAACTCTATCGTGACTTCGGAAACCATCACGTTACTGCCAGAGATGTGGTGGATGTGTCAGTTGGTGTGGAAGATGACGAGTTAGAGGCTGCTACTCCTGTACTTGGGAGCGTCCCTGTGTTTGAAACACCACAGTCAATAGAAGTAAGAGATTGTACAGAATAAACACTTCAGCTTTTTTTGCAGTAGTGCTTAACTTTATTGTACTAAACTCTTGTTTCTATCTTGTATTTAGCAATGTTTAATAGTGCAAAAATTAGAAGATCAAATTAGTGTGTTAAACAATGAGAAATGGTCTTTGATGGAACAAATCCAAAGACTTGAGAGGTATGTACTTATCAATCTGCTGATAAATATTGAAATAGCTTCTCAATGTTTTTCTAGCACAGGTGTAAAAACCATACAATTTGCATTTCTAAAAATACTAGGAGTGCTTCAGAGCAAGGCAGTCTTTCTTTATTAATATGTGGTATTTGATTTAGGAAAAGGAAGAGATTTCTAAGTGGCTATTTCCCTTTTATTACTTATATCATCTAATTTTATCAGTTTTGTTCTTTCAGTACCACTTCTGTATTTACTTCTTTGAAAACAGGAGAAGTTCTGATATGTTTTGTGTAGGTTTTCTCCACAGTCAGGAGAAAATTCATTTCTTAGCATGATGGTGTGTATGGTTTGCAAATACTGTTTGAAAGATAATTGTTTTAATAACTTATTTCAACACAGTTTTCCTTTCCACAGAGCATGACTAGTAGAAATAACAGTATTTTTCACGACAACAAAAAGAGTGGTCAAAATATGATTCTATAAGCTATAAGATACCATTCTTCTTAAAGAGATGCACCAAAAGCAACATATGGACAAATGCCTAATTTTTAAGTGGGCTTATTAGCTAGTCTAGTTGCCATTTCAAGCCAGATGGGATACTACATATTAATCACCAAGACTTTAAAGGCTTTGCATTGCAAATACAGTTCTGTCTCATGATGAGTTTTGTCTCAATGCTTAAATTTCATCCAGAAGCAGGTAACACTATTGTTGTTTATTTATTTCATTGATTCCCTCCAAGTGCAATATTTTTATTCCTATTAATTACTGACTAAAGAACACCCTTAAAGTAGCACTGATTTGAACAGCTTGTGTGACTCAAGTTTGTTCTTTGAGAACAATTTTCAAACGTACTGAGGCTAAAATGCTCTTCAGTGCCTTCCCCTTGTTTCTGTGCTTCAGCCTTGTGATTCCAACAAGATTCTCATGAAAACTACAAAAATGTTTCATCCTTTCCTTTTCCTTTTTTCAGTGAAATAGATATTCTCAAGAATGAAAACTTTGCTGTGTCAACAGTTTATGGTGTAGCTCCCCAACCTTTAAAACAAGTGCCTCTCACTGTCTCAGAGGACAATGGACGGTACTTGGATATCAAGAGCTCTGAGAATGACAATAAACATGGAAACACCGAGGAGACAAACCTTTCTTTATCAGCCGAGGTGGATTCAAGGACTTCTAAAGACGATCTGCTAGGTTCAGTGCCCCGTAAAGAACAGGAGAAGACATCGTCTTGTGCTCCATCAACTAAAGCTGCAGTCCACTTTGATAAACCCAATAGGTTAGTGAGAAGTTTACAACTGGAATACATTAATGAAACATTCTTGTATAGTAGATAGATATTTTTCTAATAGTAACATTCTGCAGAATTCATAGATGATTTCTGGTTTGAATGCAAATAAAAGACTTAACAATGCCTTCAGGGTACAGTGCTCCTATTTTCATTTCCATGATATTTTAAAGGATGGAGTACCTGTAAGAAACTCACATTTTTAGTATTAAATTTAAGGGTTTCACCCACTACTTGTTTCTAAAACCAGTCCTGTTCCTAGCAATGACAAAACCCCACAAACAAGCAAAGAAGAATCCAATACTAAAACCAGAGGTGAATGGGAAGATAGGATATTTCCATTCTCTTTTCAAATTTAATTTAGTAATGAAATATCTTCTGTCAGAAGAGTGATTTAGAAGTTTTTTTTCTATGTAGATATGTATAACTTCTCTTAAATACTCTGAGAGCTGTGTGATTTTTTAAAACTTTTTTTTTTTTTAATTTTCAGGGGTTTTTAATAATCAGAATATTCAGTGAAATTCTGCTGGTTGAGCTTTAAATTTAGGGCAAGACTTCACTGGGTTACTATGATTTTGTTTAATTTTTTTTTTAAATGAAAATAGAGTATTCATGTAGTGTTACATGTAGACTGAGGAGTTTGTGTCTGAGTGTTCTTGAGAAAGCCTTTCGAGCCTATTGTGATGGGTTAGGAACTTCACACACACACACAATTGAAATTTACCAGACCAGCTCAGGCTGCTTGGAAGTAAGATGAAGCTGTATTTGGAAGTAAGATGAAGCTGTATTTGGAAGTAAGATGAAGCTGTATTTGGAAGTAAGATGAAGCTGTATTTGGAAGTAAGATGAAGCTGTATTTGGAAGTAAGATGAAGCTGTATTTGGAAGTAAGATGAAGCTGTATTTGGAAGTAAGATGAAGCTGTATTTGGAAGTAAGATGAAGCTGTATTTGGAAGTAAGATGAAGCTGTATTTGGAAGTAAGATGAAGCTGTATTTGGAAGTAAGATGAAGCTGTATTTGGAAGTAAGATGAAGCTGTATTTGGAAGTAAGATGAAGCTGTATTTGGAAGTAAGATGAAGCTGTATTTGGAAGTAAGATGAAGCTGTATTTGGAAGTAAGATGAAGCTGTATTTGGAAGTAAGATGAAGCTGTATTTGGAAGTAAGATGAAGCTGTATTTGGAAGTAAGATGAAGCTGTATTTGGAAGTAAGATGAAGCTGTATTTGGAAGTAAGATGAAGCTGTATTTGGAAGTAAGATGAAGCTGTATTTGGAAGTAAGATGAAGCTGTATTTGGAAGTAAGATGAAGCTGTATTTGGAAGTAAGATGAAGCTGTATTTGGAAGTAAGATGAAGCTGTATTTGGAAGTAAGATGAAGCTGTATTTGGAAGTAAGATGAAGCTGTATTTGGAAGTAAGATGAAGCTGTATTTGGAAGTAAGATGAAGCTGTATTTACAGCAAAGCTAAATTTACAAGCATATATACACGATATTAACAAGTATTTACAATTATGTACACATTAGAAATAATACAGGAATCCAAACTCCCTCCCAAACAAAGGAAACTGCTCAAAAGGGGCTCAAAGCTACTCCCTCTTTCTCCCTCTACTCTGCAATGAGCCTCAAACCAGCACAAACTTATAAAAAGCAAACTCTGACAAAACCAAGATGACTGGAATTAAAGCAAAGGCTTCACTGAAATTTAAAACATGATTTGAAAACATCAAGAAGAAAGTTGATTTTAAGTAGTAAACGTGATTTCTTACTTGTAACATTTAAAACTGTCAGAACAGGAAAACTAGTCTGGTATATTTGTCCATATCCTCCTGGCATACTTTAAACAACTGTTAAGTAGCAACTCAGATTTTTTTAATATGCTTCTTTTTGGTCAGGAATAGTGAATGATTAGGTGTTTAAGTAGTGTGATGGAGTGAAGAGGAAGCAAATAGATCCATCGTCACATACTAGAGTGAGACGAATTGTTTGCATTTTGACTTTTTTCCCTTTCAGCAAACCCCTGAATGATGCAGACTTCAACATTATTTTCTTTTCATAACCAGTGCTCTAATTTCTCTCATTAAAATACTCCAATCAGCCTCAAACCAGCACACCTATGCAGGTTTTAGTCATTATAGCAAAGAGAAGTGGAATGTTCATTAAACAACAGACAAACCACTGTGTAGCCATGAAGAGTAATACAGACCACAAGCCTTATTGAGGCTGTGTACAACTTCTCACCTGGTGGTCCTGCCGTTGTTATTTCTATGTCAGCTGGTAGCCCTTCTGCTTAGTATTCTGGCAGTTCTCCTAGCATTCTTTTGCTGGTGTTGATACAGCATTATGTTTCTAGAATTATTTTTCCAGCTGAAACGACCACATAGAAATCTGTGTGGTATTCTGTACAGAGGTAAAATTAATACAAGCTGTGAGGGGAAAGAAGAAGAAAAACCAGAATCGCTACCCCTGCTAGTAATTAACATTTCTTGCATACCCTAAGTATCCTGTTTCCTTTGAGTTTCCTGAATTTCTTGTGCTAAGTCTTTAGGACACAGGCACTTTTCCAGTGCTATCTCAACTTTATAATTGAGGAGGAGGAGAGGTTTTCTAATCTACAAAACCAAATACCTTAGAGTCTTAATTCAGATCCCTTCTGGTTAAATATACTGGTGTCTAATGGGAGAGTAAATCTAGACTTAGGTTTTTCTGGAAGATTACCAGTGCTTCCATTTAAGTTTTACAAATTGATGTATTCATTTCCTATTTTAGCTGAATACCTAGGCTTTGTAATAACCAAAACTTACAACTATTATTTATCAGTTGCTATAAGCTTATCTACCTAACTTCCTCTGTTACTTTATGCAAGCTTCTTTTTGCTTGGAGATATTGGCAGTGCTGGGAAGCAATAAATGCGTATTAGATTTATGGTTTGGGGGTAGTAAGAAATGATATCAAGATAGCATGAAATCACTGAGTGAGGAAGGGACTAAGTCTCTCCAGTGGGGTTTGTGACAACAGTCTCTAGAAAAAAACAGAATTGATTTTGCTGCTTACAGCTCTTTTAAGTGTTAACTGCATGTGAATATGAAAAGTAGTTGAAAAAAATTTCAAATCCCTATTGAATTAACTTCAGAAGTCCTCTGAAATGCAGTTCACTGCAGAAATAAGTAGTGCTGTTCTTGTACTGAGTTTGGGGCTTAACATGTCAGTGAAGGGTCAAAGAAAACCATATTCAGTAGTGTTTTGTAGATCTGTATGACTAAATTTTCTTCCTGGGTTATGCACTAAGTTTGCAATAACAGCAATTTTTTTTTTCATTTAAAATGATCTTATTTATTGTGTGTTTTGAGGTCTGTGGGAGAAGCGCAGTTGAAGTACAGGATACTTATTTCAGCACAGGGGTAATTATTCGTAGACACCAATTACTACAGTTTATTCGGAATGTATTAATCTAGCTTGAAAGGCAAGATTTTTACTACTGTAGCTAGAGAGAGTGGATTCTTGGCATGATTCTTGCCCAGATGGGAAGGGATGATAGAAGATAAGTGAGTCTGCTTTGTGTGAGTGCACTAGGAGCAGCTGTGCATGCATGCCTGCAAATGAGGACATGGCTGTCGTTGGAAAAGTGCCTCGTCCAACAGATTGCAGTAGAAAGCACTAGCAGCAGTTTAAATAGACTGCACCATATGTATTTATTCAACTCATTTTAGGTGTTTGGTAGTTTGCACCAAATACAAGGTGTTTTCTCTATGTAGCAGCCACTCCTGACTTTTTCAGTAAATTGATTCTTTTGCCTCCTTTAAGGAATAGAATTGCAGTGCTTAGGGTTTGGATTCTTCATACTTTCTTCTATTTTAGCATCTTTGCTACAGGAATCTGCTGGCCCTTGAAAAGGCATACCCCACTGACTTGTGTGCAAGAAGTGCCAGTCTGACATCATTTCTGTCCAGCATAGCCATCAAAGATTTTATTAGACTTCATGAAGGAGAGGCTTCCTTGACTCTAAATGTAACCAGTAATTGTAGTGGGATGTATGCTGCCCAGAGCTTGCTGCTAATTAACCCCAGGGAAAGTCAGTGGTGTTTTGTCATGCTTTGTTTTCAGTCTCTGCAAAAGAGAGATGGAACTTGTGTAGGATTTTAATTAAGGTTTTGAGTGGGGAAAGCTCTGCTGTTCTGAACAAACACTGAGGTGCAGGACAGACAGGGCAAAGGGCTGGCCAAAAGGCCTTTCCGCTCAGTGTTAAGCTGGTGCTTTGCAACGCTTGCTCCTGTTATCCCAGTGTAAATAAACTTTAAAGCTCTGAGTAGGGCCTGGAAATCACTCAAGAATAAGTACACAAAAGAAGGACAAAGGTGTTTTAAAACAGATCCTTTCCAGCTCACTACTAGCTGAGTTGTTTAGTAACTTTGCAGTGGGTTAGGAGTTAGGAACTTTCCCACACACACACTATTGGAATTTATGACTAACTCAGATGGCTTGGAAGTAAGCTGAAGCTATATTTACAGCAAAGCTAAATTTACAAGCATATATACACAATATTTACAAGTATTTACAACTGTATACAAATTAGAAATAATACAGAATTCCAAACTCCCTCCCAAACAAAGGAAACTGCCCAAAAGGGGCTCAAAGCTACTCCCTCTTTCTCCCTCTACTCTCCCAGGCAGACAAAGAAAACAACTAGCAAAGCTCATGTTGGTATCTGTTAGCCAAGGTTAGTGGAGAGATATTAGAGCAGAATGGAGAAGCGAATAGAAGCGGTGTCCTAGAACCAAGTGGGACAAATCATTTACATTTTGGCTTTTTATCCCTTTCCAGCAAAGCAATGAATGATACAACCTTCATCATTATTTTCTTTTTACAACCAATGATCTAATTTCTCCCATTAAATTATTCCAATGAGCCTTAAACCAGCACAAACTTATAAAAAGCACTCTTGGAACAAAACCAAGATGACTGGAATTAAAGACTTCACTGAAATTTAAAACATGTTTTAAAAACTCATGCCATCAAGAAGAAAGATGATTTTAAGTAGTAAGCCTGATTTCTTACTTGTAACATTTTTTAAACTGTCAGAACAGCAAAACTAGTCTAGTGTATTTGTCTATATCCTCCTGGCTTAATTTAAACAACTCTAAGTAGCAACTCAGGTTTTGGGGTTTTTTTGTTTGTTTGTTTGGGGTTTTTTGGTTGTTTTTTTTTTTGTTGTTGTTTTTGGTTTGGTTTTTTGGGTGTTTTTTTTTTTTTTTGGTCAGGACAGGGTGAATGATTGTGTTTACTGCAAGCAGTGTGTTGTTTCAATCTACTAGATAGAAATGTGTCCATACACATAGATGCACATCCATAAGATTTTGTGCACAAACCACAACTTTTAAGAGTTGTAAGGTGATACCACTTTTCATGTATAGGAAGAAGCAATTACTATTCCTTAAAATCACTCATGGTGTTTGAATCCTCCAGTGACACTATTATGGCACAGAGTGGAATTGGTTTTGTGCATATCTTGGGAGACAAATGTTCTTTTTCCTCTTTAAGCTAGTGGATGTGGCAGTCTTAGATTAATGTCTAAATAGAGGCCTCAGGTAAGGCAGAGAGAGTTTTTACTGGGAAGAGTGGGATGCCACTGAAGATGATGCTTGCCTGCTTTATCTAATGATCAATCCAGTGATTGTTTTCTGAAAATACTTCTACCCAATTATCGTCCTCACACAAGGTCATTTTGAGCCTCTTATCAGGATTCTATGTGTATGCTTAAGGCTTTGAGGAACTCAGTTGGGTTGGCTGCTGCCATGCATGGCAGTGAGGCAGTACTTCTATAGATGCACATCTGCTTTGAGGATTAGAGAGAAATTTAAGGTTAGTTTTGAGATTCTCAGCATGCCTTTGAATCCAACTTTCATATCCCAAAGTGACAACTGGGCAATCTCTGTTTTATCCTGAAGTTTGTAAGGATCTACTCATATGTTTTTATGCAACATGCAGAATCAGAGCATTAAGCAAAAATCCTGTTTCTTGTGATTTCCGCCCGTACCTCCTAGTTTGCATGATTTTATGCTTCCTCTCGTGTGGCTCAAACTTCCTTTTCTTCATACTGTAGTCCTATTTTTGTCTATGCAGTTCATGTTACGTATTTCAGTATTAAAGTGTATTAACTAGGACACAGAATTCTTTTATTGCTACAGATGAAGCACCCTAAAAATCAAATCGAATTTAAAATAAAAACTTCTGTGGTATGCTTAATTTAAAACTTTATGAACACCATTTTTTACCTTGCTGTTTAAGTCAGAATGAAAGGACTTTGCTCAGTCATTTTTCTGATGGATGCTTTTTTTCTTTTTTTTCCCTCTCCCTTCTGGACATTATTTCAGGAAATTGTCACCAGCTTTCCATCAAGCACTACTGTCTTTCTGTCGGATGTCAGCAGACAGCCGTTTGGGATCAGAGGTATATTTCCCAGCTGACATAAACTAGCAAGCTCTTTATTCTGCATGGCAGCAGTAAAGAGGCAATAATTGCTTTTAAACAGTACTTTTAACATGTAACTGAGGGGTAGGTATCAAGTAGATGGGGCCACTCTCTTTTCTGTGGTCATCAGGAATAAGACAAGGAGCAATGGCTACAAACTGGAACATAGAAGGTTTCACTTCAACATGAGGAGAAACTTCTTTACAGTGAGGGTAACAGAGCACTGGAACAGGCTGCCCAGAGACATTGTGGAGTCTCCAACTGTGGGCACTTTCAAAACCCACCTGGATGCATTCCTGTGAGAACTACCCTAGGGGATCCTGCCATGGCAGGGGGGTTGGGCTCAATGATTTCTGGAGACCCCTTCCAACCTCCAAAGTTCTGTGATTTTGTATGGAGAGAGAAACTTACATGCAGGAAACTTAAGAAATAAAGATATGCTTTCAGATTTTAGCTTAAATGTGAAACCTGGTGATAGATATAGAATTACTGGGAATTTTAGGGTCTATACAAGTGTATTCATGCTTTTGAAGTTAACTCTCAGATCAAAAACATAAGGCTTAATGTGCGTGAGGAAAGAATATGTTTTCTAGTAAGCAAACAGCCTACTGTTATTATTATTATTATTATTACTATTCTTCTTATTATTCCTTTGAAAAGGATGTTTTACCTTCCTGTGCTTCATTTGGAAAAAAAAAATAATAAAAAAACCCAATAAATTATTTGATTTTCCAGGTGTCTCGAATTGCAGACAGTGAAAAAAGTGTCATGTTAATGCTGGGACGCTGCCTGCCTCACATTGTTCCTAACGTGCTACTTGCAAAGCGAGAGGTGAGGAACCCTGAAATTCTACTTCTTGTTTTCATCAGAGTGTTTTCTTTTTAATATTGAAGATGTTGTGTCTAATTTCATCCAAGTCTGTTACTTGCAATCATATTCTTGCTTTTGTGCATGCATCTCTACTCCTAGAGAATGGTTTCACATCTCTGTCGGGTGAGTTCATTAAGCCTGCATGGTGTCTTGGTATCTCTTCCTTTGCTTAAGGCACCCACTAGCATTCAGCAAGACTGTTACTGTAGGTCCATCTGCTTCTGGTAGCACAAAGGTGTTAGGTTGGGGTTTTTTTTAAAGTGTTTTATAAAGACCAGAGGATATAAGTTCAAACATTATAATTGCTTTATTAATAGTTCTAATAAAGATTAATGTTCAGATTCTTTTGCAGTGCTTCATATTAGAAAAAAAAAATAATCTTTTTCTAGAAACTCCATCTATCAGCCAAGATAAAGCTGATCTAAATCACCCTTTCATAAAGAAAACTAGCTTATATGTTTTCCTTACATTTAAAATTAAATCTACATACATTTATGAAAATGCAGTATTTGAATGTAAATGAGGATGGTGTTTTGCATAATCATCCATACTATACTGTGTAGAAAAGATGACTGGGGTTGTAGCTGAAAAAGAGACTGGTTTTGTGGTGTTTTGTTGTAAATGCTGCACATAATCAAATGTGTAAAAACCAGAGATGTGAAAATGTCTCAAACAAATGTAAGAGCCTTATAGTTGACACTGAGCTAAAGGGTTTGAAGTAGCACAGGTGCAGTGAGTTTTTTCTCCTGGTTGAGGGGACCTACAGTATGGTAGATTTTGTAGTGTGTTTTGCATAAATTCGTTTCAAGGCTTTGAAAAATCCCTGAGAAATTTGTACTGATCCTATAATTAAAAATTTTAGACCGTTTCAGCAATTACTGGTAGTTGAACTGATGAGTTGGAAATGTACCGAGTTTTGAAAGTCTCAGACTTTCTAAGAAAGGTCAGTTGATTTTTCTGAGGGGATGGGGGTGTTGGCTGAGTGCTCAGGAAAGGATTCTGCTAAGAAGAGTCTTTCAGAATAATTCTGTGAGTGTTCTTGGATCAGTGCTTAATTTCTAATTTCTTATTGGTTCCTTTCCTTCCCTCTGCTTGGCAGGATGTGGTATTTTGGCTTCTTTTCAAAGCTTGTAGCATAATGTGTGGTAATGTATTTCAATATTTTTTTGGTGATCCTTTAGACTACCTGCTACTTACTTTGTATTACAGTTGAAGTTAAATTTGATGACATGTATTTTTATCTTAAATGAATCACCTGTTGAAAAAAAACTGCAAGTGAGAATTGTGTAACTGGATTGCATAGGATACTTCATGTTCCAAGAATTGAAACTTGCTTTTAAAACTAGCTTCTTTCAGTTACCACCCATTGCTGTAACTATTGTAATGTTCTTTCAGATGTAGGCGTGGAATTTGAAGAGAAAGTTGGGTAGACCATCTGTTAATATTTATTAATAACCTAAGAACTAGGCTCTCTTCAACAACAACTTTGGGTCATGTTTGAAAGCAACCTTATCATAAGAGACTCTTAGTGACCCTTTAGGGAGAAATGGTGTAAAATACACCAAAAGCTCACTAATTAAAGAAAGACAGGTAAGAAGTTCAGGTTGTAATTGAGAAGTGAATCACCAGTCTGCTCTGAAAAGATATAGTGGTTGTCTTTAAGATCTTACACTGTCAGTGCGTAAGACTTTGCGTTAATGGGAATTAAACTTAATTTTGGGATGACTCCCTTGAGTGCCTTTCTTTAAACATCTGTCATGTTGGTATTGGTTGCAAAATCATAAGCTGAAAATGTTTTGCTATATTATTTTCATTTTGAAGAAATGGAGTTTGTGGAGGTTGACAATCTCTCAAAAGGTATTGTCCCTTCATCAGTGATTCAGAAGTTGTTTTCACCAATGCTTTTATCCCTCTTAAGGTCAGTAGCAGCCTGCTTGACTTGGTAATAAGTGGTCCAGTAAATATTACAGTTAACGTTTGAGCAACTAGTTAATGTTAGAATCTCCAATGCATTTCTGAAGTTACATTATTTTGGGGTATTGCTGCAGCTTTAATTGTTCTTCAATCTCTGTAGCTTGGGTTCTGGTGGAAGACAAGAAACAAACAAAAATACGGTATTGACACAGGGTGGCCGAGGGGATCATTTGAGTTCCTAAAAGAACAGATCAACTGTGTAAAATCAATAATGCATAATATAAGAAAATAGCCTGAAAGCAATTTGTAGTCTTTAAAATTCCACATGTCAACATGAAAAATGAATTTTGTTTTTATCCCAAGTGCTTAGGTTATCTTATCTGTTTGAAAAGGTTTATCGGTGTTCAGGTTTATTTGTGGATGCAGTCACAAATGACAGAGACAGGGAAGACAAATGGTGATTGGAATGAATGGTAACAAAATGCTGAAAGATGTTTTCCCAAAAAAACCCTTTCCCTGGATTTGCAGTCTGTGGTAACACTTCTTGCAGGTGTGCAGCATGTGTTCATAAAATTTCATCTACACTGGAATATACTTCTTTAAGTGTGTTTTTGGCACTCAAAACTAAAGCACATTTAAGATATAATGATGAAGTTGGCCAACTTGTGCTTGTCGAGAGTCATACTATAACAAGATTTCTTGGACTAAGCTGGAATTAGAGGAAAGAGAACCTTTACCTTTTTGTCCTAAGCAGTGTGATACTGATTTCTCACTTTTTGTAAGATGTCAAAATTAATTATTTTTTTTTCCAGTTACCAGGAATAACCCTCTGTGTCCTGTAGCAGAGTTTAGGCCAGAGAGAAATTCTTGACTTAATAGCAAGATCTTGCTACTCTTGTTCTTGATTAGGAAACACTTTTCCTTAATAATTTATACTTTTCATGTCATCTATTATTCCAGGGTTAGTGTCTCTAACTTTCTTTTTCGTTACGCAGACTTAGCAAAATCGAGGTAGTTATTTGCTTATTAGATGTGCCCCACTAGGTCCTGAGAAGCTGAGCTCAGTATTCTAAGAAAGGAATTTTGATTTTATATCTTGGTAAAATCAAAGCAAAGGCAATGCTGAATTTACGTACTCTGGATGGGTGCAACCCTCAAACCTGCAAGAGGAAAAAGGTGATGGAGATTTAAAGTTGTTCACATGAATGTGTAGAAACTACAAATGAGTATCACTGAAGCACTTTTGGTATGGTTCCTAGGTAGCTGTCTCTTAAAACACAGTAGAGCTGAATATCTTGTTACAGATTTTCATCTCAGTCTTGTGTTTTAAAAGCCATATGAAATATTTGCTTTGCTAAAAATGTTCAAGAATGCTGTATCAGAGTTTGGCAGTGTATTTAAGTGGCTGATTCCAGTGGCTGTGTCAAGCAGATACCACTCTGGTTGGGCATGGATAAAAACATCTAAGTGTGAAAATTGTCAATCATCACTGTCTTCTGAATGACTGTGTTTAATTTGCAGGATGGGGGGAGAACACAAAAATTAAATTAACTATTAAATACTTTCTGATAGACTCTAAGACTGTGGTAGGCTTCCATAGATTGTGTTTTTTAAAAATAGGAATAGTGTTGACCACAGCCTGTTTGCTGGTTCTATTCAGGGAGACTCTGGGTTTTGTTCTGGGGGATTTTTATTTTTTGTTGGTGAGTTTTTGTTGTGGTTGTGGGTTTTGGGTTGGTTTTTTGGGTTTTTTTTGGCGGGGGGGTGGCGGGGGTTGGTTGGTTTTTTGTTGGTTGGTTGGTTGGTTTGGTTTGGTTTTGGTTTTCTTGTTTGGGGGTGGAGTTGTCTCCACACACATGAAAAAGAGAGAAAAGAGACTGGGGCTATTTAGTATGGAGAAGAGAAGACTAAGAAGAGATTTGATCAGTGTCAAGGTGGATGGGGCCAATCTCACTAATCAGCAGCAACAAGACAAGGAGCAGTGCATACAAATTAGAACATAGAAGGTTTCACCTCAAGATGAGGAGAAACTTCTTTACAGTGAGGGTGACAGAGCACTGGACCAGGCTGCCCAGAGAGGTTGTGTAGTCTCCTCCTCTGGAGACTTTCAAAACCCACACAGATGCATTCCTGTGTGGACTACACTAGAAGATCCTGCTTTGGTAGGGGGGTTGGACTCTATTCTCTGGAGATGCCTTCCAACCTGTAAAGTTCTGTGATTCTGTGATAATAATTTTTTTATTGGATGTCCTTTAACTCTGTTCCCTGGATATGAGGGGCTAGTGCAGTTTTCTTAGAGGGAAATGACTCAATCTTAAAGTGTCCTTTTACTCTCTGGTCTGAAAGCTGATCTCTTAACACCATTTCTTTAACATAACCATTCATGAATGCAACGAGTTGAATATAATGTTTGTGGATTTATTTTTATACCAGTTGTTACTAGTCCTGCCACAGTGCTTCTGTATGCAACTTTCCAAAGAAACAGAAGATACAAATGAAGAAGTCCAAAAGATTTTTTCACATGTATGTCTGCCTTGATTCTTCTGTAAAAGTATCCCTTTGGGTCTGCAAAAGGCATAATTTGAATCCTGGAATAATAGTCTTACTCCATGAAATCTAATTAAGAGTTGTAATTTTAATATGAATAAGATGAGTGACACAAACTTCTGAGTCATGCATTAACTCTGTCATTAACTATTTGGTTTTGTTCATTTTAAAACTAAAAGGATTAATTCAAAACTTCAAATCCACACTTGTGCAAGAGACTCTATC
Organism: Eubucco bourcierii; assembly: GCA_013396675.1. NCBI lineage: Eukaryota > Metazoa > Chordata > Aves > Piciformes > Ramphastidae > Eubucco > Eubucco bourcierii. Next base: position 64,451 of record VWZE01015702.1, read on the forward strand.
AGTAGTACCTGCAACTATTGCAGTTCCTCCAGATAATCTTATTTTACTTTATTTACTGGGTGTCAGATGCTGAGCTATGGAAGAATTTTAACATAGCATTGGTTCACAGTATAAGCATTGTCTGTTGGAGAAGGATAAGAGAGACATATTTGCAAAATCCATCCTAATATCATCCTGGTTTGTATGTTACTTTGTCACCTCTTTGCCATATTATTACTTTACCATTTGAAATCATAAAAAAGATGACTAACCTAAACTATTGAAGTAAGTAAATTTAACAGTAAGTAAATGATTCACTGAGATAATTATTTTACTTGTGAGTGCTTCAAAGAAGCACTGTAAAGATTTTTTTTTTTCCTTTTACCCTCTGAACATCCAGCTGGTGCCTAATACCACAAACAAGACAACGTGAAGGTAGAATTACATGTACCACAAGAGAACTCTGTTAAAAAGACCATGATGATGATTGCATTTTTATGTTGTATTTCAGTGGAAAATCTTGAGAGACTTCAAAAGCATTTAAAAGGATTTGTTGAAGCAATAATCAAAGGAAAGTAGTATCTCCATTTAACTACAGATAAACAAAAGGTCAGAGACCTTGTTAGAAATGTGTAAATAAATAAATAAGCAAGCAAACTTAAGTAAATAAGTAGATGTTTTCCTTCCATGCAGACTCAGCTGCAAAAACACAACTTTGTTAACTTCCTTAAATTTGAAAATAAGTTGAAAAAACCACAAAAGCTCCTGGCACTGTTTAGTGAAATTCAGCAGTACTTCTGCATAAGCAGATGAGATTTTTCAGTGTGTTCTCAAACATACAAACTGAAGTCAGTATGGTGGCTTCAACAGATGAAACAAAACCCCAGATCATAAAATACATACCTGTCCTGTTTCGTGACATACGTTCTTCTAACAAAAACCCAAAAACCCTCATCGTTATTGGAAGTACTTAAGAACAGTTCAGCAATAGTTTGATAATGTGAACTTAGGGTAGATTTCAGAAAGTTAGATCTCAGTAAAGTAACATGGGAATTTTTTTTGCTTTAAAGGTTTTTCCATGAGCTGTATGCTTTATGGTGAAATTGGTAATTACGTTGCCTATCCACAAGCTGCAATCTGATTTAGTTTATAGAATCATAGAATGGTAAGGTTGGAAGGGACCTCAAGGATCATCTAGTTCCAACCCCCTGCCATAGGCAGGGACACCTCCCACTAGTACAGCTCACTCAAGGCCTCGTCCAGCCTGACCTTGAACACCTCCAGGGAGGGAGCAGCCACAACCTCCCTGGGCAACCTGTGCCAGTGCCTCACCACCCTCACTTCAAAGAACTTCCTCCTAACATCCAGTTTCAATCTCCCCTCTGCCAGTTTAAACCCATTGCCCCATGTCCTGTCGTTGCAGGACCTTGTAAATAATCCCTCTCCTGCCTTCCTGTAGGCCCCCTTCAGATACTGGAAGGCTACTATCAGGTCCCCTCGAAGCCTTCTCTTCTCCAGGCTGAACAGCCCCAACTCTCTCAGCCTGTCCTCATAGGAGAACTGCTCCAGCCCTCTGATCATCAAATATATAATATTATTTAGTATTTAATATTATTAATTTAATATTTAATATAGAAGTAATGGTATTTAAAGTGCAAATCTTTTTGAGTTAAAACTGTTTGCAAGAGAGGAATTGCTTCCATGAAGTACAAAAAGATTTAGATATGTTAAAGCCTTCTGCCTTCTCTGAACCTTAAATGGACAAAACCTGAATTTTAAGTGTGAAACCTAGCATGCAAATTCTACAGGGAAAGGAGTTTTCAATAGAAGAAAGTTCTTTTACAGAATCACAGAATTAACCAGGTTGGAAAAGACCTTCAAGATCATTGAGTCCAACCTATCACCTAACACCTTGTAATTAACTAAGCCATGGCACTAAGTTTACTCTGTTTTTTCCCCTGACCTCTCAGTGTGAAATTACTGTCTTCAAGACAGAAATATTAAATCAACTTTAGAAATTGTGTGGCCTCCAAATTTGCTTAGAGTGAAGACTCATGTCAACAAGATCAAAGAAGGGGACTTCCAGTGAAAGTTTAGAACCATTTGTTTTTTTCTGGGAATGAATACCATGAGCTTTGAAGGCATATTTAAAAAGGAGAAAGTCTTCACTGCTGCGAGTGGTCTTCTATTTCAGTTAATGTTTTACACGGTAGTTTCTCGCTCGTTTGTTCCTTAAAGGAATTTAATTGCTATAAAAATAAAATTCAACCTTAGATATTGCCTCTATTAAAAAAAACCCCAAAAAACCAAAAAACCAACAAACCAAAACAAACAAAACAAAACAAAAAAGCCCACAAAACCCCAAACATTTAAAATCTTACATTTTTTCATTCATCACAAAACAGAAGGTATCTCTTTGGAGTCACTTTTACCGTTGTGTGTTTCTCAGTGTTTATTCTAACTTGTGCACAAAGCTGTGCATGTTTAATTGGGAACTTGAATGTTTAACTCCATGGTGTTGGCAATAACTGCATGTGTAGCTTTGTTCCATAGACATCTGTGGAACTGGTTTCAGTTCAGTAGGTACTGAAGACAATTTAAATTGTGATTGTCCTCTCATTCTGGTTCCAGGCGACCTGCATTTAATTGTGATCTTTGCACAGGTTTTGATTTTATGTTTTGGTTCTACCCTGATCTTTCCTAGCAGCAAAACATTTCTAACTTTCACTTTTTTCAGGTCACTGAAGAGATCAAGACTCTAAAACATCTTCTCCAACTGTTTTGACGTGATGTGGCTACATTTATCTTCTTAATTTCTTTTGCCATTTATGACTATATGTCCAAAGCGTTTCCACTTTGTTTGATTTTTTTTTTTTTTTCCCCTACCCACAATTTTTTTAGGAATTGATCCCACTCATACTGTGTACAGCCTGCCTCCATCCTGAACCCAAAGAGAGAGATCAACTTCTCCACATACTGTTCAATTTGATCAAACGACCAGATGATGAGCAAAGGTGTGTGTTTGCGTTGGTATGTTGTGGGACAAGAAGGAACTCTCTTTTTCTCTGTCAGAGAAGCAGAACTGATAGAAACTGGATAGCATTGGATGATATTAGTCAAGTTTCACTTAAGCTGATACTTTGCTGGTATGGTGTCAACAAATTTATGTGGATTTAAGGAATTTCCATGATTGTACTTTGTAGTTGGTGAAGTTTTATGAAGGATTAGTAGTTCATAGTGAAGGATTAGTAGTTCGTAGTGAAGGATTAGTAGTTCGTAGTGAAGTAGTGAAGAATATACTTGGTATGCTGCAGTGTAATATTTCAGTTCCTCTGAAACATGTTAAAATGACCTTTAAGATCATAATTCTTAAGCAGTGGTTGATGTAGAAATCAGAACAGCTTTTTTTAAAACCTCTGTCTTAATGTGTCTTAGTGATAGATATGTTCTTGAGTTGACTACCATGTTTAATTGGGTAAAGTACTGGAAGAACATAATACTCTCCCAACTTATGCTTCAGTACTGTTTTAGCAATAAAAAAATCAGGAGACTAAAGTAGTGATTTAGTAGTGACAAGTGTTAAGAGCTTTGTTTTATCTTGATTAAGACTCAGAAACAAAAGTATGTTTTATGTATTGTTGTCTAAATTTAGTTCTTCCTTAGTATTCAGGAAATCTGACTTCATACCAGTCTCAATAAGAATATCCCTAAGGTTGAAAGACAGTAACCTAGCTGTTATTTTTCCTAGTCTAACTGTGGAAAGGTTTTTCATATTTGATCTGTAGCTCTTCCATTATTACCTTCAGAAGAGTTTTGTAAAGTGTCTGTATCTGTTGTGGCTCTATTCTGTCTTCAGACAAAATACCCTCTGTGAAACAGAAGGAAAGCTTTTTCTTCTGAAGATTCTCTGAAACTGGAGTTTTCTATCTAAATTGTTTCCATGGTAAAATTTAGAAGCAAGACACAATTGAAAGAGATTGCTTTGGAGGTTAAAAAAAAATTTTTTTTTAAATCCATAAATTAACCCCAAATTTACAGCATAGTGGCACCATGCAGGTTGAAATTACAAAGAGATGCAGTCCTTGTCCTACTTTATAGATTCATTAGAAATCTGCTTCTGAAACATCTGCCATTATCTAAAATGTTTTGAATGTCCCATGCAGATTAAGAAGCTAAAATTATTTTGTTGTTGAGGAAGGGAAGAAGTCGTACTGTAGGCTTCTGTAGTTAATTTGTCACAGGACTGGTGGCGTGTCAAGAAGATTTACCATAAACCTAATTAGCTGCAGTTAGATTTGTCTTTTCCAGCTGCTAAGAAAGAAGAAAATCCATGCAGCTTTTTCTTGACGTGGTTCATTCTTTATTGTGAATTAGAAATTTATGTCCAAAAATTACTCATTTTCATTAGAAATTTGGGAACAAAATTCTACCATAACCTCCAGGATAAGACCTGCACATACATAATACTCACTGACACATGTGAAAATGATATCTGTTTTGAAGGTGACATAACACCTGACCCAAGAATAAATAAAATTCCATCAAAGAAAAGAGACTGCGAATACAAATTAGATGAAAAAATACATTCAGAATTTCAATATGGTTTTGTACTTAGGGTATTTGTATGGAAGTGTGTTGTAGATGCTTGGGTTTTATCTAAATAAATTTAAATAGTAATGTACAATATAATTAAGCAAAGACATTTCAGTTTAGTCACCAGAACAATGCTGTCAATTATCTTATTTGTTTACTTCCATTTCAGTCCCTTTCTAAAAGTTCTGCTTTAATTTCTACCTTGTTTCCCTAATGTGAGTTTTGATTTCACTTCAGTTTCTATACTGCTTAAGCAAACTAATGCTCTGCTGAATCATACTGATTTGCTTAATGTTCCTGTCTAAATGAACTAAGTGATCATAAGTGCATAACCTGGAGAGAGTTCCTTGAGGAAAGCATTCTATTGTGAGTGGGATTGGATTCCATATCCCACCCCCCCCCCCCAGTAACCTCTTCTGGAAATCGGCCCCCCCAAAGAGCGATTGCACCACACTCAGAACTAGCAAGTCAAAATGGAATTTGTATTTATGGAAGAAACTAAATATGAAAATGGAAAAGGTAATAAATATGTACAAAGATACGTGCAAGTTACCAGCAGCACAGGCCCCACCTTGTACCTCTATGCAGCTCTTTTATCCCCTCCTGGGGACAAACTGCCCCAAAGACTATGCAACCACACCCACTCCCTCTCCCCCACTTGGTATTTTACGGAATTCAAAAGAGAAGAGCCACAAGGTCAGAGGGAGTGAAGCAAAATCCAAAACCCAGCTGGAGCAGTGGGAGAGAAAGAGAAATAGTAATCTTGTTATAAAATGATAGTACTAAGTAATTTAGATCCATTTACTACTTGATGAATCTTTAACATTCAACAGTAATTGTTAAATGACAGATGTTATCAAATTTTCCCAATTTCAGACATTAAGGAATCAGATTCCCAAAAATTCTCAGGCTCTGGTTCCTGAACTTTGGGGTCTACAGGTGTCTAGAAAAGTATATTAAATAGAAAACATGAAATAGCTTTGCAGAATAGTTTGAGTTGGAAGGAGACTTCAAAGGTCATCAAGTCCAAGCCCTCCTGCAATCAGCAGAGACCAAAGTGGCTTTCAGTTTAAGATTTAGCCTTTAAGTCCATGTGTGTGGTGTGAAATTTTGGTTGTAGAGAACTGTTGCCTGACAGCATCTGTTTCTCCTAACTTGAAGAGTATTTTCTATATGTATTATGGAACAGTACTTCCTAATAGGTGAAACCTTTATGTTTTCAGACAGATGATACTGACAGGGTGTGTGGCGTTTGCTCGCCACGTTGGACCAACACGTGTAGAAGCTGAGCTTTTACCGCAGTGCTGGGAACAGGTAATTGATTCGTTTGTACTTTGAGCTGGGAAATCAGTTACAAATTGAGACATGTTGAGTTTTCTTTAAGAGGGAGGTTGTTTTAGTCATGTTTTTTTAATAAATGGTCATTCAAAATACTTTTCAGCAAGGTATTTGTGTGTCCTTTGGCCTCTAACAAAAAAAGAACTCAGAAGCAGAGAATCATAGAATCATAGAATGGTAAGGTTGGAAGGGACCTCAAGGATCATCTAGTTCCAACCCCTGCCATAGGCAGGGACACCTCCCACTAGTACAGCTCACTCAAGGCCTTATCCAGTCTGGCCTTGAACACATCCAGGGAGGGAGCAACCACAACCTCCCTGGGCAACCTGTGCCAGTGCCTCACCACCCTCACTGTAAAGAACTTCCTCCTAACATCTAGTCTAAATCTCCCCTCTGCCAGTTTAAGCCCATTGCCCCTTGTCCTGTCATTGCAGGACCATGTAAATAATCCTTCCCCAGCCTTCCTGTAGACCCCCTTCAGATACTGGAAGGCTACTATCAGGTCCCCTCGAAGCCTTCTCTTCTCCAGGCTGAAGAGCCCCAACTCTCTCAGCCTGTCCTCATAGGAGAGCTGCTGCAGCCCTCTGATCATCTTTGTGGCCCTCCTCTGGACCCGCTCCAACACTTCCATGTCCTTCCTGTGCTGAGGGTTCCAGAACTGCACACAGTACTCCAGGTGGGGTCTGACGAGAGCAGAGTAAAGTGGTTTAAATTCACAGCAATTAAAAGATAGAAGTAGTCAGAAATGAGTTCCTTGTACAGATCAGCTGAAGTTTACAGTGACTTCTAGAATCATGGTGATCTTTTCCACAGATATTCTAAATGAATACAAATAACTGAAAAGCCAAACTGAGATGCTTTTACTGTTTTGTGTGAGGCATAAAAAAGACCAGTATGAGTTCAGGTGAAAATGCATGGTATTTTCCTCCCTTAATGAATAGTAGGGAGTTCATTATTACCTAAAAGACAATGAATAACTAATCCATAGTAGAGTAGTAATGTTTGCTTTGATGGTATAGTCTTTCTGGCCTGGTAATTGTCTGCTGTTTCTCACATAACACAGCCATCTGTGTTTCATGATGAAGCAGAAGCTTTAACACCCGTAATACTTTGTGATGTATGTATTGTATGCAGCATTTGTGCTTCTATGTATGACTGATGTGTCTTGGTTAAATGAAGAACTAATGGCAGTAGTACCTAAACACAAAATGAATCACATTTTGCTTTCCTAATCCTCATAAAATTTTAACTGTTTAACAAAAGTCTCACTTCATTGAGAGCCCATCACCATACTCATTTCTTGCCAACTGCTGACGCAAAAGAGACACAGTAAGAGTACTGATATCAGGCTGCCAAGCCATATGTCAGCATGCATTTATTTAATGCAATTTGCCAGACTTTGTTTGTGGTACTGAAACCAGGTCATTCTTCTCACCTGGCAGTTTGTCAGAGAACCTCATTGAACTTGTAGAATAAACATAATTTTCTACATTTTCTGGGTAGATGCATTAATCATGAAAGTGTTCATGCAGTTGGTCTCCAAGCAAAATCTATTTAGAGATGCTTAGTGCTGGGCCTTCAGAAAACTCAATATTTTCATCCACGTGCTCTGGAGCTCTAGAGTTATTAGGCTAGACTTTGTGATCTTTTGATGTACTCTTCACTGGTAGAATTTGGTAGCTTGCTTAACACAGGGACCTGCTGGAAAGAGTCCAGTGGTGAGCCTTGAGGATGACTGGGAGACTTGAGCATCTCCCCTACAAAGAGAGACTAAGAGCCCTGGGGCTGTCTAGTCTGCAGAAGACTGAGAGGAGATCTTAGCCATGTATGCAAATATCTGAGGGGTGGGTGTCAAGTGGATGGGGCCAATCTCTTTTCAGTGATCAGCAGCAATAAGCCAAGAAGCAGTGGCTACAAACTGGAACATAGAAGGTTTCACCTCAACATGAGGAGAAACTTCTTTAGAGTGATGGAGCATTGGAAGTGACTGCACAGGGAGGTTGTGGATTCTCCTTCTCTGGAGACTTTCCAAACTCACCTGGATGTGTTCCTGTGTGGACTACCTTAGGTACTCCTGCCTTGTCAGGGAGGTTGGACTTGGTCTCTGGAGGTCCCTTCCAACCTTTAATGTTCTGTGATTCAGTGATCTGATTTTAGATGAAGATTCTGTGAACACTGGAAGTTCCCTTCAAACTAGTGACCACTGAATTTGCTTCCAAAATTGTGCTACTGCATATTACAGACAAAAGGAAAATAAATGCTAATTTTACTCATAAACATTTTATGCTTAAGTTCCAAAGGTCTGATAATCTTCTCTGACCACAAACCTTGCAGAAATTTGACCAGCAGTGCTCCAGAAGGCTCCCTCTGTTACCATTAGGGAATTTTCATTTGGAAATATATCGTGCAAGTCTAAGATCTGTAGGTACTAAAGCAACCTGTTGTGTGCCCATTGTGTGTCTCACCTGTGAAATCTCCATACTTACAAAAAGAAAAAATATATGAATATGAAATAGTGATAGACACATTCAAAGAAATTTCTCCCATGATTGATACTTCAGTTTAGTCCTGAGGCTTGTGTTTCAGTCAGTTAAGTCTCTTTGAAATGATCTTTGGCACATTTCATTCTTGAAAGAGAGTTTTTGGTGGTTTCAGATCAAAACCATGAGAAAATTGAAGACATCAATGCTAACTAAATCAGTGGTTATGTACTGTGGTTCAGTGTGCTGTGGAAATAGTCAAGATAAGAAGTTGTCCAGAACTGATTTATTACAGTATTTAATCTGTAGTGTCTCCTAAACCAGCAAAATTGACAGGATCACTGAATGGCTGAGGTTGAAAGGGACCTTTGAACATCCTGTAGTGCGAGCCACCTCCTTAAAAAAGGTGAGCCCATAGCAGTCTGGTTTAGAGTGTGTCCAAGGATAAAGGCTCCATAATATCTCTGGGCAACACATTCCAAGGTTTGGACATCCTCTCAGAGAAACAGAATTTCCTGGATTTCGTTTCTTCTTGTCCTTTCGTGGGGCTCCTCTGTGTTCTTTACCTTTCTGCAGATAGGTACAAATATTTATACTTGCACATAGAATCCCTCCTGAGCTCGTTCAACAGGAATCCTAGCTCTCAGCCTCCTCCATATATCAGACATTTCTGTCTCTTAATCATCTCAGTATCTCTCTGCTGGACTTGCTCCAATACGTCTGCATAGCTGGCAAACTGAGTACACAGCCCTCAGGATGTGGTCTCACCAGTGCTGAGTAAAAATTACCTGCTGGTGACGATAATTTATCCTGGTACTGGTGAGTGTACCACTGGTCTTCCTAGCAGCCTGGTAGCACCCTCTAGGTCCTTCTCTGCTGAACTGCTCCAGCCATTTGTCCTCATGTGTATCCTGGTGAGTGGGAATTTTTTCTGCTCAGGTCCAGGACTTTGCAGTTTCATCTCTTTAACGTCATAAGGATCTGGTCTGCCCATTTCTCCAGCCTATCGAGGTGCATCTGAGTGTCATTACACCCCTCCGAGTATGTCACCCATTCCTTCCAGTTTCGTGCCATCCACATACCTGTTGAGGTGCATTCTGTCTTGTCATCCAGGTTGCTAATGACAATAAACCTGCACAGTAAAATCAGAGACAAAGCAAGCAAAGAAGACCTTGGTCTTCTCTGGTGAGATGGTTGCCTCCCCAAGGCTGTACACTGCATAGCAAGCAAGCAAGCAATAGCCATACCACATGTGTGCCTTGCTTTATCTGACAGGATCCAACTGTCACCTTCCTCTCACCACTTTACCCTGAAATGTTTTATTCACAAGATGTGTTGAAACATATCAGATGTTTCATTGTACAGCTCTTGTGCTAGCTGTTAAAGATGACTCTGTTTCTGTGAGGATGCAGAGTTGGTTCCATAGCATTGAAATTAAGTTTGTCAGACAGAATTTTCAAGTGACCTTGAGTGAAAAGAGAGAGCAGGCCTGCAGAGAAGGACTTCAGGGTGCAGGTTACTGAGGCTCGTGTTGACATGAGCCAACCATGTGTGCTGGCAGCCCAAAAAGTCGACTGTGTTCTGGGCTACAGGTCAAGGGAGGGGATTCTCCCACTTGCTTTGCACTTACGAGATCTCACTGGAGTATTTTGTCTTGCTCTGAAGCTCCAAACCTAAGAAGGACGTAGATCTATTGGAAAGGGTCCAGAAGAGGACCACAAAGATGATCAGAGGGCTGAAGCACTTCAGTGAGGACAGGCTGCAAGAGCTGGGTCTGTTCCGTCTGGCAAAGAGAAGTGATGGCTGCCTTCCACTACCTGAAAGGGGCCTGCTGGAGAGGGACTTTTTATAAGAGCCTGTAGTGATAGGACATGGGGCAATGGTTTTAAACTACAGGAGAACAGATTTAGATTAGACATTAGGAAGAAATTCTTTACTGTAAGGGTGGTGAGACACTGGAATGTGTTGCCCACAGAGCTTGTGAACACCTCATCCCTGAAGTGTTTAAGACAGACTGGATGAGACTTTGAACAACCTGATCTAGTGGGAGATGTCCCTGCCCATGGCAGGGGCGTTGGAGTGAGATGTTCTTTAAGGTCTCTTCTAAGTCAAGCCATTCTGTGATTCTATGCAGAGGGGAGGTAGCACATGATCAAGAGGTTCTTGGGAGTAGAAGTTGTTTTCACATTTTGGAGATGTGACTTGTTTAACTTGAGCTTGACAGGAGAACTTCAATAGCATGCAATAACTTCTTGGTTATTACATGTGTCTTTTGACCTTGATTACACAGCAAGACCTAGGCTGCTATCTACACTGGTTGGCTCGGAGCACTAGAGGGCACTTTTGTCATTCTTAGTGGAAGTCAAAATATTTCATGATGTGACAGCACAGAAGTTACTCATATTCTTTAGTGTTTGGCAGCTGTATGTTGCTTTTCATCCTTCTTTTTACTGCATACATGCTTTTCAGTTCTTCTCTTACTATGAGCAATATTTTATGGGACAACTAGAAAAGGCTGCATCTACCTTGCCTTTATGCTTCAGTGCAAGAATTTGGGACTGCTTAGTACCTTTATACAATTTCAGGAGGCACAGTTAGTGTTTATCTAAGAAATGCAGATGTATCCCTCCGTTGCAGTTTATTTCTTACCTCATTTTCAGTACTGGCTGCTGCGAAACAACCAACCATTCCATTTCTCTTTACCAGATAAATCACAAATACCCAGAGAGGCGGCTACTGGTAGCAGAATCCTGTGGAGCACTTGCACCTTATCTTCCAGTAAGTATTAATGCTGATTTGAAATCCTTTCCTAGTGAAAGCAAGGTGAAACTCTGTTGCACAAGTCAAGCATGCTTTATCATTTCAAATACTCTCAGGTGTGTCTGTTATGCATAGATAGTCACATCGTGTTCAAAAAAGTGAGATTCAGTAAATAACATTCAAGAGGAGATAGTTTGTTACAAAGGAATAGGGATCAATTTGTCTCTAAAATGTCTTTATAAACAGTATGTTCTGAAAAAAAAAAAAATCTTTGTTTCAATAAAAAGGAAGTAAAGATTGTTAAGACCAATTAAAGAAGGAATCTCTTTAAAAATAATTGGTACCACATAATAGAGTTCTTCAGATACTGGAATGTTACGTGAAGACTACTACCAGTCAGAAGCAACAACAAAATTAACTCAGTGGTGAAATACAATTTGAAGTTTCAGAGAAAGAGGAGAGTAATCCAAATTAAACCACCCTTTCATTTCAGCAATGCAGTGATTACTGCTACTGTCTTAAGTCTAGGCCTATAGTATTTTTTTTTTTGTTCTTAGTTATTTTTAGTTATTATTTTTGTTATTTGTTATTTTTAGTTCCATATGAATTAAAGGACCTGAGTTCTGTGCTTAGTAGGACAAAATACTTTCTGGTGAGGTTACCAAGTTTTTATATTCGTACATTTTCTGTTGTGAAAACTGAATGTCTTAGTATTATAGAAGGATCTGTGGCTGGAGGAAGGCATTTAATTTGTGAGCACTAATAGAAGTGCAATTTATTTGTAAAATGGATATAATCCCACATTGCTTTGTTTTGTTGGATTTTCCAAGTACGTTTTCCTGTCTCCAAACAGAAAGAAATTCGTAGTTCATTAGTCCTTTCCATGCTGCAACAAATGCTAATGGAAGATAAGGCAGACCTGGTACGAGAAGCTGTGATCAAAAGCCTTGGCATCATTATGGGATATATTGATGATCCAGACAAATATCAACAGGTATAATTTAGTTTGGGTTTTGTATGCATAAGATATCTTCTGTAGTTATTTCAGTAACAGAGGAGTGCACAGTTTCATGTATTTCTATTACGTCTTTCCAGATGCTCTTAAAGATGTTGATGCTTTATGTGAATGTTGATTTTATTGTATCACCAAGACCAAAAAGAAAACATGTAATTAGAAGTGTCATTAGAAACTGAGGTATAAGCCTCATATAGAAGCTTCTCTAACCATTTGTAATTTATCTTCAAAACACACCACTTCATTGCCCACATGATACTGTTAGGTAATTTGATATCATCACTTCCTAATAGACATTTGTCTACCACAACAAATCTTCCTTGTAGTTCAACTTATTGCTGCCTAATGCTTCTGATAAAAGGAGTTCCTAATTTTAATTTCTTGGAATGTTTGAAGGAAGAGTGGTGCAAGGTGTTTGTGCTGATTCTGAGAAAGAAATCAGAGTTGTGGTCAATGGGATGGAGTCTGGCTGGAGCCTGTAACTAGTGGAGTCCCACAGGGGTCAGTACTGGGACCAGTTGTGTTCAATATGTTTCTCAGTGACCTGGATGAGAGCACAGAGTGCACTGTCAGCAGATTTGCTGAGATCACAAAGCTGGATGGAGTGGCTGACACACCTGAGGGTTATGTTGCCGTTCAGCCAGACTTAGACTGGAGAGTTGGGTAGGGAGAAATTGAATGAAATTCAACAAGGGCAAGTATAGAGTCCTGACTGCACCTGGGTGAGAGCAACCCCATTTGTCAATATAGGTAGGGGACTGACCTGTTGGAAGGCAGTGCAAGGGAAAAGGATCTGGGGGTCCTAGTGGATGGGAGGTTGACCATGAACCAGCAAAGTGCTCTGGTGGCCAGGAGGGCCAGTGCCATTCTGGGACGTATTAGAAGGGCTGTGGTTAGTAGATTGAGATGTTCCTCTTCTCTGCCCTGGTGAGGCTGCATCTGGAGTACTGTGTCCAGTTCTGGGCCCTTCAGTTCAAGAAGGACATAGAACTGCTTGAGAGAGTCCAGCACAGTGCCACAAAGATGATTAAGGGAATGAAACATTTCTCTTAAAAGGAGAGACTGAGGGAGCTGGGGCTCTGCTGCTTGGAGAGGAGGAAACTGAGAGGTGACCTCATTCATGTTTGTAAATACTTAGCAGGTGAGTTCCAAGAGACTGGAGCCAGATGCTGCTTGATGATGTCCAATGCCAAGACAAGGGGCAGTGAGTAGGAGTTGAGCCATAGGAAGCTTCATGGAAACACTAGGAAAAAGTTTTTCCCTGTGAGGGTGACAGAACCTTGGAACAGGCTGCCCAGGGGAGTTGTGGTGTCTCCCTCTGGAGATTTTCAAGGCCTGCCTGGATGTGTTCCTGAGTGATCTTGTCTAGGTAATCCTGCTCTGGCAGGGGCCTTGGACTGGATGATCTTTTGAGGTCCCTTCCAGTCCCTAACATTGTATGATTCTGTGCACTCACAACTAGAGAAATACTGGCAGGATCATTGAACCACCAACTCTTTCCCTTTTAGGTGTGGTGGGAATATCTGTTGGAGGTCTCAAAGTACTACCTTGTTTTATTTTTATTGTTGTAGAGTTTAAAAAATAGATTCTAATCTTTCTGGTTTTCTGTTTTCTGTGGGAAACTTCAGCATGAATTATAGGAAAATAATGAGATTCATTATTATCTTTTTCCAGGGCTTTGAACTGCTGCTTTCAGCTTTAGGAGACCCTTCAGAACGTGTAGTTAGTGCAACACATCAGGTATTTTTACCTGCTTATGCTGCCTGGACAACAGAACTGGGAAATTTACAGTTTCATCTTATACCTACACTGCTTAATAAAATCGAAAAATTGCTCAGGGTATGTGTTCAGATCTTTCTGCACTGGAGAATTTTGTCTCTTCATTTCATATGCACTTTTAAAAAAATGCACATAAATAATTGCTATTTAATGTTCTATGGGAGAATTTTTTTCTTACTCTAACTCCATAACTCGTCCTTTGGAAAGAGAAAGAAGAAAAAAAAAAAAAAAGGAAAAAAAAAAACCCAAAAAAAAAAAAAAAAAAAAAAAAAAAGAAAGAAAAACAACCCAAACAATAACAACAAAAAAAAAAAGCACAAACAATCCACACCACAAAAAAACCACACCCAAACCAACAGAAAACCCAACCAACAAAACACAACACCAAAAGCTAAAAAAAATCAAAAATATTCATCTTTAGCAACATTTTCCTTTATAATAAAGCCCCCAGTAATCAAGGTGTAGTTTAGAAAATGTTTACTTGGAGCTGTGACTGGGTGATCTCTGCTATTCTGAGTATACTAGCCCTACCTTTAAATTGTTTTGAAGAGCCACATACTGTAGTTTTTTTTAAACAAAGTGCAACTTTTGTTGAAGAAAATAAGTAGAATTTCATGGTTTAATTAGATCAATTCCAATGATGAGCCACTGTTGTGGGTTTAAAGAGCTGACAGAGTGAAGCTCTCAAACGAATTGGAGAAAAAACAGAATTATATTTGGAGATAGTTACAGATAGAAATTACAAAGCAGATACAGAATCCATAAGCAAACTCCCTGAATTTTCCCCCAACCCAAAAACTAAATCTGTCATCCCCAGTGCTCCAATCCTCCCCCAGCCATACCTCTGCCATCCAAGAGGCCTAAGCACAGCCTCTGGAGGCCCCAAACCAGGCCTATCCTTATATGTTTGTCCTGATAACGCAGCTCCTGCCTGACACAAGGCTGGAGGGGGAGGAAAGGAGAACGAGGTGGCCTTGCTGTGAGTTTATGAAGAGATAGCAGAATTATGGGATTGAATAACAATCTTCCAGTCCCCAGAGGACTCTTTTTAACCTTATAGTTCCCAACCCGGGTCAACCACTTTGCAGAAATTATTTGGTAGCTATCTGGAAAGTTCTGGGAAATAGGATGTCTTGTAATGATCTAACACACTTAGCCAAGATGCTTGTTTTTAGAGTTCAAGCCACTAGCTTGTTCTGTTTTCAGATGCACTGGTCTCTGAGACCAAGGAGTCACATTTCCAAGATGTGTGGAAAGTGTTCTTTCAGAATATCAGTATGTTCACTGACAGGAATGGCTTGGTTCTTCTGAGTAGAAGTGACTTAAGGATGACAAGGGGATTTGGACAGTGACAAAAGTAAGCTTGTGGTTAGGATAAATTATAACTAGTGTCTCTGTGTAGAAGCTCATCACAGATGTGTTGATCTCTTGCCAGAGAATACATGCCTAAGCAGCAGATCGTCCAAACCAAAAACTTCAAGTGAATGTCCTGTTTATTTCAGGAAGGAGAGCATGGCTTGGATGAACATAAGCTCCACATGTATCTGTCTGCTCTGCAGTCATTGATCCCTTCACTGTTTGCACTGGTGCTGCAGAATGCACCTTTCACAAGCAAGGCTAAACTTCAGGGAGAAGTACCACAAATAGAAGGTAAATGATTTAATTTCTGACATATGGAATTTTTATGAACTTAAGTGTATAATTAGTGGCAATTCTCAAATCATAATTAGCTGCACATGGAGGTCTTTCATGAAGTTGTTAATAGTCCACATATAATTGAGGTTTGTATGTTTTTAAGGTTGCTACACAGTCATGGAAATTTTATACAGATAATAACACAAGACCTAGAAATAACTAGCAGTAATGTAACATTAATTGAACTCAGTTGAACTGGAAGAGAGGTTCCTGTGGTAAATACTCCGCTTGCCCACTAGATGGACTCAAGAAGTTCCTTTCTGCTTATGGAAGAAGGCAATGGTGAATCACAAGAGGCTTTAAGTATTTACTCACGAAATATTTCGCGACTCACTGGGCTGGCTACAGCTTCAGACACTACCCAAACGCTTTCAGGGAATTCTGTTACTGTCTGTCAGCTGCTGAGACTTCTGATTCTTCCCAGGTTTCAGAGTGCTGGGGAAAGGAGGCAGACAATTTCTGACCTGGTCCTGATCTCCTCTGGATGATCTGTGTGTCTCCAGGACTCCCCATCTTGGCAGGAGGCTTTCAGGTGCAGGCAGGATGCAATGCCGTGTGCAGTCTTGGCACAGTGTCACACTGGCTATGCAGGCCGATTGTGCGGAGGCATTTAGAGCCTGCTCCTGGGAAAGTCGAGGTAGTGGAGTTTCCAGGCAGTTCAGAATACAGTAAGGCAGTAACAAACAGCAAGCACAAATACAAGAGCAGAGCCAGTTGTGTCACCTGCTCATCTTTTATCAATACAGCCCAAGACTAATGGGCCTTTGGACACAGAATAGCCAATCAGAATGGCAGTTAGCCAAGCTTGACCATATTAGGTGAAGCCATAGGCTTGGTTTACCCTTTTTAGGGCAGAACACAGGCCTTGCGCAAGGCTTACATGAGCTGAGCACGTGTACCTTGTTTACCACAGGACACAAACAAGTCTGGACAGGCCAGGGTCTTTAGATTCAGTGGCTCCAGGTTCTTTGTCCTCTTTCCAGTGGTTACTTCTCCCCATAGCAGAAGGAGGGAGAGCAGAAAAACATGTCTGGGCAAGCCAGGACACGTGTAAACCTATTTTGGCTTTCTTAGGCCTACCATGACACTGCCCCTCTGTTCTCTTGAGACTTCACCTACAGTACTGCATCCAGTTCTGGTGCCCCCAGCATAAGAGGGACATCAAACTGCTGGAGTAGGTCCGCAGAAGAGCTGCAGAGATGATCAGAGGGCTGGAGCGTCTCCACTGTGGAGACAGGCAGAGAGAGTTGGGACTGTTTAGTCTGGAGAAGAGAACACTCTGAAGAGACTTCATAGCAACATTCCAGTAGCTGAAGAGTGCCTACAAGAAAGCCCAGAAGGGCCTTTTTATGAGGTCTTGTAGAAGCGGGATGAGAGGGAATGGATTAAATCTTGAGGGCAGGTTTACACTTGATATTAGGAAGAAATTCTGTAGAGTGAGGGTGGTGAGACACTGGAACAGGTTGCCCAGGGCAGTCATGGATGCCTGCTTGCTGGATTTGTTCAAGACCAGGTTGGATGAGGCAACGAGCAACAGGTTCCAGTGGAAGATGTCCCTGCCCATGGCAGGGAATTGGAACTGGATGATCTTCAATGTTCCTTTCAACTTAAACCATTCTGTGAATCTATTCTTTATTAATTTTTGTCTTTTCAAGTGCAGGGTGTGTAATCTTTTCAGAGATGGATTTAGCCCACCAATTTTTATAAAACAAATTGATAACCTTACACAGAAGACACTAAAGAGCTTTGGACTTTCTTTACTACCTTTACTGACTTCACCCCCAAGGAATTTTCATCTTTTGTTCATGCTCACTTGTTCTGTGCTGTTACAGTCACGAGATTTCCCCGACCTGCATCACCTCTTCAGGACGTGGCCATCATCATTGGGAGCCGTGAACAATTAGCAGTATTGTTGCAACTCTATGACTATCAGCTGGAACATGAGGGTACCACGGGCTGGGAGACTTTGCTATGGGTAGTCAATCAACTGTGAGTTAATTTGTATCTTACAATCCCTACTTTTAAAGTATTTCAAAATCAATAGTGCTGTACTCTGCCCTGGTGAGGCTGCATCTGGAGTACTGTGTCCAGTTCTGGGCCCTCCAGTTCAAGGAGGACATAAAACTGCTTGAGAGAGTCTAGCACAGAGCCACAAAGATGATTAAGGGAATGGAACATCTCTCATGAGGAGAGACTGAGGGAGCTGGGACTGTTTAGCTTGGAGAGGAGGAGACTGAGAGGTGACCTCATTCATGTTTGTAAATATGTAAAGAGTGAGTGCCAAAAGGGTGGAACCATGCTCTGCTTAATGATGCCCAATGCCAAGGCAAGGGGCAATAGGTAGAAGTTGAGGCATAAGAAGTTTCATGGAAACACAAGGAGGAAACTTTTTTTCCCTGTGAGGGTGACAGAACCCTGGAACAGGCTGCCCAGGAGTGTCTTGGAGTCTCCCTTTCTGGAGGTATTCAAAATCCACCTGGATCTGTTCCTATGTGATCTTGTACAGGTGATGGTGCTCTGTCAGGGGGGGTTGGACTGGATGATCTTTTGAGGTCACTTCCCTCCCCTGACATTGTATAATTCTGTGATTCTTAAGCATGATTATGTTTAACAGTTACTAAACAAACATTTGAATTATGATTGTGTCTAAAAATTACTGAAAAGTAAAAGATTGCGCTTTTGATAGGCATCTGAATTTTCATACTGAATTGGCTTCGGTTTCATTCAGAAACTATCAACTGTCTGACAGAATGTGTAGGTAATTACTTACTTACTTACTCCAAAAAAAGTATTTCTTATATCTCACATTCTACAGTAACAGATGTTTGAAAATATAGGTCAAACTTCCCTGGCACTTAAGCCCTTGTTTTGTTCAAAGGTTAGGAATTGTACAGAATGAGTAGGTTATTCCATTAGAACCAATAATGCTATATATCCTTGTGTATAAATATGCATTAATATAAACAATGAATCAATACAATTATAACTGAAGAGAAGGGAAAGCTCAGAACAGTGTTTAATACCTTTCTGTTTCCTGATTTTTAGGCTACCACAGCTTATAGAAATTGTTGGCAAGATCAATGTAGCATCAACTGCCTGTGTCCATGAGTTCTCTAGATTTTTCTGGAGACTTTGTAGGACGTTTGGGAAAATTTTTACAAACACTAAGGTAAGATACTACCTTAAAATATTTCACATACAGACTACCTTGGTAATAGCTATTCCCCATGTTTATAGTGAATACCTGTGCTTCGTGTGACCATTTATATTTGCATCTCACACAAACACTTTTCCACAAGTACATTTAAACCTACTATTCCTGAATCTCTGTTTGCATCCTTTTGACTTTTGTTTTTGACTGTTTTGGAATGACTTTCTCACCTTGCTGTCATGGTTTTAGTGCAGACAGAAACTCTTTTGTCTTTCCTCAAAGGAGTAAAAGGCTGCACACAGGATTAGAAAGAATTGGAAATTGAAATGGAAGTACTATTCACAACTATATTCAACAGTACAAACACGCACGAAACACACAAAATTCCTATTCAGTCTCAACCCAGTTCTCTCCAACGTGGACTTGCCAAACCCAACCCTGCAACCAGATCTCCATGCCTTCCCCCCCCATACCTTCCTACCCAGCCCCAAATGACACAGTAAAAAATTAGGTCTGCCAAAGCAGAGTCCAGAAACCTCCCCCACAAGACATAAGGCCCAGATGGGAGTAGGGAGAGGAAGCAAAAAGGGTAGAAACTGACCATACAGCCAGTTTATATAGGGAAGGGAGATGCAGGCTGATGGGAATAAAATAACAAAAGATTACATTTTCTGCTGTCCAGCTCTTGGGATATCTGCTCCCTAGAATACTTCTCTGTGGTTCTTAAGACATACAGTCTTTAGCAAACAACACTTTCCCAACATGGAAAAATGGTTTTTTGGGTTCGGTTTTCAGTTTGTTTTTTTCTTTTTTCTTAAACACTTTGTGAATGGTGTAAAGAGTGGTAGAGATCATAATGGGTGGTGAGACACTGGAACAGGTTGCCCAGGGAGGTCATGGATGCTCCCTCCCTGGAGGTGTTGAAGGCCAGATTGGATGAGACCTTGAGTGAGCTGTACTAGTGGGAGGTGTCCCTGCCTATGGCAGGGGGTTGGAACTAGATGATCCTTGAAGTCCCTTCCAACCTTACCATTCTATGATTCTACAATTTAACAGTTATCTCTCTTCAGAATGGCATGCTGTTCGGTATTTGTGGTGCACATAAGTATTCATCCTTTAGTTGATTGAAATGGTAAAATTAATGGTTCACCTGCCCAAAATATTTTCTGTTCACCATATCTAAACATCTTTTTATCAAGGAAAAGTATTCTTCTTCTCAATAAAATAACTTCTGACTATAACTGGAAAATATTCGAAAAGGAGGTTATAAAAGAAGAACTGATAAATAAGATAAAATTACAGAAGAGGACTAGCACTATGTGCTGCTTCCAGAGAGGAGATTAAAACCAGTCTCTGGTCTTGGAAAGACCCTTGCCTAAGTTAATCTTTCAAACCTTTGCTTTTGTAAAATTGTTCAGATAGTGATTATCACAGTTTTATTTTGGAAGAGAACACCTCATGGACAGGAAAGATATTTTAAAAACAATTTATTTTACCTGTAGCTTGGTAAATTCTAAAGCCCAACTAAGCATAATGTTACCTCAGTGTAGGTACTCAGTAGAAATTTGCAGTCTCTTATGTCATGCTTTTTTAAAGGCTTTTTTTTCTTTCTGTACCTTTAAAACGTCTTTTTTTTTTCCTGTTTGATTTCGTGGGAAGTTGTTGTTTGGGGTTTTCTTTCTCTCTTTTTTTTTTTTTGGGTTTGGTTTTTTTTTTTTTTTGCCTTTATGGTGGTTTGGTGAGGTTTTTTTGTGGTTGATTTGGAGTTTGTTGTTGTGTGTTTTAGGTTTGGTTTTGGGTTTTTTTATTATTCTTAATAATTATCTCAGTTAATCGACACAGGTTTTCTTACGCAAGATTCATCATTCTTTGAATAGGTAAAACCACAGTTCCAAGAAATCTTAAGACTGTCTGAGGAAAATATAGGTAAGCAACTTTCTACTCAGATGAATAAAAGTTAATTTCTACCACAACTGGAAAGAAAAAGTCTTTGTCTCTTGTTCAAGTAACATTTTCAGATTGCACTTCTCAAATTTTGTTGTCTTTCTGAAGTGTTGAAAAACTCAGTCAAAAGCTGCCCACATGTTTGTAAAGTACAAATAAAATCTCAAATCCAAATTCTGTTTGAGCATATTTTAGCATATATGTGTAAAGTTTTTCATTTCTATATATGGAGGTGAATATATACATATATATATAATACAGAAACTTACCATGTATATGTAAAAATAAGGTATAAGTATTACACATTCATGTATATTCAGCCTGGAGAAAAGAAGGTGCCAAGGTGGCCTCCTCTGGACCCGCTCCCACAGTTCCATGTCCTTCCTGTGCTGGGGACTCCAGAACTGCACACAGTACTCCAGATGGGATCTGACGAGAGCAGAGTGAAGGGGGAGAATCACCTCCCTTGCCCTGCTGGCAAGAAAGCTGGGAAGGGACTTTTTTACAAGGGCTTGTATTGATAGGGTTAGAGAGAATGGATTGAAGCTTGAGGAGGGCAGATATAGAACAGATAATAGGAAGAAATAAGGGTGATGAGACACTGGAAGAGGTTTCCCAGGGATGTCATGAGATGCCTGCTCGCTGGAGGTGTTCAAGGCCATGTTGGATGAGGCATTCAGCAGTCTGGTCTAGCAGGAAGGCATTCCTGCCAGTGACAGGGGAGTTGGAACTAGATGATCTTTGAGGACACTTCCAACCCATACTATTCTACTTTTATACATATGTATGTAAAATCTAAATTCTTCCTTGTATTCCAATAGATTCCACCTCTGGAAATGCAGTGCTAACAAAAGCCACAGTTCCCATCTATGCAACAGGGGTTCTTACGTGTTATATTCAGGTAGGTCTGTTTTTCTTTCTTAAATGTATAGTAACATGTAAAATTTATTGTACCAAAAACCCCTTTTTGTTCTCTTTGAAGGCTTAGAGTGCTCTTTTGCTTTGAAGATAAGTAGATAAATTGCAAACCCATTTAGAAGCAAAATTTTCTAGTCAGGTTGCCTGCTACATTTAGATGATAGTCATCAATATTAAAACAATTTCAGTAAATCTTAAAATTACAGTCTTGCATTACAGAAATACAATGTTCTTGTGTTTGCTTTAGCCCACGTTTTTGCAGTTCATTAAGATTATTAAAGGCTAAATCTAGTTTGTTCTCATTTGTGGTTTATCTTTCATAGCTTTAGGTCATCACAACTGCAGCAATAATTCTGCTGCATTCAGCTTTCTATTCTTCTTTCAGGAAGAAGACCGTAAGCTATTAGTTGGATTCTTAGAAGATGTAATGACCATGCTGTCACTTTCTCATGCTCCTCTTGATAGCCTGAAAGCTTCCTTTGTGGAACTGGGGTAAAGAATATACCTTGAAGTTAACTAGATTTGAGTATATTAGACATTTTTATTCTGATAATGTAGTTGCTATTTTAATAACTGATATTTCACGTAAATAAATAATATACTTGTGGGATTTTTCCCTTAATGTTTGACAAAATTTAAACTTTTAATCACTTAGAGTAAAAATGTAGTGATAAAATAATTCTGGAGTGTATAAAATAACCACCAAAAACCAAACAAAAGCCCACAAAAAAAGTATTTGAAAATAAGATGGAAATGCATTTGGTATTTTCCTTACAATTATGATGTGTTCTAGATACACATTTGCATTCAGTTCAGTGCCACCATTTACTGAAAACTGTCTTCTTTAGGTTTTTTATTGAAAAAATTAACTTCAAAATGCAGCATGTTTTATAGAGGGCAACATGTTGCAGGTCCTTCAGAATGAGATAAATGTTAGGTATCCTTTCAGAAAGAATAATTGTCAGAGTTCTGTATTTATTCAGCATCATTTAGACACTCTATTTTGTAGGCAAAGAACATATTTAGGGTTTGGTAGTGATGCTTTGGTTGGTTGGTTGTTTTTATGATTGCCCAACTGTTCTCTTTTAGTGCAAACCCAGCTTACCATGAGCTGCTATTAACTGTCTTATGGTATGGAGTTGTCCATACTTCTGCTCTTGTTCGATGTACAGCTGCTAGAATGTTTGAGGTAAGTGTTATTCAGACTTCTTTTTTCCCCCTACACCTTTATAAAATCAGGTTGGTTTTTTTTAAAGCTATAGCTCAGATCATGTTGCTATGTTCTTAACGAATATGAAGAGCTTAAATAAGTTATGTACTGTATGATGGAGCAGGAAGTTGTTGTGCAGTTGCTTCTGTATGTTTTCTGTTCAACAGCACATCTTTCATTAAGCAATTCTTGCTATCAGCCCCTTGCAAGACACATTTGTAGTAACTGTGTATATCTTCTTTGTTCTTCTGCTTACCTGATTGCTGCATTCTATTTATTGCATGCTGCAAACCTTTTCCTGATGACGAAAATGTATTTCATGCTAAACTGTGTTTAAACTAGAATTAACTAGTCAAATGTTTTTGCTTAGGTGTATAGATAAACACAAGCATCTCTCTGAGTTTTAACATTTGCTTTTGCTATTCAACACATCAGCAGCAGCCTGATTCACAAGGTACCAGGTTTCAGTATTTTCTGTTTTTCAGTATTGTCTGATGAGAGCAAAGGGGCAAAATCCCCTCCCTTGCCCTGCTTCCCACACTGCTCTTGCTGCAGCCCAGCACACAGTTGCTGTCTGGGCTGCACTCACACTGCAGGCTCATGTTGAGCTTTTCATCAGCCCAGACCCCTAGGTCCTTTTTCTCAGAGCTGCTCTCAGCCATTCCCCACCCAGCCTGTATTTGTGCTTGGGATTGCACCAACCCAGGTGCAGGACCTTACACTTGGCCTTATCGAATGTTATGAGGCTGGCTTGGGCCCACCTCTCTAGGCTGTCCAGATCCCTCTGGGTATTCAGGTAAAAGGAATATATTCACAAATTAGGCTCAGTTCTTCATCTGGGCTTACCATGCCAAAAAAACTGCCAGAGCCTTCCAACAACCTCCACCCCACTCAGCCTTGGCGGGCCTGAGAGAAGGCCAAACTGCCTCCGTCACTAGGCCCAGACCTATCACAGGGTTCAGCAGGCCCAGTGGCACAGCTGGAAATTCACTGCCAGCTAAGGCCAGAGAAAGGCTCTCCCCACAGACAATAAAGGTAGAGACACATGTCCAGAGAGGAGAGAGAGAAGAGGACTGAGAGTTGGCTGTACACAGCAAATCACAGCAGCACAGGATCTTAGGGTTGGAAGTGACCTCCACACATGCTTGAGTCCAACCTCCCTACCAGAGCAGGACCACAGAATCCAGTGCAGGTCACACAGGAACACATCCAGACAGGTCTTGAAATTTCAGCTCCAGAGAAGGAGATTCCACAACCTCTCTGGGCAGCCTGTTCCAGTGCTCTGTGACCCTCACAGTAAAGAAGTTCTTCCTCATGCTGAGATGGAACTTCCTGTGCTGTAGTCTACATCCATTGCTCGTTGTCCTATCACAGGGCACAACTGAACAGAGCCTGTCCCCTCCCTCTTGCTGTAGCCCTCAGATATTTATAGACATTTATTAGATTCCCTCTTAAGTGTTCTCTTCAGCAGACCACAAAGACCCAGGTCCCTCAGCCTCTTAATCCTCGTCATAGTCCTCTGTTGGACTCTATTGAGTAGATCCCTGTCCCTCCAGGACTGGGGAGCCCAAAACTGAATGCAGTATTCCAAGTGAGGTACCCGGGCAGAGGAGGAAATGGAATAGAACAGATTACAATATCCTGGAACATGCTACCTATCCCACTTGGGACTCTCTAACCTCTGGAGGGCTTTAATTTATGATTATACCAATTAATATTTAATTTCCCTTAACCTACAACAGTTTTCATAGGCAGCTTTGTTGCAAGCACTTATTTGTCTTGTCAGTCCTTGATAGCCATAGCACATATGAATATGGGAATTATACATGGGAATATGTAGATTTGGGATGTCTCCTGTGTGGTGATGGCAACAGCTGGTTTTGCTTTTGGAAGATTCCTTCATTCACAAAATTTCTGACATCCCAGGGGCTGCTGAATGGCAAAGCTCAGCAATTAGATAATAAAATAAAGAACATGTCACCTGCAAGACAGCTCTATGAGAACTATAACGATTCCAAGCGGCACAGTGATCTGTACAGCAGCAGTTTGAGTCTGCCAGACTGCATTACTGAACCTTTACAGTCTGGTAAGAATTGAAAAGACAAAGTGATTTAGAGCCATTCTACCTATTCTCCCTTTCAGGTGCAGGAAGCTTTGTGTTACCAATTTCAAGGTGTAGTATGCTGAAGTAATGATCACACGTTGATGTAGAGGAACCAAAACACAATAAAAAATTGCCTGTTTGTCTCACCTAAGGCTTACATGCTGCCACATGGCATTGCCTGACCAGCTGTTTGTGTTACTTCTACACTCATGTGTTCAGTCAGTAGTTTCCCACTTGAATGTTGATGCAAATGGATTTGATTGCTGCTGGATTGAACATGAAGTGCATAGCTGAGTTATAAGCTTTTGTGGATCTCCTTAGGTTCAAGGCTAGAAATGCTTATCCTCAGAATGACACTTGAATTGTAAAGCATGGTTTATTTTCTGTAAGATAGAAGGATGTTGTTTACCAAGCTTTACCATCATTAGAAGCGTGGCAGCCCACGTAGCCATGAGGCTGTAATCACTTCAAATTGTTTGCTAATCATTCAAATCCCAAGCATTTTGTTTGCCCCTAGATAAGTAAAGAAAAGTCAAGTCCCTGTTTATTCAAAATTGAAAATAGTAAGCATTCTGTGTTTTAATCAGTGGGAAAATTGGTAAACGTGTATGTGAGACCAAGATCATCGTAGTCCTTATCAGCTGTGTGATGAGCAGCCAGTAAGCTCCAGACATCAGCACAGCAAGTTGTTGCCACTGGAAATAACTGAAATGTTTTTATGTCAAAATGTAGTAGTTGAACTGACATTCCTCATACTTGCTGAGGAAGTTGCAGCTTTCCCCCTCCAGGTGCTTTGCAGCAATAAGACATATATATATAGGTATGTTCTCTGTGTGGTTTAGACCCAGCTGGAAGCTTGAGCACCATGAAGCCACTCACATGGCCCATTCCCTGGTGGGATGGGAAAGAAAAATTGATAGCAAAATGCAAAAGCAGTCCCTGGAGGTGTTTAAAAGGAGACTGTTTGGCACTTAGTGCCATGGTTCAGTTATTTAGAAGGTGTTTGTTGATAGGTTGGACTTGATGATCTTGAAGGTGCTTTCCAACCTGGTTAATTCTGTGATTCTATGGCTGTGAAAAGCCAGCAGGTCCAGATAAAATGTTTATTAGAACAGTGCAAGGAACAGTGGCAGCTCTCCCCTTCTACAGTGGCATGACTGCAGTATGATACCGAATACTGCAGTGGCTGGTTCAGCTATCCTGGATGTGGTCCATCCCAGCTTCCTGTGGGAAAATTAAACCTATCCTAGCCAAGCCCAGGACATTCTTACACAGCAGTAGCTGACATTTTCCGTTTTGAAGCTGGGCTTTTACTAAGTGCAAATAAAGAACATGGGAAGAAATTTGTTGGGACTATTAAATGGCTGTTAAGGGAATGTAAGTACCAGCACCAGCATCTGGTGTGGCACTTTCCCTGGGGGAGCAGCTGTGGGACATTTTCAGATTTGAAGCTGGCACTTTACTGGGTGTTGATATAGACAATGTAAGGGATACTTGGTTCAGTGTCTAAAGGAAAGATGTGTGCCCAGATTTGTTTGGGCTCTGAAATGCCTGCAAAAGGAATGTGAGAGTCACAGAATTAACCAGCTCAGAAAAGACCTCTGAGATCGTCAAGTCCAACCTATCACCTAAACTTTCTAATTGACTAAACCATGACAGTAAGTGCCTCCTCCAGCCTCCTTTTAAACACCTCCAGGGATGACTCTACCACCTCCCTGGGCAGCCCATTCCAGTGCCAATCATTCTTGCTGTGAAGAACTTCTTCCTAACATCCAGCCTAAACCTGCTCTGGCACAGTTTGAGACTGTGTCCTCTTGTTTGGTCAGTGGTTGCCTGGGAGACCAACACCCGCCTGGCTACAGCCTACTTTCAGGTAGTTGTAGAGAGCAGTAAGGTTTCCCCTGAGCCTCTTTTTCAGGCTGAAGACCCCCAGCTCCCTCAGCTTTTCCTCATAGGGCTGTGCTACAGCCCTCTCACCAGCCTTGCTGCCCATCTCTGGACATGTTCAAGCACCTCAGCAACTTTCTTAAATTGAGGGGCCCAGAACAGTACTCAAGGTGTGGCCTAACCAGGGCTGAGTACAGGGGCAGATTGAC
Source organism: Eubucco bourcierii (assembly GCA_013396675.1). Taxonomy (NCBI): domain Eukaryota; kingdom Metazoa; phylum Chordata; class Aves; order Piciformes; family Ramphastidae; genus Eubucco; species Eubucco bourcierii. The sequence continues at coordinate 91,513 of VWZE01015702.1, forward strand.
GTGCCTGGTCCTGCTGGCCGCACTATTCCTGCTACAGGCCAGGATACCATTGACCACTTGGGCACACCGCTGGCTCATGTTCAGTTGGCTGTCAACCAGCAACAGCATTTGGTACTTGCACTTTCCCTGGAGGAGCAGTAGTGGGACATTTTCAGTTTTAGAGCTGGGCTTTATTGAGTGCAAGTGGAGCATATTGGAAGATTAAAAGGTGGGAGCCCCAAATTTGTTTCTCTTCCCCTTCTTCCTTCTCCAGTTATCTGTAAGGTCACAATAAGTTCAGTGCAAGTGCATGCACACACGTATACTGTTGAATAAAAGTTACTGCTTTGCAGGGAAGTATTCTGGAAAGTAAGATTCCTTCCAGTCTTTCACAGTTTACTTACAGTTTACAGCTACTGCTTTCCCCCACACCATATGATTCTCTCATAGACTCACAGAATGTTTTAAGTTCAAAGGGATCTTGAACATCATCTAGTTCCAACTCCTCTGCCATGGGCAGGGACACCTTCCACTAAACCAGGTTGGTCAGGGCCTCATCCGGCCTGGTGTTGAACACCTCCAGAGAGGGGACATCCACAACCTCCCTGGGCAACTGGCAACTTGTTCCAGTGTCCCACCATCTTCACTGTCAAGACTTTATTACTAATCTTCAGTCTAAATCTGCCCTTCTCAAGCTTCAATCCATTCCCTTTCATTTAATCAGTACAAGCCCTTATGTGCTCTCTCGTTACTGTGCTGAATAGAATTTAATTTGTGTTCATGATGCAATTCGACTAATTAAAATAAAGCTAAATATCAAAAAGACATTTCACATTTCTCACTGAAACTACTAATAAGCTTTTGATGTTTATATCCAGAGTTCCTCATAAGTACTACAAAATAGAAGTGTCACAGCTTCACTTTTTGATAAATGTAGATAATTTTTTTTTTTTGCTGTATATGGAAACATTTGAGGACATGTTACATGTTTTCACATGTAGAAAACAAGTAAACGGCATCTGCTATCAGTGCAGTAAATTTATGTTAAGAGAAACCTCACCTGAGGACACCTAAATTCAAACCATTTCCACATATTTAGGGCTATTAAATTTCGTTGTGATCTCAGCTTCTAACACTTGAGATATATTGCAGCAAATGGATCTCTCTTCCTTAGTCTGAAAAAAAAAGAATTGGTGAAATATATTTCATGGCTAATCCAAGGATTCTCAATTTTTTTGCCTGCACAGACCATCACATGGGATGTTTTGCATCAACAGTGATTGGGTGGTAGTTAAATCAAAAACAGCTTAGTGGCATTTGAGGAGGTGCTGCTTGTCACATTGTCTGAAAGGTATTGCTCAGCACAGGAAAATTACACCTTTTGCCTAAAGACATCTATTTTGCATGTGACAACCACCCACTAAAATAAATACCATTCCTTTGAGTTAGGAACAGCATTTAGATTAAACTGTCAAACTTAGATTGGCATCACTTCACCATTTAATTATACATCATTGTATGCATCATTACAATATATAATTCTATTAGTATTTTAATTATGATACACAATTACTTGGCTAAACTTCGGAGAGTTCAAGTTTCAAAAGAGCTGAAAATAGAGAAAGCATCCTCGTATTGTTGATTTTGTCAGGTTTGTGCTGATTGCCAGACCACTTCAGCTTTCTTCATACCTTTGCATATTTGAAGCCTTACTGTAGCAGTATTTGCTTAGCTTCTAATTTTGGTTTGCTTTTTGTGTTTTTTTTCTTTCTTCCTCTTGGTTGTGCCGTCCTTCTTCCATGATACTGTGCTCACGCTTTCCGTGCATCACCTGTGATACCCCCCCTGCTCCGACCATTCAGCTGTTGGTGAAGGGGGTACATGAAACTCTGGTAGCTCAGAGAGTTGTTCCTGCTCTCATTACTCTCTCCAGTGACCCTGAAATGTAAGTTTCCTGACTGTCTTATATTCCCAGCATCCCTCCTAATGCTTAGGAAGAAATAACCATCAGTTCTATTTCTTTGAATTAAAAAAAAAAATAAATAAAAATCTAACTACTTTTAAACAAATGTAACTTTTAAATCACTTTACTTGCAAATTAAAAGATTTACTGAAACACCTGGAACTGACCTGGATAAAACTGCTAAGTAAACTTTAAATAGAAAACTTAAATCAATGCCATTTAATTAGTATGGGTTTCTTACTTGTTATGAATTGCTAGGTTTGAAATTTGCTTAAGTCATTTCTAGCAGAAGGATGAGTATTGATATTTTCCTGTACACTGCAAAATTAAATATCATCTGCATTACTGAAACACAAAATAGATGTGGCTGTGTCTGCTTGCTGATAGACAGCCATAGGGCTTCATTTCCTAAACAATCTGATGTGGTATTTCCTTCAAGCTAAGGAGGGATGCTTTGCTTATCTCACTAACAGGTTGTTACTAATAAATGCTCGAGCATGAATAGAGTCTTAATCGTTTTCATGTCTTGTGTGGCTAACTAAAGCAAGAAAACCCCCAAGAGTCTGCCTGCCCATCCACAGTCAAGGCTAACTCAGTTCTTCAAGTTTACCAAACCCTTTTTTATTGCATGTTGACTGGTTTACAGCTGACTCTTCGAGGCATGAGGGAAGCCTTAGTTGACAAGCGGGTTGCTCCGGCCCTTGTTACCTTGTCCAGTGATCCTGAATTGTGAGTTTCAGATTGAGACCTTGAGTTAATCCTTGTCTGTCTTTTTCCTGGTCTGCTTTTTTTTTTGTTTGTTTGTTTTGTCATTGCTAGATACTAATAGAATTTAAAGTACTAATTTTTTAATTCTGCTTTATTTTCGATAATTTTCTTCTGAAGATTTAATGCATCTTAAAGAGTCTGTTTCTTCTGTTATAGCTCTGTAAGGATTGCAACAATTCCTGCCTTTGGGACCATCATGGAAACTGTTACTCAGAGAGAGGTAAGATATCTGTTGTCAGCTGTTGTTTTCGTAGCATAAAAGGGGTGGCTTTTCGTACATCCAGATATCCAGTAACTTATTAATAAACTTGGAGAAAAAAAGATAAGACAGCTTATATGTTATGTCTTCTTTTGTTTATATCCTCTTCACAGAAACACAGAATGTTAGTAGTTGGAAGGGACCTCGAAAGGACTAGTCTAACTTCTCTGCCAGAGCAAGATTACCTAGAGTAGGTCAAACAGGCATGCATCCAGGCAGGTTTTGCAAGTCTCCAGAGGAGGAGACAGCACAGCATCTCTCTGGGCAGCCTGCACCAATGCTCCATCACCCTCACAGTGGAAAAAACTTTTCTTTATGTTCACATGGGACCTCTTGTGCTTCACCTTGCACCCACCCATTGCTCCTTATACTGTCATTGGGCATCACTGATTCCATCCTCCTGACTAGGGGCAATGGGTTTAAACTGGCAGAGGGAAGATTTAGACTAGATGTCAGGAGGAAGTTCTTTACAGTGAGGTTGGTGAGGCACTGGAACAGGTTGCCCAGGGAGATTGTGGATTCTCCCTCCCTGGAGGTGTTCAAGGCCGGGTTGGTTGGATGAGGCCTTGAGTGACCTGTACTAGTGGGAGGTGTCTCTGCCTCTGGCAGTGGGTTGGAACTGGATGATCCTTGAAGTCCCTTCCAACCTTACCATTCTATGATTCTATGATCCTATGACACTGCCCTTTACATATTTATGAACATTAATAAAATCTCCCCTCAGTTTCTTCTTCTGCAAGTTAAAGAGCCCTAGCTCCCTCGGCCTTTTCTCATAAGGGAGATATTCCACTCTCTTCATCATCTTTGTGGCTCTGCACTGGACTCTTTAAAGCAGTTCCCTGCCCTTCTGTCTTTAAAACAACCAACCCTCTTTTAATTAATAAAAACATTTCTTGCTAAATATCAAAACAAATATAAACAAACAAAAACAACCAGATGAAGGGGGAGACCTCTGCTAGAAAAGGCAAAATCCCCTGTTCAAAGTGGCTTTTTTAAAACCTTCTCCAATACAGTTGATAAATCCACATCCATTATTTCCAAATAAAATAGCTTTAATTTGAAGTGTGAACCAAGATGTCACAGTAGGATGCAGTTACCTCTACATATGTATATTGCACAGTTTTAGATGCTTTAGGTTATCTTGCTTGGCTTCAAACTCCTTCAGAAGAGCAAAAGTCTCTTACAGTTCCTGTCATATCTGCTGGTTTAGCCTCTGGTGTTCCATGACATCATAGTGACATAACTAAAATAATCCTTGAGAGTAACATGAATATGCAGTTCCTCTTTTTTTTGTTGTTTCTTAATAATGAAACTCTGTTAATAGATCACAACTCTGAAGATGACACTCAGGATTCTGCAGTTTAGCAGCAGAAATACCGTGGTTTGGTTTATATAACTGTACAATCACATTTCTTCTGAAGGGCCTCACAGGTTTTTGCAGAGCTTGCATTCTTCCTGTAGTTTCAACATATTCTAAAAGAATGTGTTTGAGGAAATGTGAGTAAGAAGTCAGTGATGACTCACAAGCACTTGGAAGATGGATAAGTTACAATTCTGTAGTTTGGAGTGCATGCCTATAATCAGTTGGAGAAGAATACTGTGTTGTTACCAGAGGAAAAAAAAAATGACCGTAACCATTGCATTAATTAAACTAAGTCTTAGAGGACAGAGGTGATGTCACCTTCCAAAACATTTCAGAAAACTGCCTTTACAACTTTGAATTCAAATGAAATACTTACATCATCCTAGGTACACTGATAATTTTACGTTTCCTAGCCTCTAGTTGAGGAAGTCTTTTTAATTGCGTTGATTTTTGTGATAGGTAATTTGCATCTACCTTCTGAAAAAGAAAAAATCAGCATACTAATTGAGATATATTATCCCCCCCAAATAATAAACAAATCTGGTTTTAATTAAACAAAGAAAGTCCAAAGGTATTAATAGCAAGAGTGAAATTTTAATAGCAGGTGAAAAATGTGAGTATCAAAACTTGAGAAAACCTCACGAGGAAGGAGCAACTCTGTGGAAACACCTGTCTATGGTTTAAAGAGAGATCAGCTAAAAATACTGTTAACAGTCTCTACATTTTAGAGCTGCATGGAAGAGTTTGGAACATCTTGTCAGAAAAAGATTGGAAATTAGCAGAAGGTCTGAGGTTTATCATGTGAAATAGGAAATATTATAGGCATGCTCTAAACTGACCATAATGGTTTCTAGCATCTTCATTCTTTCCTGTACTTTTTCTTTCTCTGGGAATATTCAAGCTTCTGGAAAGAGTAAAAATGCAGCTGGCATCTTTCCTGGAGGACCCTCAATATCAAGACCAACATTCCCTACATACAGAAATCATAAAAACATTTGGAAGAGTTGGACCTAATGCTGAGCCCAGATTTAGAGATGAATGTAAGTTGCATGTAAGTTGAATGTAGAGATGAATGTAAGTGGAAAGGTGCAGTCTTTTTCTTTCTATCCAAAAGCTGGTGGTGTGCTTGTTATGTGGATTTACTACTTTAGTCTTTACAAAAAGTGGCATGAAAAGTCCTGTTTTCAGGATTTGGTGTGTCCCAGTATTTAAGACTCTGCCAATAAAATTTTCGCTTTCCCTAGCATCGATGTGTACGTAGAACACCAGCACATGGCAAAAAACAGCTATCTAATGCTAAACAAGTCTACAGAAAGCCACTTCAAATACTTATTCCAGTGTTTACTTTTACAGTTGTTATTCCACACTTGCACAAGTTAGCCTTGGTCAACAACCAACAGTCTGTGGATTCGAAGAGACTGGACATTGCTACCCACCTGTTCGAAGCCTACAGTGCTCTTTCCTGTTGTTGTATCCTTTTTCTAGGGGAAGCTTAGCTGTTAATTCATTAATACTTGAAAAAGATCTAAGTTTGTCTTTGAATGTGTGATGTAAAACATGGTCTGCTTGTGAAGAGGTTGCCACAGAAACTGGATGTGGTAGGTTGACCCTGGCTGGATGCCGTTCTATGACTCCCCTCCTCAGCCACACAGAGTGGGGAGAAAATGAGGTGGAAAAAAACCTCATGGGTCAAGATAAAGGCAGCTTAATAAAGCAAAAGTTTTATGTCTGGAAGTACAAGAAAAAAATTCTCTTATCAGCCAACCATGTCTAACCACTTTCCAGGAAGCAGGGCTTCAGCATGGCAGTCATTGCTTTGGAAGACAAACTTCATAACACAAACTCCTCTTCATTTCATTTTAGCTTTTATTGCTAAGCAGATGTCTTATGGTAGGGGATATCCCTTTGGTCAGTTTAGATAAGCTCTCCCAGCTATGCCCTCACCCAGGTTTCTTGCCCATCCCAAGCATATTCATAAGGGGGGGAGTGTTGGAGAGACAGCCTGGATACTGCTTGTGTAATGCTCAGCAGTTCTCAAACCACTGCTGTGTTATCAACACCTTTATAGCTACCAATAAAAAGCACAACACTACGAGGGGCTACTGTGGGCAAAATTAACTCCCCCCTCAGCCAGACTCAAAACAGTGGAACTGATACATACTTGCTTAAAAATAATGCTACAAAAACCAAAAACAAAGTCCTTGATCTTAACCAGTACATTAAGAAAAGGAAAAAAAAAAAAAAAAAAAAGGAGACTACTCGTATGGATGTGTGACATATATGAAGTTAAATATGTTTAAGATCTTTTTTCTTATTCATGAAGGGCCAAATGCATTCTGTTTTCTTTGGGTTTGCTGCTTAGGCTGGTCCCTTGTGTTCAGTAGGATAACTTTATGAGAAGACTGATAAAATTTGTGTAATTGCAGAAGTCAATGCTTATAATACCTTAACAGCCTGGTTATTAGTTATTTCAGAGGATTTAATGGTCAATCACTTTCTGCCAGGACTCAAATGTTTACGAGCTGACATGGAACATCTCTCACCAGAGCATGAGGTGAGCAGCTGTTTACAAACTGAGTATGAGATTCAAATGGCAACAAAAGTTGAAACGTAATGGTATTTAAAACCAAAAGTTAAGGAGTGCTACTCCTCATAGTGGATTCTTCATCCATGGAGATACTCAAAAGCTATTTGGACACAGTCCTGGGCAGCTGGTTCCAGATGGCTCTGCTTGACCAGAAGGTTGAACCAGGTGATCTCTGGAGGTCTCTGCAAACCTCAACCATTCTATTATTCTGTGAATTGTAAAATCAGATTGTAACAAACAGATAGGACAGTATGGGAGGTAACAAGTTCTTCTTTGATAGAAAAGGCTTATCAAAAGTACCAGAAGAGAAGGAGAAGATGACCTGAGAAACTTAAAATCTTATCCATATGTCTATGCAATTATTTTGTAAACACTGATAGAGACTGAAACAAATAGATATTAAGTTGGTAGCTGAAAATTAGAACCATAGTTTAGTTGCACAAAGGGAAAACCTGCACAGTATGAACACTTCAAGTGATGGAGGAAAAAATATAATTAAAATTACAAAGGTTAATTTAAGATTACTTTGTGCTTGGGAAAGTGATTACTTTTCCTTATCTTTACAGAAGTGAGTTGAAACTACTGTATATTCTCCAGCAGTTTTAGGTTCTTGTACTTGGTAACAAAGTCCTTTCTTCCAGTTATATTTTCAGTCTAATAGCTTATTGTCTCATTCTTTTCTCTGTATTATGTTATGTAATTTTCAGTGTGTGGAACTGGAGATAAATTGATTTGAGGAACTTTCACACGTAAAAGGAAAGAGTCCGACTTGAGAGGGCTGAGTCAGAAGGGCCTGAGCATCAGTCAAAGGCAACAGAATTACACTTTCTTACCACAGGCAGCACTGGAGGAGATCTGGCAATGCTACTATATATTCAGAGAGAGCTGGAAGATGTATTGTGTTTTGGGAAGTCTAAGAATACATGTGAAAGCTGCAGTGGACAAAGTTGGATTTAGTTTGGTTTTCTTTGTTCTGTGATGTTGACCAATGGGATAACTGATAATCAACATGAATACTTTAGTGTTTAGGAGTAGTTAAGTGCAACTTCTGAGGTTTAAGGGCATTCAAAAGATGCCCTGGATTAGAAGAAAAGAGCATATTTGATTGAGTCTTATAGCCGGAAAGGATCTGGGGGCTTACATAGAATTAAAAAATGAGTAAGTAAAGACAGTTCGATCCTCTTTTACCACATTCTGGATTGCTGTGATTAATTGACTTCAGGCATATAGTAGCCTTCTGGTGTCTGGAGGAGGCCTACAGGAAGGCTGAGGAGGGATTATTTACAAGGTCTTGCAATGACAGGACAAGAGGCAACGGGTTTAAACTGGCAGAGCGGGGATTTAGACTGGATGTCAGGAGGAAGCTCTTTACAGTGAGGGTGGTGAGGCACTGGAACAGGTTGCCCAGGGAGGTTGTGGCTGTTCCCTCCCTGGAGGTGTTCAAGGATGTAATCAGTACTTTATAAATATACTTAGTCCATGTGTAGTATTGTTTATAACACTTGAGCACCTTATGCGTCTTAAATGTATTTAGATCTCTCGTAAAGGAAATCTAAATGATTTCATAGTCAGCCCTATGACTGAGCAAAGAGAACCCAAGGAGCCAGGTGTGAGCAATATCATTATGTTAAACTGCCACATTATACTTGCACCTTGTCTCTGTTTCACCCTGAACTATGAGGAAAGTTAATTTGAGGAAGAGGAAGAAGTGCATTATTTCTTTGAAGAATTATGTTGCGTTCCCTGGAGGAGTTGCACAGTAGGTGTGGACTCCATCCTAGTATTCACAGAATCACAGAATTAACCAGGTTGGAAAAGATCTCTAAGATCATCAGGTCCAACCTATCACCTAACGTTTTCTAATTAACTAAACCATGGCACTAATTGCCTCATCCAGCCTTCTCCTAAACACTTCCAGGGATGGTGACTCCACCACCTCCCCAGGCAGCCCATTCCAATGCAAATCACTCTTGCTGTGAAGAACTTCTTCCTAACATCCAGCCTAAACTTGCCCTGCTGCAGCTTGAGACTGTGTCCTCTTAGTTCTGTCACTGGTTGCCTGGGAGAAGAGACCAACCCCCAGCTGGACACAACTTCCTTTTGGGTAGTTGTAGAGAGCAGTAAGATCTCCCCTGAGCCTCCTCTTCTGCAGGCTGAACAACCCCAGGCCCCAGAGCCACTCCTCATAGGCCTGTGCTCCAGCCCCCTCACCAGCCTTAGTGCCCTTCTCTGGACACATTCAAGCACCTCAACATCTTTCTTAAATTCAGGGGCCCAGAACTGGACACAGTAGTCAAGGTTTGGCCTGACCAGTGCTTTGTACAGGGGCAGAATGACTTCCCTCATCCTGCTGGTCACACTATTCCTGATACAGGCCAGGAAGCCACTGGCCTTTTTGGCCAGCTGGGCACATTCATATGATTCTGGCTTCGTGCTGAAGTGTCCGTTCGCCTGTTGATCACGACCATATAGTTGGCTGGAAGGAACATCTACATTCAGATAGATGCACAAGACAGTGTAAGTGGGTCCAATGCACAGGCAGAAGTGCTAAGTAACAAAAATTATGGCTGCTGTACTTAGAAGTTTCAGTTTTCTTCTGATACAGAAATGCCATAGTTTTAAAGAGCAGACAAAAATAAATCTTACTCTCCAAGACAGTAAAATCAAGAGGCTCTTGCTGAATTGGAGAGGAATACAGAAAATTGTATGTAAAGAGGTACAGGGAAATACAGAATACATGAATCCTTAACACATAATACAGATACAGGATACATGAGAACTCCCCTAAAAACCTTCCCTCCAACCAAACTAAACCACAAAACCCCAGTGCTTGTTTTCTCCCCTACCACCATTGTCTCCTGTTAGGCCCAAACAGGCCTTGATTGCACAGCAAGAAATTCAGTGTAGGCAGGTTACTCCCCTATCCAGATAAGGAACTTGGCAGAAAACAGCTTTTTAATGTATATTAATACACTTACAAGTAGTCAGCACTTGTTAGTAGCCATTAATGACTAAACTGTATTTGAGATTGAAATTGGTTTTCTCTCTCATATGTATATTCAGGTTTTGGTAAGACACTACTAACTTTAGTTACTTGTAGCTTTGGGTTTAACATTTCAAAGAAAGTGCTTAGCTTTCCCCAGAGCTGTGAGCAGAGAAAGTTTCCATTTCTGCAGTGTACATGAATATGCAAATATTTCTAGTTTCACACTCAACCCTTTTGCATAAGTGATTCAAATGCTTTGGTCTTAGTGTGTTAAAACAGTACTGCACTGAGCAGGGGCTTAGCCTAATGAATTGTGTTTTTTGTTTCAAAGACTGCTATTGGGAATCACTCCTTTTATGTTTTTATTATGCTTGAGAAACATAAGATGTCCACATGGGGATGCTTTTTGTCTTAAATACTTTACATAAACCCTTAACACTACAATTGCTAAAGAAAAAAATTAAAATAAGTTAAAGGTAAGGAAAAAATTGGAAGGAAGAAAGGAAAGGAAAAAGCAAAGGAGTAAAGGGGAAAAGCGAAGGAGGAAAGGGGGAAGGCAAATGCGGTTAAAAAACCCAGAAGCCTTGATTCTCTAGAAATGCTGGTAGACTCCAGTGAAATTATATCAAGTTTGCTTTAGCAATTCCTTTCCATGGGGATGTTGTCTTGGGATGCCAGGACACTTCTTTCTTTTCTTTCCTCACTTTTCTTTGGTGCATCATGTTGATAGAGGCACAAATGTTGAAAGTTGAAAACTCCCTGAAGGAAAACAGAGAGTCGATGAACATATGTCAAAGTTAATTGCTAAAAAACAAAAGTACTGTTTGAAGAAGGAAGATCAGGAGGTGTATCACAGAAGTGGGTTTTGCTTTACCTCTATTTAAAGAAGCCAGGGCAAGCAGGAAGGAGTCTTGGACTTCTTGTGACAGTTCTGAAAACATTTTCTTCCTTTGAATGTTTTTGTTGTTTGTAGCCAGAAGGCATTATCAGATAGTGAGAATTTAAATGCACTTGAAAAGCAACAAGGAAACCAAACAGTTCTGCTAATGTCCAAATTAGTTGTGGAGCAGATTTCATACCAAGTCGTGTTGTAAAAGAAAAACTGTCATGTATGTCTCTTCCTTACCTGGCTTAGGTTATTTTAAGCTCCATGATAAAAGAGTGTGAACAGAAAGTTGAAAACAGGACCGTCCAAGAACCGCAGGGGTAAGACTTCCACTTCTCTTTTTCTCCTCTGCCTCCAGAGTAATGTTCTGCAGAATGTATTCCAGAATGGTGTCCAAGGCTTGTGACCAGAAATCCCACACTGACATACTCTGTGTCTGAAAGCAGAATTTAGAAATTGTATCTTTAATTCAGTTTGTGGTTGTTGCCCTCTCTAGTATAAAATTATCACAAGGCAAAACATTTTTATTTCCATGATAGTGATGACATTCCTGTTTTCCTAGGATACTTTGTTCTTAATTATTTATCTATTTTAAAGCAGTAATTGAATTTCTGACCTGAATCTGAGAAAGCAGGAAGTACTTGTCCTAAGTGCTTAGAGCAATGCATGTGGCATATACCTTTCAATCCTCTTTCACATGGTTGCCCTGCAGGCTGAAGGTCGTGGTAATGACCACAGCAGCCTGGAGGCCGCTGTCTTTGCTTGCATGCGGCTGGTGCACACAAGACTTCCTCCAGTGCATAAACTAACTTACATGTGTGAATACAGAACAATGTAATTAGATAAACAACTTATTCTATGTCCAATCCCCAAACTTGTTTGTCCTTTAGACTGGAATTCTCTGGACAAACTTATTCTTATTTACAATTAAGTCACTAGGCTGGGGCACTAGCCCTAAACTGTAACACCTTGAAGCTTCAAAAATGCAGAGGTTATTTGGTTGCTCACTAAATAGCAGCAGGGTGTTCTTTTTTCATTGCAGTCTGGTCACTAAATGTTTTCCTTTCCCAGCTCCATGTCGATTGCAGCAAGCCTGGTGAGTGAAGACACAAAGACCAAGTTCTTGAACAAAATGGGCCAGCTGACTACGTCAGGTGCAATGCTGGCTAATGTCTTTCAGAGGAAGAAGTAAGATGGGGAAAGGAACTCGCAGCTAACACTAAGGTGGACCTCACAGAGACTGGTTCCTGTACTTGAATTACTTGCCTTTTAATTTCTTCTGTCTTACGTTCTTGTAGTATAATTCTATTCTAACCTCCAAAGATATTTGCACTGCTTTTGAATATTGCTGTGTATCTGTTCCTTTTGGGTTAACTGTGGGTGGTATAAAACTGAAATCATAGTCTGTACCAAGTCCCTGGTCTGTGTTCTTGTCTTTCCAGCATCATTTTATATATCTATATGTCTTTAGATATATAGATATATATGTAGTCGAAGGAGTGGTTGGGTTGGGTTGGTTTCTCTCTTTTTTTTAATTTTCTGACAGGATATCAGCAAATATCTGTATTATACATGGAGCTATTATGACGGTACTTAAAATAATGTAAATTTGAAGTCATTGTCATGAAGTAATAAAAGTGGAGATTACTTATGTATTTAAATTATGAAAGAGTAATGCAGATTTTTTTATTGTTTCTAAAAAGAGGAGGAAGAGCCACCAGCATTTGTCTGTGCTTCTAGGGTTGTTTTTATAAGTATTGTGCATCTTGAATCCAGAGGAATTGCAGTTACCTAATTTATGAGACTGGTTGCACTGTATCAGTCTGCAGGAAATGCTCACGTTTCAGATGCTTTATGCTGACATTGTAAATGCTGTACAAAGTCCTTCAGATGAAATTCTTACATCTGTTGTGGGTTGGGTTTTTTTGTTTGTTTGAGGTTTTTGTTGTTGTTTTTTGTTTGAGGGATTTTTGTTGTTGTTTTATTTTAAAGCACTTTACCAAGCATTTTACACACATCAGAGGCGCATCCGCTAAGTAAAGAAAAAAAAACATAATAAATTACTTAGTGTGGACAAATGTGTAAGCTACTATACAGGGGTCCCAGTACAATTCTGCAGGCAGAGGAAGCTTATGCAGGAGAAAGAGTGCTTTCATCTTGCAGCCAGCGTGCAGTTCTGTGTACTGTGAAAGCTGAAATGAAGCTGTTTTGCTGTTTGGATTGAATCTGGGCTCAAATTTCATTTCAGAGTATTTAAAATGATGTTAATAGAGTTCGACATGCGGTTTCTTTAAATTGTTAAGTGGGCTGCCTACAAGGAGTATCTCCAAGGACTACCAATTATTTTTGTTAGCAAGGAAGCATTAATGACTAAATCCTTTTATTCATGTGCAGCACTTTTTTTCTCCCTCTTCTTAAAGCCAATATCAGCTTACTAAAGTAAACTCAAGTGCATGCATGAACTGGTACGAGGTTGCAAAGTATAAAAGCTCAAGCATTCTCTGAGGTGATACCATTCAGATATCATTATTAACATCTCTGAGGACAAGGGAATTGACTAGAGTGAGGGAAGAAAGAATTGGATTCTAGGGTGGAGTAGAGCTTTGGGTGTTGTCCTTGGATGGAAATAATGGAGATGATTTGAGACATTAACTGCTTCATGTCTCTGCCTGTCGGCTCAGCATTTATTTGCCTGCCACGTTTGTGTTGTGACAGCGCCTGCTGCACAGCTGCACTGTCGGTCCCTTTACACTGCACTGATGAAACATTTTTCTTGAGATTACAGCCAGCTCCATGCCTTCGTGTTGCTTATTGTCATGAAAGTATACTTTTAGCAGACTGACTGTGAAATTCCTGGAGACATTCCTGAGGAATGGGAAGTGGTGACATTCCTCTCTATTGTTCTGTTGTCAATAAAATGTTTTCTATACCTGCCTTGTCTCATTACTTCTACTCTTCTCCAGAAGAGACTATCCCATCAAGCCAGCTGCTACAGGGGAGAGGTCCAATGCACAGAAATTCTTTAGCCTCAACCGTTTTTTTCCCCCACGTAGCAGATGGTAGATTGAAGTTGTTAAATTTCCCATCTCGGTGTGCCTGTTTTGCTCTGGCTTCTAGTCATGTGGCTTTTATTGGCAGTTTCATGCAGAGTCTCTTTCTTTCCCATGCCACAGGTTTGTTTTAATTTACTTTCTTCTTGTGTCTCTTTTGCAGTAGTTGCAGAGATAGCTCTGTTGTCATGCGACCAAAATGACTTGTTCATGGTTAAACTCTTACTTGCCAAAGCAGGGCAGCTGCCTGTGAAAGTGGCTCCTGACTCACACTGAACTTGAGCCAATGCTTGTAAACCTGCTAATTGGCACAAGGCAAAAATCTCTGACAGCAATTTAACTGGATGACTGTGGGATGAGCCTCTAGTTTGTTAGTATAAATGTAGCATCTTTGCCCAGTTAGGTTCAGTCTCTCAAGCTCCTCACAGTGTTTAGTCAGCATTTTACTTTATACCAAGGAGGAATTTGAGACACTTGTCATGGTAACTTCTGAGGTGGGGAAAAAAAAAAAAGTTGTCTATATAGGCAACAACTCTTAATAGAGGATCCTGTGTTCAGGGATTTTGCCTCCTAAATTCCATGTCTCAGTTTGTCAGTTGCAGGAGGTTTTTTAAGCTTTTCCTTGCTTACCAAATGTTGATGAATTTTTGAGATGTCAAGAAATTGCTCTGTCTCGGGTTGTTTTGCTTTTTCATTCCTAGCAGTGGCACAAAGCATTCAGGAGATGGAAGGTGGTGTGGTTCGGGTCCAGCCGACAATACAGCCCCACGCAGCTGCTGTCACCACTGCCCACTCCCCCACTTCTCTCTCCTGGTGGGACAGGAAGAAAAAAGCAAAAACTAGGTTAGTTGAGGTAAGAGTTCAAGGGAACACCACAAAGAAATAAAAGCAATCAGGAAGAATGAATAGTCTCTAAAGACAGTGATACAAAAAGCAGCATGGACCACACTGGCCTGGCCTGCCCTTCCCACCACCACATCACAGTCACCTCCTCAAGGCACACACCTTTGCCCTTGGCTAGCCCTTCCCTTATCTATACTGGGCATGATGTCAGTATGGTACCAAATACCTACTGGCTGGCTGGCTTGGCTCTAGTTAAGGAGTTGGAGTAGATGATCATTTGAGGTCAATTCCAACGCCTAACGTTCTGTGATTCTCAGCTTCTTGTGAAGGGGAAAAACAAAAACCACACAAAACCAAATCAAACCAAACACTTAACCTTATCCTAGCTGAACCCAGGACAGAAAGAAAAGGGAGCAAAAAATTTACCAAGAATATTTTAAATTATTTTTTTTTCCCCTCTGCTGTTGTAATACAAACAAGTAAACCTTTGGGGAGAAAATGTTTCATGAAAAGAAGACAGTTGGGTGGAAAAGTATGCAAAGTAGTTAATCGCCAAGGGGTTGTCCTCAAATGTTTATGTTTTGGATTTATGTTCAAGAGTGGTTTTTTTAATAATCACAGAATCAGAGAAAAGACCTTTTAAGATCATCAAGTCCAGCCACTGAACTCTACCGAGTCTGGTGTTGAACCATGTCACTCAGGACCACATCTACACAACTTACCTCCAGGGACAGAGATTCAACCACCTCCTTAAGGAGCCACCTCCAGGGTTTGAGAACCCTTTCAGTGGAGATGTTTCTTGTAATGTCTAACTTAAACCTCCTCTGGTGCAGTTTGAGGCCATTTCCTCTTGTCTTGTTCTCTGATTGGATAGGTCAACCCTCATCTGGTTTCAGACGGCTTTCAGGGAGTTGCAGAGAGCCAGAAGGTCTCCCCTCAGCCTCCTTTTCTCCAACCTGAACAGCTCCAGGTGCCTCAGCTGCTCCTCACAAGACTTGAATTCTCCAAACCTTTCACCAACTTCATTGCCCATCTAGTGGTAAGGAAAACAAATAAAAAACAGCCAAAAATATCTGAAATACTTGCTTTATTAGCTCTGCCTGAACTTTTACAACATGCTGGCTTTAAGGAGGGCATTGAAGTTCTCACCTAGTTTCTTTTCAGAATCATAGTATCTCTGAAGGACTGACTGCTCTTCAGCAAAGATTATCAGGGGGCTGAAGATGCATGGCTGTCTGAATCAGCAGGCAGGATCTAGATATGTTTTCTGTAGATTAAGCATAAAGCTGACTGATACTAAGCATGTATTTTGTTCTGGAAGAGGTTTTCTAAAGCTATAAATGAGGCACATTACTCTTCCTGTTTTGTAAACAAGTTGAGCTCTAGTGAACTGCATGTTCTGGTGGTAGTCTTTCCCACTCCCCTTTTGCACCAAGAAACGATGCTGCTATAACTGTACATAAAAGTATATCCTGGTTAGCAGAACTAAAAGCAGGTTTTGAATGGATTAGTGGCTAGAGAAAAAGAGGAAGCTGATGCTTGCAAATTAAAATGGGAAGACTGAAGGATAAAAATTATTCATGGAAAGATCTGTTGTGAGAACAAGAAGTTTTTGTAATACGTAGTGGGAATTCATTGTGTGTATGGATGATGACTCAGTTTGGGTGATTTCAGTTTGCATGTTCAATTTGGAGAAGAGAAGGCTCTGAGGAGACCTTATTGTGGCCTTCCAGTATCAGAAAGGGCCCTATAGGAAAGCTGGTGAGGGACTTTTTAGGGTCAGGTGATGATGGGACTAGGGGGAATGGAGCCAGACTAGAAGTGAGTAGATTCAGATTAGATGTTAGGAAGTTCTTCACTATCAGGGTAGTGAGACACTGGAACAGATTGCCCAGGGAGGTGATGGAAGCCCTATCTCTGAATGTTTTTTAAGGCCAGGCTGAGTGTGGCGCTGGGCAACCTGGCATGTCCTACCCATGACAGGGGGTTGGAGCTAGATGATCCTTGAGGTCCCTTGCAGCCCTGACAACTCTCTGAAACTGGTGCAGAAAAAGTAGAAGTGTGGAATATTTCTGTTCTGTGTTGTGACAGCATTAATGGCATTTTTTCTGTTGTTCCAGGAGGACTAAATGGCTCTGTGTTGCAGCACAGTTTGTAAAGGTGATTATCAACCATTCCAAATGTTTGAAGTAATTTCCCGTGTGAAACTTACCGTTGTTGATGGTTAAGTAACCATGAAATAGCAACAAAGCTTCACGAGGTAGAAAATCATTAATATGCCGGTGTGAGATGCTGATTGGCATGGCATTGATCCAGGGTAGAATCTCAGAGCATCTGTAAATGCTGTTGACTCACAGGATTGCAGCATGGTGCCAGGCAACAAGAGTTCAAGGAAACCGGTTGGATGGTTTACTCAGTGCACCTGGCTAACATTTCTAGCAAGCACATGCAGATAATTAGCTAATTTGGTTTAGGTTGTAAAAGGGATCGAGGATTAGAAGTTGAATAAGCAGGCTAATCAAGTCCTGAGTTTTAATACTCTGTGCTAACATATCATTTGTTAACTAATCTTGAATGAGTAACTACAAATGAGTGATTATTTTCCAGCGAAGCTGTCTCTAAAGTGTTCTGCCTTTTAGGTCGTAAGAAGGGACTCTGCTTTTGTATTGCTCTGTTACAGTTTCAGTGTGCCCCCTCCCACCTCCTCCCTCCCCTCTTACCAAGAGATAAGACAGGGATTAAAAAAAGGCAAGGAGAGTTTTCTTAGGTAATTTACACAGAATATTTTACTCCTCCAGTGCCGAAGTACCAGATTACATCAGCGTATATATGAAACAGAAAGAAAGGGAAAGGGAAGATACCATCCGGAGTCCCAATAACGAGTGAAAAATGAAGCTGCACACTGGAGACTTGGGAAGCAAGAGAGGGACCCAGAATCCCTGTCCAGGATGGTAAAGCCCTGCAGCCGTTAACATGTCCTGAAATCGTCATTTCCCACAGTGGAGAATATCAGCATCTTTCAAACCACTACAAGTTTGTAACACAGGCAAGTTGGTGGTAAGTAGCCTTCTTCTTTGGTGATATCTGCACTCCATACTGAGCTTGGGTTTCATTGTACTTCCAGTGTAGTGGAAAAACTTCTTCAGCCTGAAGATTCCAAGTTCCTAGAAACTTTGAGCTTAAGTACTTCGCAGAATCACAAAATGTCAGGGGCTGGAAGTGACCTCAAAACATCATCCAGTCCAGTCCCTCTGCCAGAGCAGGATCACCTATACCAGGAACACATCCAGGCAGGTCTTGAATATCTCCAGAGAGGGAGACTCAACAATCCTTCTGGCAGCCTGTTCCAGTGTTCTGTCACCCTCACAGCAAAAAATTTCCTCCTCATGTCTACATGGAACTTCATGTGCCTCAGCTTCCACCCATTGCCCCTTGTCCTGTCATTGGGCATCACCAAGCAGATCCTGGCTTCATCCTCTTGGCACTCACCTTTTACATATTTATAAACACTAATGATGCTGAAGTGGTTTCATTTTCAGACAGTCACAAAGCTTGCAGTATTACACTGAATGCTGTAGTTCTTTTAAGATGCTATTTAATATGAACTTTGCACTTTTTGCTCTCTAGGAAGGAGGTTAGGAGAGATCCATCCTGTCTGCAGACCTCCTAAGTGGTCAGGTATGTTCACAGTTTGTTTTCCATAGCAGACTTCAACAGGGAAGTACTAATCAAGGGAGTATTTTGATTTGTCACACTTCTATGGCTTGCAGAGGGTCTTCCATCTCTCTTCTCTAGAAAGAGCATCCTGAAGGCCAGACCAATTTAGGCTTGCATGCCCTAGTGATGAGCAGAAACAGGAGGTACCCAAATACCACTAGGAAGTTTGAAACTTTCCTATTTCAAGCATTCTGGTTTTATTCAAAAGAGAAGTTTTGCAAAGATTGGAAAGCCTTGTGTGTGTTGTTGTTGTTGTAGTAGTTAACGTTAATGTTATTATTATGATCATCATTGTTGTTGTAGTTAATTATCTTAATGTTATTAATTTTATTTTATTTTATTAAATGTGAATAACAACAACAACAACAATGTCTTCTAGATAAAATAAAAAGCTGACAAGCCACTTTGGGCACAAAGTTTTAGTTTTTCCTTGTACTACATAGAATGATCATAGAAGTGTCAGGGCAGGAAAAGACCTAGCTCCAGCCCCCCCGCCATGGGCAGGGACACCTCACACTAGATCAGGTTGCTCAGAGCCCCATCCAACCTGGCCTTAGAAACCCTGTCCCTGGAAGTTTTTACCACCTCCCTGGGGAACCTGTTCCAGTGTCTTAACACCCCCATGCTGAAGAACTTCTTCCTAACATTCAATCTGAAATGATGCACATGACCAATACAAGAGCATGAACAGCATTTTCTCCTATACATTCCCTCATTCGTATTTTCAGCCATTCCCTTTCCAGTTTCTAACAATCTACTTCAATGGATAATGGGCTCAGAAATCTAACTTGGAGGAAAATGTCTTGAGTTTTCAAAAAAAGCCTCTTTTCACATAGTGGCAGAAGATGAGAGAAATTTCATCCTGAACAAGAAATGCTTCGGGCAGAATCAGGAATAAGAACACAAAAGTAATGGAGCAAACCAGGAAATCTTGAAATGTCTGGAGCTCCTCTGAGCTGAACAGGATTTGGCTTCACTTAGTGGCTTCAGAGCCTTTAAAGCACACCTTCAGAGTGATCCAACAGCATGTCTGACGTCTCATGACAGCGCGAGTTTGCTCCTGAAAATGTGTGATTAGAAAGAGCAACTGATAAATAAACACAGCCTATAGCCTTGGTGCTGTGCTAATGTGAAAAAGGGAAGAGACTTGGCAGACTTCTGTTTAAAAAGAAACATTTCCTTGTACCTTAAATATGAACACTTTAAAATGACCTGTCCAGCACAAGGCTGTGAATTTCTGGCTGTGAGTGCACATGGTGCTGGCAGGAGGATCTCCATCTGATGTTGCCCTACCATGCCACCAGCATCCCCCAGGACCAGCAGGAAGTGGCACCACAACCAGCAGCTGGGCACATATGTTACGCACGCCTCGTGCAAAGCCCCTGATGAAGCTGACTTTGCCTAGTTGCCTACCAGGCAAGCTGGGTGCCATAGCCATCCCTTCCACCCCTCTCTTCAAGCATAGTTCCTCTTCGGTACTTGAGCTGTAGTCTATCCAACCCAAATCCATTGAACTCTGACTTCTCTGGCAGCTTGACAGGGTTCTGACATGGCAGTTTCAAGTTCTGTAGCTTTCTAAAGCTGATCAGCATGTTCCTTGCCCTGGCTGTTCTTGAGGCAAACAGGCAGCAGACTCCCCAGAGAGGTTGTGGAGTCTCCTTCTCTGGAAACTTTCAAGACCTGTCTGGATGTGTTCCTGTATGACTGGCACTAGGTTATGGTCCTGTTCTGGCAGCAGGGTTGAACTTGATGATCTAGGGAGGTCCTTTCCAACCCCTAACATCCTGTGATCCTTTGACCAACCAGTGTCCCTAAGCTAAGCATATTTACTCCCAGCTAGCACTAAGCATCATACAGTTGCTCACTTGCTCCTTCACAGTGAGATGAGAGAGAGAATCAGAATGTTCTATCAGCCTCACAGGGAAAAAAAACCTTTCTCAAGTTTCCATGAAACTTCCTATACCTCAGGTTCTACCCATTGCCCCTTGTCCTGTCATTGGGCATCACGAAGCAGAGCCTGGCTCCATCCTCTTGGCACTCACTCTTTATATATTTATACACATGAATGAGGTCACCCCTCAATCTCCTCCAAGCTAAAGAGTCCCAGCTCCCTCAATCTCTCCTCCTAAGAGATATGTTCCATTCCCTTAATCATCTTTGTGGCTCTGCATTGCACTCTCTCAAGCATTTCCCTGAGGTTCTTTCTGAACTGAGGAGCACAGAACTGCACACAATATTCCAAACATAGCCTCATCAGGGCAGAGCAGAGAGGGAGGAGTACCTCTCTTGACCTACTAACCACAGCTTTTCTAATACCCCCCAGAATGGCATTGGCCTTCTTGACCACCAGAAAAGCAGGAGTCCATTGTGGGTAACATTACTTGAGAAGACAAACACTGTAAGTCCCTTCCTCCTCCCTCCTTCAACTTTATGTGGTATGCTGACATCATATGGTATGGATATATCCCTTTGGTTGGTTGGGGTCAGCTGTCCCCACTGTGTCTCCTCCCAGCCTTCTTTCTGATGGGGTGATGTGAGAAGCAGAAAAGGCCCTGACTTTGTATAAGCCCTGCTTGGCAATAACAAGATCTTTGTATTATCAATGCTCTTTTCAGCACAAATCCAAAACATAGCCCCGTGCTAGCTACTGTAAAGAAAATTAGCTCTATCTGAGCGAAACCAGCACAGTGCTAAAAGGAACTTGAGGAAGATTCAAAAGATCTGGGGTTATGCCCCCTGGAAACTACATAGGAGCTGGAGCTTCATTTTCCAGTGCAGTCAGGCACCCCACACTAACTACAGGAGAGAAACCTGGCAGCTCTTTCTATCCCAAGTGCTCCCTGGCTCTGAGAATTGCTTCTCTGAGCAGAAATCAGATCACGACAGCTACAGGTAAAGGGAGGGGGGAGGGCACCCTTTTATATCCTTTCATCTTTTGTGTTTACATTTATTGAGTTCCAAACTTCGAGCAATTTCTAAATAACCTTTTGTTTTGTTTTCCTGGTCAAGGGTTAAATCTGAATACCTAAGTGAAAGAACAACTTCCTTATTTACTCAAGTCACAAGCAAGCTCCCAGCTTATTTCACAGCAGCATGTGAGCACGAGGAGGCAGAGAAGATGGTGTAAAGGCATGGCCTGGTCTGCCCCTGTGAATTGCTGCTGCTGAGAGGTACTGTGCTGTCCTGCCTGCTGTGAAAATGAGAGCATTGCCAGCTGCAGCCACTCTTGAGCTGGGAAAGGTGATTGCTGTTGATTGTTGCTGTTGACAAGGAGTCTGTTTTGGGGGTCCAAGAGACCACTTTGCACTGTCCCAAGCTGGGTCACAGGTACTGACGCTGTGCATGGTGTGAGCTGTTTTAAGAGAGCTCTCAGTGCACATCTACTTTTCTTCCCCTGGCAGCAGTCCCACCTATCAGCATCTGCCATCAGGCAAAGCAAAGGTCTTGGGGGGTGGGGCTTGAACTATGCCAAGACACCAAGGTCCCAGCTTCCAGATCTGTTTTTGCGAGCAGAGATGAGATAGGTGATGGGATAGGTGATGGGATAGCTTTCTGCAGTGCCGGGGACAGAAGGGTGGTTGCACCAGGGTGGATCACAGAGCTAAGTGGGAGGCCACTCAAGGCATGTCTGGGGTCAAAATGTTCTCTGACAGCATAAGGCAATATCCAGAGGTGAGGAGGAGAAGGCAGTAACTGTAGGGCAAATGCATGGCAAGGGACGGCGCTATGGAAGAGGAGGGCTGGGAAGGGAATGTGGAGAGGGGGGGAGGCAGGTGGATAGATGCCCCTCAAGGTGAGGCTAGACAGGGCTCTGGGCAGCCTGGGCTAGTTGAGGATGACCCTGCTGACTGCAGCGGGGGTTGCACTGGATGGCCTTTGGAGGTCTTTTCCAACCCGGACCATTCTAGGATTTTATGATTCTGTGAGCGGGAAGGCAGTCCCCGGCGGCAGGAGGAGGAACATGGGCATGGTGACTAACTTCTTGTAAAAGGGGGTGGAGAAAGGAAAGGGAGGGACAAGGAACGGGGAAGGAGAAAAAAAAAAAAAAAGAGAAAAAAAAAAAAAAAGATGGAATGCAAGGCTGGGGGAAGGGNAAAAAAAAAAAAAAAAAAAAAAAAAAAAAAAAAAAAAAAAAAAAAAAAGTCTGCATGTCAAGTCTGGGGAAATGCTGTGGGAACTGCAGCCGGGCACATTTTTTTATTTTTTTTCGTGTTGTGTTTGGTTTTGGGGTTGGTTGGGTTTTTTTTGTTGGTGGTGGTTGGTGGTTTGTTTTTTTTTTCCCTGTGATCTCCTTCTCTCTTCTCCCCTCGTGTAGCTGAGAGGAAGGAAAGGAAGAAAGAGAAGTAGTTAGGTCAAATGTGCCTCACTGTGCCGTCGGGGTGCAGAGGCTTGGCTGGAAGGATCTAGTTTCTTTTCGGTGGCAGGAAAAGGAGCCACAGGAGGAGGCAGAGACGGACACCAGCCATGCTCATCCCGTCAGGCTGCTGGCTCCTCTTCCTTTGCCTCGCCGCTGCTGGCAAACAGGTAAGGCTGCGCTGTCAGGGCTGAGCCGGAGGAGGGGAAGGAGGGTGTCACATCTCGCCCCGGAGGTTGCTTTCTTCGCCTGTCGCACGGAGGTGATGAAGTCGGGGCCGCGATATCAGCACTCCGGAGCGCGGTTGGGCGGAACAGCTTCGCCGGCCTTTTCCCTCCGTCTGGGTTTTGGGTTTGGGTTTTTTTGCCCTGCAACTCGCCCTCTCTCACAAAGGTTTCTCGATTCTTTAAAATCAGAATAGCCCAGATCCAAAACTCTGGAAGAAGCCAGAGAATCTGCAGAGAAAACAGCCTGCTGCTGCCCAGAACAGGGTGTGAGAAACCAGAAAATATTTGCAGTGAGGTTGCTGAGGGATATAATTTGCATGTAGAATGAAAATACGGCAGACTCCACCCTGCTGAACAGATTCATTCAGGGGAGCGTGGGCACACTTGTCCCTCAGGCGCAGCATGAGCGCCGGCGACCCTGGCAGCTGGGCTGCAGAGTTCAGCCTCTCCCGAAGGGGCACAAGCCCTCCCCTTGTGCTCTGCCCCACCTTGCCATCCGGAATGGAGGTAACACCTGGCAGCCCCAGGAGCTGGCTCCGTGATCTCAGGTCCACAGGTGGAAAGTTGAGGCCCAGCCCAACTACCTGACTTGCTTGGAGCTTTGTGTGCTGCTCATGACAGAGCTGGAGACCAAACCCCAATCCTGCAGCCTGTTCCTCTCAGGGGGAAAGTTCTGAGCAAGTTTTGGCTCTGTGTTTGTTTACAAACAGAGCATACTGTTTCGGCAGCTTCATGCCATGCCAGCTGGCTAATGGTCAGCATGTTTTACAGCCGAGACTGTTGCTGGTGTTGCTTTCAGAAAGACCGTTTTCTGTCAGGTCTTGCCGAGCCATGTGAGTGCCATCCGTGGGGTTTCCTGCAGTGGTTTGAATTTTCTCGGCCTTGCTTTGCTTTTTCTAGTTGCATAGCTTTAAAATAATTTCATCCCTCTCAGGTTTTTTAAACCCTTCTAGACTTGCAAACCATTTCCAAGTCACAACTGCAGGCACTTAATTTCCTTCATTAATCAATACTTGGCAGACTTGGTCCTGTCTGTATTTCTTTCATTTGAACTCCTACTATTTGTCTTTCTCTCATTATTCTTGTTTACTGGTGTCATTTTAAGTGCTTCCTTCAGTGTAGGGCTGTGACTTGGCCATGGCTGGGTTCCCTGAGAGCAAGGTGCACCTTAAAAAAAAAAAAAAAAAGAAAAAGAAAAAAAAAAAAAATCCCTCTGCTGTCTACAGCTTACAATTTAATGTCTGACCGCATAGTCCTGAGAGCCTTTCCTCTGAATCTCTAATCCTAAATATGTTGCCTAAAACCACACAGGCCTTTCGCCCCCCTCCCCGCCCCATAAAACACATTTCGTTCTGTCTGCTCTTGCTCCTTAGGCTTCCCTCAAATTGCTGCTTTCCGTAGTGATTTCTACATCATAGCTTTCAGGTGCTTTGTCCCATTCCTCAGTATCCTGTGAATCTCTCTGGGATTTTTCTGCCCTGGTGTTCAGGAATATGGTCAAGTACGGCATGATGAGGTGACTTAAGTGTTCTTTGTACCTTTGCTTCAGGTTGCTAACCATTACAGATTTTCCTCCTTCTGGAGCCATTCCGGTTTGGGGCAGTTGTTACCCTTGGAATCTCCTCGTTGCCTGGGACATGCTCAACTCTTGAACACACCTTGGAAATGCAAATTTCCATTCTATAGCTTCCAGCATGTTCCACCTACCCTGATGTAGGTGTTATTTCTCACCTCTCAATTCATAGCCTTTCAGAAGGTACAAAACCAGGGAACTTGTATTTGAGTGATGTTGAAATCTTTCCACTTCATTCAACACATGCTCAATTCTGAGTCTCTTAAGTGGTTGCACATGGTGCAATATTTCCACAGTCAACGCTTTGTGCAAGTAGCAGTGTGAAGAGTAGAGGGGTCCAGGAAAGTTGTCTTGTCAGTTTACATAGAATAAGCCACACTTTGTCAGAAACCTTGTTAACCTTAAATCCTATCTGCAACACTAAGCAGAATCTGCAAGTCAAGAATGTGAAAGCAAGGCAAGCATGGAGAGATGCTGCTCCCAGACAGCCTTTCAGGTTCTCCTTTGCCTGGCTGATTTGAACAATAGTTTCTTAAAAACATGTGTTTTCTGATGGAACAAATTGTGAGAATGAACATAGTAGGGCTGAAGTTCGTCTTTTGCACTTCTGTTAGTTTACTGAGTGGGTAATATTGTGGAACAGTGGTAAGGCAGTGTTATTTGTGATGTATTTGCTGCAAAGAATGAGAAACAGTTGGAACTGTAATTTAATGAGCACTCATAATTCCGCTGAGAGCCTTAGGCATGGTCATCATCATCAGTTTCACCAGAGAGGAAACAGGAACAGAAGTTTTGTGACTTGCTCTAGGTCACACACCAAGTATGGAGCAGAACTTCTGGGAGCAGAGTTCAGCCCTCCTTGTCTTGTGCTTCAGCCACAGGGTGATCTTTCACAGAACCACAGAACTTTAGAGGTTGGAAGGGACCTCTAGAGGTCATCAAGTCCAAACCCCTACCAAAGCAGGTTCCCCTAGGGTAGTTCCCACAGGAACACATCCACCACCTCTCTGGGCAGTCTGTTCCAGTGCTCTGTCACCCTCACTGTAAAGAAGTTTCTCCTCATACTGAGGTGATTAAATCTGTGTTACAGTTTGTAGCCATTGCTGCTTGGCTTATTGCTGCTGACCACCGAAAAGAGATTGGCCTCATCCACTTGATGCCCACCCCTCAGATAGTTGTATACATTTAGAATCATAGAATGGTACAGTTGGAAGGGACCTCAAGNTTAAATCTGTGTTACAGTTTGTAGCCATTGCTGCTTGGCTTATTGCTGCTGACCACCGAAAAGAGATTGGCCTCATCCACTTGATGCCCACCCCTCAGATAGTTGTATACATTTAGAATCATAGAATGGTACAGTTGGAAGGGACCTCAAGGATCATCTAGTTCCAACCCCCGCCATAGGCAGCGACACCTCCCACTAGTACAAGTTACTCAAGGCCTCGTCCA
>VWZE01015702.1:117615-136606 GCA_013396675.1 Eubucco bourcierii
ATGGCCTCCTCTGGACTCGCTCCAACAGTTCCATGTCCTTCCTGTGCTGAGGGCTCCAGAACTGCACACAGTACTCCAGGTGGGGTCTGAGGAGAGCAGAGTAAATGGGCAGAATCCTCTCCCTTGCCCTGCTGCCCATACTTCTCTTGCTGCAGCCCAGCCCTCAGTTGCTGTCTGAGCTGCACTCACACTGCAGGCTCATGTTGAGCTTTTCATCACCCCAGACCCCCAGGTCCTTTTCCTCAGGGCTGCTCTCAGCCATTCACCACCCAACCTGTATTTGTGCTTGGGATTGTGCCTACCCAGGTGCAGGACCTTACACTTGGCCTTGTTGAATTTCATGAGGTTGGCCTGGGCCCACCTCTCCAGCCTGTCCAGGTCCCTCTGGATGGCATCCCTGCCCTCTAGCAATTGATTCTGAGTTATTCGTCCTGGGTGCCTGTCAGAAGATGGAGTGTTTTGCTTTCTCAGACGCGATGTGCTCAGCTTCTTTGTACAGAGCAGCTGCATCCTATTCTGTGCTTAACTGGTGGAGAGCACAGCTGCTTCTATCAGATGGGAGTTCAGGCCTGGGAGAATGTGCGTTTGCAAGTACGCCGTAAACCAGTTGCCTGATTTGATGCAAAAGACTCTTCTCTTGTATGACAATGGGATGTGTTCTTCCACTACTCCATAATACTTACTTTATAGGGAAGTGTTGCTTTGTGCAAGCCTCTGGAGTTCTTTGCAATACAGAAAAATGTTGCCCAAAAATCTTAAAGTCTAAATGATGAAGGGGAAAGAAGAGCATAAAGATGCCCCTGCTGTGTTTTTTCGTAGGTTTTCCTGCTCTGGTCAAGGCCCAAGGAATTACTCAGCAGAGCAAAACTTCTATAATATCTAATCTTTGGCCGTTGGAATGGGCTGCCCGGGGAGGTGGTGGAGTCACCATCCCTGGAGGTGTTTAAAGGAGACTGGATGAGGCACTTAGTGCTACAGTTCAGTCAATTAGAAGGTGTTAGTGATAGGTTGGACTCGATGATCTCAAAGGTCTTTTCCAACCTGGTTAACTCTGTGATTCTGTAATCTAAACTCCTGGATTTACTCCATTGTTAACAGTGTGGGCTTCAGAGTGACTCTAATTCAGTTAGTTCACTTGACAAAATGCCCTTGCAGGAATGGTTCCTGTGGGTACTGGCAAGTTTTTCATTGCTCTGCTCTTTCCCCCACAACATGCAAAAATCTTCCAGCACCCCTTATGAAGGGCATATAATGCATCTAAATCTGAACCAATCCACGACTTAAGAGGCCTCTACCACTTCTCTTTTCCTGTCAAGCATTATCTTCCTGATGTAATTTCTTCTTTCCCACAAATGGGACCAAAACAAGCCTGCACCACATTTCACAAGCCTGTAGAATTCAAAGCTTCGAAGCCATCTCAAGGGTACTGATTGGCATCATTTATGGCACAGAGCTTCCTCATACTGTGCCAGAAGGAAAAGGAAAAGAAAGGCAGGTCAGGCAGAGGGATTAACTGTGGTCCACAGGAGATGCTTCTATTACCTGTTCTTGGCATCCCAAGCACCCTCAAGCTCAGAAAAGTGGGATGTCATTTGATCACTCATCAAGAACCATTGCAGATGGTAAAATGGATGCATCATAGAATCATAGAATTGTCAGGGCTGGAAGGGACCTGAAGGATCACCCAGTTCCATTCCCCCTGCCGTGGGGAAGGACACCTCACACTAGATCAGGTTGCTCAGAACCACATCCAGCCTGGCCTTAAAGACCACCGGGGATGTGGCTTCCAACACCTCCCTGGGCAACCTGTTCCAGTGTCTCATCTCCGTCACGTTGAATAACTTCCTAACATCCAATCTGAATCTACCCAATTCTAGTTTTGCTCCATTCCCCCTAGTCCTGTTACTACCTTAAAAAGTCCCTCCCCAACTTTCCTGTAAGGCCCCTTCAGATACTGGAAGGCCACAACAAGGTCTTCTTGGAGCCTTCTCTTCTCCAGACTGAACAACCCCAACTCTCTCAGTCTGTCTTCATAGGAGAGAAGCTCCAGCCCTCTGATCATCCTCATGGCCTTTCTCTGAACATGTTCCAGCATATCCAGATCTTTCTCATAATAGGAGACTCCAGAACTGGACACAATACTCCAAACTAGAGTAGAGGGGGAGAATCACTTCACTTGACCTGCTGGCCACACTTCTTTTGACGCAGTCCAGGATCTGGTTGGTTTTCCGGGCCGCAAGTGCACAGTGGTAGCTCATGCTGAGCTTCTCATCCACCAGCACCCCAACATCCCTCTCCCCAGGGCTGCTCTCAAGCCAGTCACTGCCCAGCCTGTATCAGTGTGTATGCATGCATAGCTACACCACAGAAAGGCACAAGAACCTTCAAGGAGTCCCCTCAGGTATTTATACCTTAATGCTATTTACAGGAATCATATCTGAGTCACTTCACTTTCTCCATCTGTCCCTTGGAATTCAAATGCTGTAAGACACTGCTGTACTGAGTACATGCACAGATGCAACAAACACCCTTGCTGCAAGGCTGTTCATTCTCCTGCTCCTCCCTGCCAACTTCCTCTCTGTATGACCTGGTCTGTATGGAGGTGTTCATGGTGACCAGAGCCAGCAGGGCTCCTACCACCACATGCTGTGACCACAGAATCTGTCCTGCACCCAGTGCTGCAAGGGGATGCTGGGACACATCCTCCTTCCATCCTGCACCCCGTGCTGCAAGGGGATGCTGGGATGCTCTGCAGCATGAAGACTGCTGGGGACTTGGAGGAACTGGTTGCTTCAGATGGTGGTTTAGCTTGGTGGAGGCAGGTAATAGGGAGAGGAGCGGAATACAGAGAGGGCTGCTTCATCATCCTCAGCTGCAGCCATGCTTCTTGCACAGGCTGCTCTCTTCGTGTCAGTGGACACTCGGACTTGCCAGGCACTGGCTTCTGCTGCAGCTGCTCACCCTCTGTTTTAAGTGTGTGCTGGCATTGCCTGCGCACAGAAGCAGCTGCTCTGAGGATGGTTTGTAATTACCGACGGAAAGCGCAAAGGCAAATATTTGTGGGCTACAAATGCTCTATTAAAATGAAGGTTGCACTATGGACTTGGTTCTGCCTCAGGCTGTACACAGTACAATAGACTGCCTGCAGGAACTTGCCCCGTTTTATGACTAAGTCTTCTTTGAAAATGGTCCAAAGTTCATGAAGTAGAAGAAATGCTGTTGTAGGACCTCCACAAGTGGCTGAAAGTCACAAAGTGAGCTGCAGGAGGGAACCCTGCTCTGCAGCCTTCTCTGGCACCCACAGCAGTCTGCTGTTGTTTATGCTCAAGGGCAGCAGGGTTTGGTGGCCTTCAGGCAACACGATTTTCCTGATCCCTCTTTGCCTGACACCTCAGTCTGCAGTCATATTTGTGACACAGTGTGAGAGCCTAGGGACTCTCCTCTCAAAACAATGTGGTGGGGCAAGGCTGCTAGCCCCCAATTACTCTCTTGTCTGGAACAAGATGTGGCATTACCTGGTCTGAGTAGATGGAGTGATGGTTTTGTTTTGCCTTAATAGCTCCGCAGTCCCTTAGAAAGCGCTCACCACACCAGAGGAGTGATTCTGACTTAGACTTAGTCAGAAGCTGGGGTTCGTTCCATACCTATGCAGCCACCTTGGTTGCTCTTCACAGTGCTTCCCATGGTTACCTTTTTTGTTTGCCTTTTCAGGGTGTGAGTTCTCTGCACCTAGTGCTTGGGTTTCTTTGGTGTTTGTACAGCACAAAGGATGAGGTAGATGCAAACCATGAGCCATTAATCCCTACAAGATGGAAACCTACCTGTTTCCCACCAAAGTTACAGAGAGATCTTCTCTTGCAGGCCCAGGATGGGATTGGATACAGTTCCCCCCTGGCAGCTGCTGTCACACAAGATTGAGCATCCTACCCTCACCTTGATTCTCTGGGTCTTTTTCTGCCCATGACTTCACCAACATCCCTACAACAGAGGCATAACTTGGCCTCCCCGCATCACTTGGCCAAATGTGTTTGCAGTGAATCCCTACCTCTTCCCTGTGATGTCCCCAAAGGACAGGCTGGAGCAGAGGCTGCAGCAGAGGTTGGAGGCACAGTAGGCAGACAGAGAGCTGAGACTCAGAGCCACCTCTTAGCTCAGCAAAACCCACTCACTGGCTACTTCTCTCTTAAATCTAGTTAAAAGAGACCAGGAAAGGCTCTGTTTAGTAAAAGAGCCAAGCTGGCTGGTTTAATCCACCCTGCAAGAGCAAATTAGCCCAGAAGGAGGAAAGAAAATTAGGTCATTCACCCTCACCACTTTGTGGCTACTCCAAAAGGAAAAAAAAAGTATATAGGATCTGTTCAAGAATTACAAAGAACAACATTTGTGACTGCAGATGGGTGCAGAACATATTTAGTCAGTGGTCAAAGTGGAGGGAAAAGAAAAGAAAACTTGTATGGAAAAGAAATACTGTGAGGTTTTGTTAGGCAACCCATTAATCTAGAATAGAGATAGGGGAAAATGTGCTACTAAGTTCATATGAAGTCCTAAAATTCGCTTATGTAGCACTCAGGAGAGTCTATTTTGAGCATGTTGTTTTGCCACAGCAAACCCTTTTGCCTTGTGAGCATTGTGTTCTTCGGTAACTTTTTGTTGTTCAGTAAGCAAGGATGAGGATATTCCTTGAATTTGGTCTCACAGGAAAACAATACTCTCCTCTCTGATACCACATGGAGAGAAGCAGACTGCTTTGCAGAAACCAGCCAAAGTCTGTTCACATGAGGAGGAACTTGACTGGCCCACAGCACCTGACAGAATTCCTTGTGGTGACACCAAAGAGTAAACAGATTCTCAGCCCAGCCCTGATCTCTTTAATAATGGCAACAGCTTCTTCCTGATGGAGAAGGTACAGATCTCATCATGCAGTTCTGACTATAACTCACTGCAAGGCAGAATGGTTTGTGGGTGTTAAGTGCATCCTCTCTACAGGGCTACAGTCCTACCACTACCCTTCCTTATATCTGCCTGCAGAGTATTCAGCATTTGTTCCACGTGCAATGCCAAAATCCAGAAGGAAGCTAAAGTACAGGTGGTGAAGCAGGCTTCCCCTGTTCTCTACAGGCTTTCTCATTCATTTCAGCAATTTGTCCTTGTGCCCAAGAGAGCCAATGGCATTCTGGGATGCATTAAGGAAAGTGTGTCCAGCAGGTCTAGAGCGGTTTTTCTCCCCCTCTACTCTGCCCTAGTGAGACTGTACCTGGAATGCCGTGTCCAGTTTTGGGCTCCCCAGTTCAGGAGAGACAGGGACCTGCTGGAGAGAGTCCAACAGGGAGCCACAGTGATGACTGGGGGACTTGAGCATCTCCCATATGAAGAGAGACTGAGAAACGTGGGAGTGTTTAGTCTGGAGAGAAGACTGAGAGATCTCATTGATGTCTATAAATACCTGAGGGGTGGGTGTCAAGTGGATGGGGCCAATCTCTTTTCACTGGTCAGCAGCAGTAAGCCAAGGAGCAGTGGATACAAACTGGAACGTAGAAGGTTCCACCTCAACATGAGGAGAAAGTTCTTTACAGTGAGGGTGACAGAGCACTGAAACAGGCTGCCCAGAGAGGTTGTGGAGTCTCCTTCTCTGGAGACTTTCAAGACCTGTCTGGATGTGTTCCTATATAAACTACCCTAGGAGATCTTGCTTTGGGGTGAGGGGTTTGAACTCCATGACCTCTGGAGGTCCCTTCCAACCTCTAGGGTTCTGTGATTCTTCCTGACAGCTCAGCCAGGACTGCAGGGTCTCACCTCAGCACTGAAATGAATATGTTATGTTCCACTTCAGTGGCATGCTGAAAGGAGGTGGTGCATAAACATACAGACTTTTAACCACAGAGAGCTGAATGCCTAATCTGGCATCCAGAAATAGCCAAGCACAAGAAATCTCTCATGGTCTTCATTAAGACTTGACTTCCACTGGCAAAACATAGGAAAATAATCTGCTGAACTAAAATGCAAGAGGAAAGTGCTCCCCATAAATTACTGTCTTTATTATTCTTTTAATGAAGCAGGAATGGGTGTTGAGTTACACATGATGAGTTGTTGAGACTGTACCCAGAGAGGTGAGCATCTTGGCCTGTATCAGGAATAGTGTGGCCAGCAGGATTAGGGATGTCATTCTGCCCCTGTACTCCATGCTGGTGAGGCCTCACCTCAACTACTGTCTGCAGTTCTGGGCCCCTCACTGCAATGAAGATACTGAGGTGCTGGAGTAGGTCCAGAGAAGAGCAACGAGACTGGGGAGGAGGCTGGAGGGAAAGTCTCGTGAGGAGAGGCTGAGGAAGCTGGGGGTGTTCAGCCTAGAAAAGAGGAGACTTAGAGGGGATCTTACCACTCTCTACAGCTACCTGAAGGGAAGTTGTAGTCAGGTGGGGGTCAGGCTCTTCTCCCAGGCAACCAGTGACAGGACAAGAGGGCATGGTCTGAAGCTGTGCCAGGGGAGGTTTATGTTGGATATTAGGAAGCACTTCCTCACAGAAAGGGTGATTAGGCACTGGAATGGCCTGCCCAGGGGCATGGTGGAGTCACCATCCCTGGAGGTCTTTAAGAAAAGATTGTATGTGACACTTGGTGGCACGGTTTAGTTGATAGCATGGTGTTAGGTTACAGGCTGGACTGGGTCTCAGAGGTCTTTTCCAGCCTCTTTGATTCTGTAAGACTGCTAAACTTTCCTAGTGAGCACTGCTGTTGCACCTCTTTAATCTATAGGATTTGCCTCTGTCAGGCCTTTTCACAAGCACCTCTAGGTGTCATCTTTAGTAATGTCATTGTTCTGCAGCTTTCATTTCTGCTTCTTGGGGACTGCTGTCTTGCTGTTATGCCTTTTTGTTAAATATTTTGGTTTGGTTAGCTTTTGGGGGTTTTACTCTCTGACTCATCTTCAAAGCATTCTACCTCGTAGCTGTTAGGCTTTGAATTGCTGTGGCAGTGAGGATGTGTAGGTTAAAAGCTTGAGACTTTGCACCAAAGTGCAGGCAACATGCAAAAGCTACCAACTACCAAGTCAGTGAGGATGTGAGGTGTACCTTTCTGGCTGCTGCATGACAGCAGCCTTGTCTCTGGATGACAGAATGCTGTACACAAGCTTTCTATCCACAGAAAGAAGGTGACTAAGCCACAGATCCTATCGAGAGCCATTTGAACCCTGCTGTCTGTCACCTCCATCATCTCCCAGCTGATACATCTGAGTTTTCTATCTACCTTACCCCCACCACCCCGCTGCGAGAGTGGTCAGTGTAGCACTTCTCCTTCACGTAGTCTGACAGCTAGAAGTAGCTCTGCTGGGTTTGACATTGAGGAATGCTCCTTCTCACTGGTGGAGAGGCACCAGTTGCTCAGATGTTTGCTTTTCACTGGGCCCTAAAGCAGAGGGACAAAGGGAATAGTCAGGATGGGACTTTTATTGCTGTTTGCCTATTTCCCGGCTTCAAGTTAGTATCCTCTTGATCTTCTTTATTATCAGTTTTACTGCTCGTGTTCTTTCTGGCCTCTTTAGCTCTAGCAGGGTTTCAAGGACCTATTTTTAAGAGTGAAATAATATTTAGTTTTTAGCTGCTGCCATTTCCCGGCTCTGTTTTACCACGTGGTGGTAGTTCTGTGATGTGGTTTACTGGTCACTGGAAAGTTGACATCACCAAAAGCATTTCATTCACAGTCTAAGATTTTTGAGATGAATTACAGACCTGGAATTGCAAAACTGTGACTTGTGTGCTGCTTCGATTGGATTTTTGTCACCAGTGAAGTCTGTGAAGGAACTGTTTGTATTCATCATTCATGTGATTCTGATTGTCTTTAATGTAAGACTACTCTTTAACTTACAAAATCATAATTGTAAAAGGTCCCAGAGTAATTCATGGAGAATTGTGTTCAGTTCTGGGCTCCCCAGTTCAGGAGGTGCAGGGATATACTAGAGAGTGTCCAACAAAGGGCTGCAAGGATGACAAAGGGACTGGAACATCTGCCTTATGAGGAAAAGCTGAGAGACCTGAGGTTATTTAGTCTGGAAAAGAAAAGACTCTCTGGAAAAGAGAAGGAGATCTCATTAATGTTTGTAATCTGTGAAGGGTGAGTGTCTAGAAGAAGATGCTAGTCTCTTTTCAGTGGTGTCCTGTGACAGGACAAGAAGTAATGGATACAAACAGGGACACAGAAAGTTCCGCCACAATAAGAGTTAAAACTTCTTTACTGTGAGAGTAACAGAGCACTGGAAAAGGCTGCCCAGAGAGGTTGTAAAGTCTCCATCCCTAGAGGATTTCAAGACCCATCTGAATGCATTCCTGTGTAACCTGCCCTAGGCGATCCTGCTGGTCTTGGACTTGATGATCTTCAGAGATCCTTTCCAACCTCTATCATTGTATGATTCATTGTGCACTTTTCTGTTATCCACCCATAAGAGTGCCTGGGAGCACCAGCCAAGGACCAGTGCACACCAAGAGCAAGAACTTACTTTTATTCTTAAATATTTCTTTTTAGGCAAGTCTCTGAAATGGACAACAAGGTGAAAAAATCTGGAGTTTGCTTAGAAAATGGGTAGGGAGCTTGAAGGCTGAAGGCATAGAGTCCATACCTGTGAGAGGAGAGGGAGTGGCTCATATCTGAAGGAGAAAAGGCAATAGATGACTGCAGAGTCTGCCTCAGCTGGATACCAGGGTGCTGTGCTTGCAGGGTCTAATTTGGATCAGGAAACGTGGTCAAAGCTCAGTCCTCTAAATGAAGGTAACTAAAACCCCAAATCCACAGATTGTAGTTCTACAGCAGGCAGCTTGAAGGACTTCAAATGAAGTGATTTGGAATAAATTCAGGCTCCAAAAGATGAAGAACAAATGTGTGCAAAGCAGGACAGACTGTTGTTGTCTGTCCATGAATGCTTTGGCTCTCTAATACAAAAAAAGAGAGAAAAATGTGCTTTCCTGAGTGAAATAATGACAGATGAGCTAGGTACTCTCCAGAAACAACTACACTGAGCAAGAAGGTGTCATCTTAAGATAGTTAGCCCTTGATGTGTCTCTTCACATCTCAATTTTTGCCAAGCTAAGATTATTGCTAATGAGTAATCCTCGCTGAGGTCTCAGGTCCTGGTTCAGAAGTGACATGGGAAAAAGGCTGTGGAAACCCCCAAGCTTGTTCTTCCAGATTTTTTCTTTTAAAGGAAAGAGGCCTGTGCAATTCTATCTTCTCAAAAATGTCTGTCTGAACATTCATCTGAGTGAAAAGTAATTTTAGCATCCGTGACACACAGCTTCTGCTGCCATTCGATTGCTCAACGGCACCAAGAATAAACATTTCCTTAAGCCTGAGGACAGGAATCTGAGTGCTGCTGGTTCCCCCTTCAGCAACACCTGTGTATGTGTTTTTTTTTTTTTTTCAGGGCTGAGTAACACAGTGGTGCTTTGTAGCTCTGAGTCATCCAAGCTCTCCCACCCTACAAGCATAAGCACACTCTTGCTTAGCGTCCTTTTCAACAACAGCAACAACAGAAAATGACAATGAAATGCAACTGAGAAGACTGCTTACAGCTTGACTCTGGAACACAGCCCTCCTGCCAACCTTGACAGGAGCATGCTTCTGTTTCCAGAGAAGTCAGTGGTGCATGTGTCAGCATGCTTGACCTAACTGGATCCACTAAGCCCAGACTTCAGCAAGGCTATGTTTGCAAAAGGGCCCAAGTTCAGCCCTCACCCTAAGAGAACCCCAAGCTGCTTTTCTTTCCCTTCCTGTCCACTCTGCCTGTAGCTTTTGTGCTCAGCAGGTCCAGCCAGTCCGTACCAGACTCAAATCCCTCATGTTCACAAGGAGGTTGGACTCACATGGACACTGAGAGCTTTCTCTTCATGAAGTTGAGCATAAATCACAGGAGGGAGTGTTTATCTTTTTTCTTCTGGTCTCTTCGCCTGTCAGATGTATTTGTTCTGAAGTGGTGTGAAGCAAAGGGGAAAGCTGGCTGTTATTTGGGGTTTTGTAGGAACTGGTGCAAATCTGTGTCCTTTATACACTCGTTAAGTGACAAATCAAATTTGCACAGTATACCTAGAGCTCTTTGAAGCATACCTGTCCGGGTAGTGGTGGTATTTATTGGGCAGCTTCACCCACAGGAGACAATTAAAAGGATGACCAGGCTGGGTTTTGCCTTTCTTAAGCACCTGAGAAGTGATTTGACACATTCTCATGCCCCGAGCCCTTCTCTCTCTACATAAGAGCTCAGTGATGCCCAAATCACTCTGACCCACAGGCCGGCACCCGAGGAGAGGAAGGATGTTCCAGGGGTTACGAGGCGAGCTTGAGACTTGGGAGACTTGGTTTGGTTTCCTGTCACTTCTGTAAAGCCAGCCTGCCTCCGGGTGCAAGTTCCTCATCTGTGAAACCAATTGCACTTCCCCATCTCGGGACACTGGCGGGAATGTTCTGGTGATGGTGAAGCATCAGGTCATCGTGCTGCCAGCAGCACAAATGCTGCACAGCCCTCAAGGGAAGCTGCAGTACAGTTGGAGACTGGCAGAGGGTTCACAGGATCACAGGATCTTAGAGGTTGGAAGTGACCTCCAGAGATCATCAAGTCTAACCCCTCTGCCAGAACCAGACCATAGAATATAGCTCAGGTCACACAGGAAAGCACCAGACACGTCTTGAAAGTCTCCAGAGAAGGAGACTCCACAGCCTCTCTGGGCAGCCTGTTCCAGTGCTCTGTGACCCTCACAGTAAAGAAGTTCTTCCTCATGTTGAGGTGGAACTTCCTGTGCTGTAGTTTATATCCATTGCTCCTTACCCTATCACAGGGCACAACTGAGAAGAGTTTGTCCCCTCTGTCTTGACACCCAGCCCAGGGTTTAACAAGGGATAACCCAACTTCAGTGAGGCCATCTTTGCAAAAGGACCCAAGTTCAGCCCTCACTCCAAGAGAACCCCAAACTGCTTTTCCATCCCTTCCTGTCCTCTCTACCTGTAGCTTTCATGCTCAGCAGGTCCAGACAGTCCGTACCAGGCCCAAATCCCCCATGTTCACGAGGAGGTTGGGCTTACATGGACACTGACAGCTTTCTCTTCATGCTGTTGAGCATATGTCAAAGGAGGGAGTGTTAAAGCTCTGTGAATGCATTGGCTTGTGTGAAAAGGGGAAGGTCGTGGTTACAGCAGGGACTACTTATTGACCTCGAGTGTAGATTTAAGCAGCTGCAGCTGCGAATTACACTCCTAACAATAGTCCTTTTTGAACACTAAAGCTTGGAGGTATGAAACAATTGCACAAAGGTGGCCAAATGGCCTGCTCCCCTAGCCGCAGTGCCAGTGCTGTGCTGCTGCTCTTCAGGCTGAGTTGTGAGCCTCAGAAATTATTCCAGACCCTTTAGCTGAATGTTCTTTACTAGATTTGCATATCCTTCCTTAAAAAGGATGACTTTGCCCTTGCTCGACACTTCAGTAATATTTTAGTCTGTTCTTCTGAAGAGGAACTACCAAACTAGGGCAAACGAGGAAGAGGAGGACATTCTGTGACAAAAAATGAGTGACTGGACCCGTTTGTCTCCTTGCTTTTGGTGCCTTTTTGAATGGCCTTGAAATAGCAAATCTGTCGCTCAAGATCTCTCTCTGGTGTTTGGTCCTGCACTGTCACCTCACTCCTGTGCTGGCCAGTTTAAGGGGCTCGGCAGACACTGCCTGAAGTACATTACTGAAAACAATCTCCTTTGATGGCTGGAATGTTTTCAACATTTCCTTGGGGATACTGAGTGGGGTCACTGTTCAGCTGGGCTGACTTGATTTCCTAGATCACCTCTCACCTTGTCAACTCTGATTGTTATCCTGTGCCCCTCATGGGAGATGCTACACAAACCCCCACACACACACGCTACAATCTCTTTTCAGGGATTCATAGAGAGCTAGAAGGTCTCCCCTCAGCTGTCTTTTTTCTAGGCTAAGCAATCCCAGTTGCCTCAGCTGCTCCTCATAAGACTTGTTCTGTAGACCCTTCATGAGCTGTGTTGCCCTTCTTTGGACATGCTTCAGCAACTCAATGCCTTTCTTGTAGTGAATGGCCCAAAACTGAACACAGTGTTGAAGCTGCAGCTTCACCAGTGCCAAGTGCAGGGGCATGATCGCTCCCCTTCTCCGGCTACCCTGGGCTTTGAGTAGGCTCACTATATGTATAGGCAGAGCAGTTGCAAAGGTACATAAGAGCTGCACTCTGTCTGCTTTCCAGATGCCTTCTCTTGCAACACTTTCAAGTGGTTTGAAGGGGGTGGTTTGTATTTGGTTTGGTTTTTGAGAAGCAAAAAGCTGTTGGCTTAATTGTATCACCTCTCCAGATGGCTGCCTTGGTTCCATAAGACTGTCTCTGCAGGACACAGTAGGAGCCATAAAAGGCTGCAGACATTAAGTCTAATATTTTCTGGCACTAGCCAGGACTATTGTGTGTGTGTCAGTGGGAAACTGGGAACTTCTTCTTTTTCAGGAGTATAAATCGTTCACCTTACTTGTTTGCTTAATGTTATACATTAAAACTGTCACTTGCCCAGGTCTTGGTCTGAGGCCCTATCCATGGAATAGACTACAGAAGTGTCTCTGTCAACTTCTTTCCTTTACGATTCTTTTAAAGTCGTAGTTTCCAAATAATAGAGTACTGTAAGAAAAGGTTACATAGCAGGCCAAAAGTTCATAGCAAATGGCAAGATCCTGTTATATATTTGTCACTTGGCTGCATTACAAGTCCCTATGTGTGCAGCACCAAGTTCATATTCTTAGTGTGTCTACAAAGCACCTCTGAAGTCATAAACGTTGGGCAATTTTTACTGCTTATCTATCCAAAATGCTATGCAGGAGAACAGTTTTCCTCCTCACTGCCAGCACAGCAACTAGGTAGGTCTGAAACTCTCAAAGTACACTGCTTTCCATGTCCTCTCTCTCCTTCTGTGTTCCAGTTGTCACTAGAAATCACTCCACCGTGTGACAGCGAACAACACTATGAATACTCTGGACGGTGCTGCAGGAAGTGTGAACCAGGTATGTGGGCCCTGGGCTGCACCAGCATCACAACTAAAAAGCTTGTTAGAAACAGGTCTCTGGATCAGTAAGGCAGCTTGCTCCTCCAGCTCTGCTGATCTGTTGGCACCTAACCTTGCGGATGGATTATTTCAGGCTTATGAGTGCCTTCCAGTGCAGGAGTGGTCCTGCTGACCTCAGCAAAAGCCATAGCAGCTGCTTTGTTGAGATAGCAGTTCAGCACTGCAGGACACAGAAAGCAGGTTACTTCTCATGCATCTAGACAGGAATGTTCCCAGGCTGTAAGCTTCATGGGTGCTTAAGTGGGGGCCAGACTGAAGAACTGAGAAGGTGGCAGGAAGAAATGATTGTCCCAAGCAGTACAGGAGTGTTATCCTCACCCGTTAGCATCGTGTGAAAGTTACAAATGACCTTCTTGTCCTTCTCTCATTCACAGGGAAGCATATGTCTGCTAGATGCACTAGCACCTCTGATACTGTGTGCCAACCATGTGGTCCAAATGAGTATATGGATGTCTGGAATGAAGAGGATAAATGCTTACTACATAAAATATGTGATCAAGGTGAGCTGTTCATACTGAGGAAAATTGTCAAAGAAAGCCAATAGCATTCTGGTTTGGATTAGAAATGCTGTGTCCAGCAGGAGTATTGAGGTGATTGTCCCCTTGTACTCAGCTTTGGTGAGGCCGCCTCAAGTATTGATTTCGGTTTTGGGCACCTCAATACAAGAAAGATGTGGAGGTGCTGGAGCGAGTGCAGAGGAGGGCAACAAAGCTGGGGAAGGGCCTGGAGAATAAGTCTTATGAGGAGCAGCTGAAGGAGCTGGGGACGGTTAGTTTGAAAAAGAGGAGGCTGAGAGGAGACCTCATCACTGTCTACAGCTACCTGAAAGGACATTGTGGAGAGGTTGGTGCTGGTCTCTTCTCACAGGTAGTGATAGAACAAGAGGGAATGCCTTCAAGCTACAACTGGGTGGGTTTAGACTGGACATTAGGAAGAATTTTTTCTTAGCAAGAGTGATCAGGCATTGGAATGGGCTGCCCAGGGAGGTGGTGAAGTCACCAACCCTGAATGTGTTTAAAAGGCATTTGGCTGTGGTGCTTGGGGATATGGATTAGGGTGCACCTTGTAGAGTAGGGATATGGGTTGGACTTGATAATCTTGAAGGTCTTTTCCAACCAGAATGTTGCTGTGATTCTGTGATATGAAGGTGGGAAGGGGATCTAGGGAAGCTGCTTTGTTCAGGTGCCTCACAGTGGAGGCCAGGCTTGCGGAAGTGCCTGGCAGACAGGAAGGTCCCCAGACAGCTGAGCACCACAGCCATAGTCTCTCTGCTGCTGGTAATGATTATCTTCACTGGGCCATTCACCCCTGTGAGTTGAATCTTAAAGGTTGTCCTTATGCCCAGCAGACAATGCATTCGCTTCACCTGCTAACATGTTTGTCTCACCCTTGTAGAAGATCTGTTTGCTTTCTACAGCAGCTACAAGGGAAAGTATTGCTCAGGAGTGCAGTATTTTTCAGGAAAGGGGGGTGCCCTGTGCTGACCAAGGGTCTCCCATGCTTTTGGAAAGACAGCATTTCCTCTCATGTGAATGGTTTTACATCTGCCATTTAAGCAGAGCAAACAGACAGAACGAGAGGTTCATAAACGTGAGGGTTATTATCAGAAAGATTTTTTACTGCCATCTACTTTCCCCCTTAGGGAAGGCTTTGAAAGAAGTGAACCCAGGGAACAGTACATCCCAGCGGCGGTGTGCCTGTACCATGGGCTACCACTGGAGTGAAGACTGTGACTGCTGCCAGCGAAACACCATATGTGCCCCAGGATTTGGAGTCAAGCACCCTGGTAAGACACAGAAAGGCAACGTGCAAAGTGAAATGCCTGGCTGAGGCCTATAGGAAAAGGCCTGTGTGGGTGACAGTGTTAAGAGAGGATGCTGCGGACTCTCGGGTGACTGTCAATAGAAGATATAGATCTGAGTTATCATTACCATTGCATGTAACCCTCCTAGACTGTTTGGATTTCCAAAGCTTCTGTCTCTGTAGTTTAAAGAGTATCTTGGCACAAGTGACTTTTGCAAGATGTCATACAGACATAGCAAGAGTTGCAAGGTGTTCAGTGCATTTCTGATGTTTGCTGTGGTCACTGGGTCATGCATTGCCTTTGGTACTCAGAGATGCATTCCATTAGGTGTTGCTTCTAAGGTTGAACTTGAAGTCAGGTTTTGCCCAATGACTTTGCTTTGCCATTTTATAATGTTACAAGCAAGTTAAAAGTAATTAACAGCTTTCAACTAGTGAAACTGTTCTGTTTCAGGTGACTCGTAATACAAGGATTTATGACAGACTTTTATAGTCTTAAGTCTGATCAAAACCAATATGCAAGTGTTTAATGAGTGGAAAATAGAGGCAATGAGGTTCAGAATTGTAACAAACGCTGGAAACAGCTGTGCCAAGCATGAAGAACCCCATAAACCCAGCACATAATACAGAGGATGAAAGATATGGACATGCTGGAACGTGTCCAGAGAAGGGCCATGAGGATGATCAGAGGGCTGGAGCACTTCTATGAAGACAAACTGAGAGATCAGGGCTGTTCAGTCTGGAGAAGAGAAAGCTCCAAGGAGACCTTATTGTGGCCTTCCAGTATCTGAAAGGGCCTTACAGGAAAGCTAGGGAGGGACTTTTTAGGGTGTCAGGTGATGACGGGACTAGGGAGAATGGAGCAAAACCAGAAATGGGTAAATCCAAAAGACTGGATGTTAAAGAGGGAGTTCTTCCTCTTGAGGGTGGTGAGATACTAGATCAGGTTGCCCAGGGAGGTGGTGGAAGCCCCATCCCTGGCAGTATTTAAGGCTAGGCTGGATGTGGCTCTGAGCAACCTGATCTAGCGTCCATGACAGGGGGGTTGGAACTAGATGATCCTTGGGGTGCCTTCCAGCCCTGAGAAGAGTGGTACTGTTTTTTATGCAGCCTAGCAAGCCCTGATACAGCATTTTGTTTGCCATCTTTTCCTGGAAGTGACAGTACCTGTTAGCGTCACTATCTGTGGCACAGCATCAACACAAGGAAGGGGAAGGACATAATTGTAGAATGATGAATCATAGAATGGTTTAGGTTGGAAGGGACCTCAAAGATCATCTAGTTTCAGCCCCCTGCCATAGGCAGGGACACCTTCCACTAGAACAGGTCACTCAAGCCTCATCTAACCTGGCCTTGAACACCTCCCGGGAGGGAGCAGACACAACCTCCCTGGGCAACCTGTGCCAGTGTTTCACCACCCTCACTGTAAAGAATTTCCTCCTAACATCTAGTTTAAATCTCCCCTCTGCCAGGTTAACCCATTACTCCTCGTCCTGTCATTACAAGACCTTGTAAATAGTCCCTCCCCAGCCTTCCTGTAGGCCCCCTTCAGACACCAGAAGGCTACTGCAAGGTCTCCTCAAAACCTTCTCTCCTTTAAACTGAACGCCCGCAACGTTTGTAGTCTGTCCTCATAGGAGAGGTGCTCCAGCCCTCAGAGCATTGTGGCCTCCTTTGGACTCACTCAAACAGTTCGATGTACTTCTTGTATTGGGGGCTCCAGAACTGCACACAGTACTCCAGATGGGGTCTGATGAGAGCAGAGTAAAGGGGGAGAATCCCCTCTCTTGCCCTGCTCGCCATGCTGCTGCTGCTGCTGCAGCCCAAGACACAGTTGCTGTAGAGAAGGGCTCAGGTGAGCACTAGTATGCTTTTTTCTGCTTGCATGTGATTGTCATTGCTGCTCTAATGTAATCTAATATCCTTCTGTCTTCAGAGCAGCTTTCAGGGGCTTTCCAAGGCACGGGTGGAGCAGTTGGTTGGTAGCATAGCCACCTTGTCCTCATGTGAAAGGAGCCTGCAGAAACTCAGCTATGGCATTTTTCTTTCTTTACTACATACAGTGCAGCAGGACCAGGACACAACGTGCATACCATGTCCCAGAGGCTACTTCTCAAAGGTCGCTTCATCCACCAATGAGTGTAAATCCTGGACCAAGTAAGTCCCTGTGTCTTGCAAAAGGACCACAACACCCAGAAGGCAGGGAGATGCTTGAGTGAAAGTTTTTTCTCAGTGAAGTATTTCAGGCTGTCTGGGCATCTCTGTTGGCTGTAAAGCAATAAAGGCATTCTTACAATGAGTCTTGAATTCCTCTTGGGGGGCAGCAATACAGAGCAGTAACAATAGAACTGTTGAACTGACACTGCTGAAACTAAAACAGATATCTGGGCTTCTTAAGGATGGAGAAATGCAAGAGAAGTCTTGTATGTTACAACAGAAAGCACTACTCTGCATAAATGTAGAAGCCATGACATGCTTCCTCTTTGAGAAATTGAGAACTTAAGCTCTTTGTCTTTCTCTTTCAGCTGCACAGCTCTAGGAATGAAAGAAATCAGGCCTGGGACTGACAAAGCAGATGCAGTTTGCACAGAATGGAAGATGCCTGAGCCATCAGAAGATGGTATCTGCCCTCATACAGATTATCTGTTAGACAGTAGCAGAGAGGAGGTGGGGTGTGCTCACTAAGGGTTTTGGCTGGCTCAACTCCATTCCCATTGTGGGTCACTCCTACTAAGCAGAGCTTTACATCTCTCACTGAAACTGCATAGCCAGCAGCACCACTGTTATACCCATGGCCTCCGTTACATTTACAGCTCTTGCAATCTTTCAGCCTGCTGATTCCCATACACACATTATCTGTATGAAGGCTACCAGGTTCTCTCCGTGCTTATTTCTTAGAAATGGGTACAATCTCAGCTGTCCCTTCTTGCCCACTGCCTATTTCCTTCCCCATTGTGGATATGGTGTCAGGGAGACTGCTTGCCTGGCATGCAGTGATCCTCCCTAACCTGAGATGAAGGACAATTTTGCCAGCTGAATTCTATAGTCTCCATGAAAAGTATGTCCTCTGTCCCCTGAGGGAGAGAGCAAGAGCAGCACATGGGCTGCTGGCAGGTTCCAGGAGGGCTTTCAGAGGAAACTGCATAATGTCTCTTAAGACAACAGGCCTGTTTTTATGGAGGTGGCTCAGTACCAGGTACCTTCAGTAAGGCTACTTGTCACACAGCTATATGAAGGCTACAGCTATTGTCTTTATGAAACTGAAAATCAAACAGGAAGGGTTATAAAACCTCTCTCCTGTGGTAAAACAGGTAAAACGAGCAAGGATTCATACTGCTGACAACAAGCTGGGTGTCGATGGCATTATCTTTTTTACATCTTTTTTACACCCTGCAGGAACAAACAGGATCCTATACGTGTTGATCCCCATCTTGTTTTTTGTGGCACTAATTGGCATTGTTGTCTTCATCATATACTACAAGAATAAAGGGAAAAAGCTGACAGGTATGTGACACTAATGATAGTCATGAATGTG
The DNA here is from genome assembly GCA_013396675.1 of Eubucco bourcierii. Taxonomy (NCBI): domain Eukaryota; kingdom Metazoa; phylum Chordata; class Aves; order Piciformes; family Ramphastidae; genus Eubucco; species Eubucco bourcierii. Next base: position 136,051 of record VWZE01015702.1, read on the forward strand.
ACAGCTGCGTGGCTCTCTGCACTCTGGCTTGATGAGTAATCACCAGGTTAAGAAACTTGGGAGTTAATTTTGCAAGTTCTATGCTATCCCTGTATCTGTGTCTGCTTTAACTAGTGCAAAACTGGGCTCAGATTCCTTTCCTCTAAGCAGGTAGCATAATGTATAATGCATTTCAAGAAGGACATAGAACTGCTTGAGAGAGTCCAGCACAGAGCCACAAAGATGATTAAGGGAATGGAACATCTCTCTTACCAGGGGAGACTGAGGGAGCTGTCTTTAGCAGCTCTTTAGTCTGGAGAGGAGGAAACTGAGAGGTGACATCATTCATGTTTATAAATACGTAAAGTGTGAGTGCCAAGTGGATGGAGCCAGGCTCTGCTTGGTGATGCCCAGTGACAGGACAAGGGGCAATGGGTGGAAGTTGAGGCATAGGAAGTTTCATGTAAACATGAGGAGGAATTTTTTTCCCTGTGAGGGTGACGGAACACTGGAACAGGCTTCCCAGGGAGGTTGTGGAGTCTCCCTCTCTGGAGATATTCAAGACCTGCCTGGATGT
>VWZE01015702.1:136686-202990 GCA_013396675.1 Eubucco bourcierii
GGGTAACTGCCCTCAGAGTGGAGGCAACCACTCTGTGGATGAAGGAGAGCTCATGCTGGAGGCTTTTATAGCAGTATGGCTGCTGTGCATCGCGTGGCACAACAGACCTCTTGGCTGAAGGGAAGCAATGAAAGGCTTACAGGGCTTTCATCACCTCCTCTCTCACAGGATCACAGAAACATTCAGGCTGGAAAAGACACTCAGGATCACCAAGTCCAACTCATATCCCTACTCTACAAGGTGCACCCTAAACCATGTCCCCAAGCACCACATCAAAATGACTTAAACACATCCTGGGTTGGGGACTCCACCACCTCCCTGGGCAGCTCATTCCAATGCCTGAGCACTCTCGCTGGGAAAAAAATTTTCCTATCCAGTCTAAACCCTCGCAGTCACTGATTGAGGTCATTCCCTCTTGTTCTGTCACTATTTACCTAAAATGACTTAAACACATCCTGGGTTGGGGACTCCACCACCTCCCTGGGCAGCTCATTCCAATGCCTGAGCACTCTCGCTGGGAAAAAAATTTTCCTATCCAGTCTAAACCCTCGCAGTCACCGATTGAGGTCATTCCCTCTTGTTCTGTCACTATTTACCTGTGAGAAGAGACCAGCACCAACCTCTCCACAAGCTCCTTTCAGGTAGCTGTAGACAGTGATGAGGTCTCCTCTCGTCTTTCTCTTTTCCAAACTAAACAATCCCAGCTCCCTCAGTTGCTCCTAATAAGATTTATTCTCCAGGCCCTCCACCAGTGCCCTCCTCTGCACTCGCTCCAGCACCTTCGCATCTCTCTTGTATTGAATTGCCCAAAACTGAACACAACACTTGAGGTGTGGCCTCATCAGACACAGAGTACAAGGAGACAATGCCATCTCCTTCCTCCCACTCTCCCTTCTCCCCTGTGACCTACATCTAGACAGGTTACAATAAGGATTTAAAGACAAAGTGCCAAAGGTTTGAAAACTATAGAGGCAATGTTTTTATCTGAAGGCCAAAGTACTGATAAGGTATGGAAAAAGTACTAGAAGGAAATTGACTAAACAGTAGACATAGAAAAATTTTAGCAAAAATGTAGTTGTATAACAGCAGGACACTGAATATGATATTAACACAGTGGAATTAACTTCAAAACTTACTCAGCTTGTGCTAAGCCCTGGATCTCCTTAGTTCAGGATACACTCATATTGTTTTGTTATTTTTTTTTCCTCCCCTTAAACAAGAAAAGGTTTTTCTATTCTATTTTTTCCATCATCTCTTCTGCCTCAGCTCCAACAACTTAAGCAACATTTTGGGAGCAGCGGAAGGGAAGACAGCAACCCTCTCTTGTAAAGCATATTTCAGCCTATGTTTTAGGAACAGGCTGCCTCTGCCACACTAAACACACGTTGTGCTAAATCTGGAATTCTGGGATGGGCTGGAGGAAATGGTGACTCTCATTGCAAACCAAATACTTATGATGCAAAGCATGTTAGAGGGGAATGTTCTTTATTTGACATTTCTATTGCCCTGCTGCTCTGCAGTCACAGTCCTTCATTGCATTTGCATGGTAAATCCTGGAGCCCCAGAGACTTGCAGGCTCAAGAAGGAGCTCTGCCTGCTGGAAGGGGAAACTGATGGTAAATGTGCAGACTCAACATCAGAGGGACAGTCGCTGCTGGGAATTGGCAGTGTACTTGACTTATCTTCACATACCCAAAACCAGCATAAGCTTCACATGTGAATGAGACTTGAGCCCTACAAGATCTCCTGAAAGTATAGAGAGAAAACAAGAATTGGTAACTCTGTTCTGTGGCAGTCTTTACCATAAAGCATTGCTGGACTTACAGCTTTTCCTTAGCAGATACTCCAATTAAGAAATGTCTCCAATAAGTGCACCCTGATTAAGTGGAATATGCTGCTTTTGAGCCTGCCATCCTGTGGTTTCAGTGGCTTACCCTCTTCTCTCCAGGGTCCTCACTCCTGTCTGAGTGCCTTTGTCCTGTCCATGTGACTCCTCTTGAAATAGTCTGTTAGACAGCAAGCGGGTCGGGATTGGGCCAGTCACAGCTTGGTGCGACATATGACCAGGAAAGAAAGCCCATTTGATGTGGAACACAGTTTAGCCGTGGTCTATTTTAGGAGCCTGGAAACATTTGTTCCACAGAAATATATCCCTGTTCCAGTTACAATGAATCCTCAGCTAGACCAAGGCTGGGAGGCTTGAACAGTCGGTGAAAACAGTCTCACTGGGTTTGATTTAGCATGATACTGCGGATTGTGAGGGGCTGGGTGGTTAGGTCTGTGGCTAACTTCAGTGCCTGCTATGTGTTACAGCTACTCTTTCTGTTTTCTCTACAGCAGATCTGCAGAACTGGGCTAACGACGTGTGCAGCCAAATAAAAGGAACTAAGGTAAAAGTTAAAGACTCTGTCGTTTTCTCTTTGGTTTAGGTTTACCTCGTGGCGTTCCTGACACCCCTGCTGAAGCAGACTCCATGTTACTGTTTGGCTAGAAAACAAGTTTTGAGTTCCTCAACAAACACTCACAGCTTTTGGCTTTTTCAGTCTGGTTTTCTGCAAATCTGAGGCATATGAAATCACCGTTCTTAAATAGCTTCTGAACCTGCCCTCTGGTTTCAGCCAGTTATTTGTGCTTGGGACTGTGCCTACCCAGGTGCAGGACCTTACGCTTGGCCTTGTTGAATTTCATGAGGTTGGCCTGGGCCCACCTCTGCAGCCTGTCCAGGTCCCTCTGGATGGATCCCTGCCCTCTAGCAAGTCAACTGTACCACACAGCTTGGTGCCATCTGCAAACTTGCTGAGGGTGCACTCCATTCCTCTGTCCATGTCACTGACAAAGATGTTAAACAGCACTGGTCCCAGCACTGACCCCTGAGGGACACCACTTGTCACTGGTCTCCAGGTGGACATTGTGCCGTTGATCACCACTCTCTGTGTGCCACCATCCAGCCAATTCCTTATCCAGCAGTGCTCCACCCATCAAGTCCATGCTTTTCCAGTTTGGTGACCAGGATGTCATGTGGGACAGAGTCAAATGCCTTACTCAGGTCCAGGTAGATGACATCAGTTGCCCTTCCCTTGTCCACTGTTGCTGTGACTTCATCATAGAAAGCCACTAAATTTGTCAGGCAANTGCCCTTCTCCAGTCAGCAGGAACTTCACCAGTCTGCCATCACCTTTCAAATATGATGCACAGTGGCTTGGCAACTTCATCTGCCAGTTCCCTCAGGACCCGTGGGTGGATCTCATCAGACCCCATGGACTTGTGCACATTCAGATTTCTTAGGTGCTCGTAAACATGATCTTAGAGTGGCCAGATCTGCCTTCTGCCAGCTTTCCTGAGCCCCCCTTCCTTCCAGGGTTATTTCCCATGGCACCCTGCCAAGGAGGTCTCTGAAGAGGTTGAAGTCTGCTCTTCTGAAGTCCAGAGCAGTGAGTTTGCTATGCACCCTCCTTGATGCCTTGAGGATCTTAAACTCTACCATTTCATGGTCACTGCAACCAAGGGTACCCTTCAGCTTTACATCACTCACCAGCCCCTCCTTGTTGGTGAGGACTAAGTCCAGCATAGAACCTTTTCTCACGGGTTTACTTTGCCAAGCACTGGCCAAATGATGGCATGAGCCTTTGCACTTGTTTTCCTAGCATTTTCCAGGTTAAAGCAACCTTGCCTCTGTGACTTCTCTTTTCCTAGCCTTGGGCCCTCTGAATCAACCCAGTTTCTTTCTTCGATTATTACTGATAAGAAAGGTTCTGCTCCCAGTGAGGCCTTCACAAATCACAGCCATTCAGATACACTGGGAGGGTTCCAAACCCTTAAAAGCAGCTAAGCAGGTCTTAATAATGCTTCTTAAGGAACAGCAGAATATAGCAGCTCTTCTAGATTTACTAACTCTTAAGTGTCTTTTTAAGAAGTATGAGTAGTTGTCTCCTAAAATTAAATAATAAATTTAAATAAATAAAATTAAATAATGTTACTGCCTCCCAGACCTCCAGATATGTTTCTGAACACCTGCTGAGCCCAGCATCACCAGTCACAGTTTCAGAGCAAAGCACTTCAAGACTCCAATGCAGCAAATGCAGCTCCACAGCAAGGAACAAAGCTAAAAATGGGTAGATTCAGACTGGAAGTTAGGAAGAAGTTCTTCACCATGAGGGTGGTGAGACCCTGAAATGGATTGCCCAGGGAGGTGGTGGAAGCCCCATCCCTGGATGTGTTTAAGGCCTGGCTGGGTGAGGCTCTAGACAGCCTGATCTGGTGTGAGGTGCCCCTGCCCATGGCAGGGGGGTTGGAACTGGCTGATCCTTGTGGTCCTTTCCAACCCTGACCGATTCCATGATTCTAAGGAACAACTGAGATCTAACTCTTCCTTTGTTATCTAGAAAATAGCCTTCTGCTGATCTATTTATTAAACCTGCTTTTATTTTATATTTCTTTCAGGAGCCCCCAAGAGACACATTTGTTACAGTGAACATCACAACTGCTGCTGTGCCCCAGACCTCTGAAGGCAGGCATCTGCTGGGCCCCACTTGCTCTGCTGCCCCTGGAAGCTCGTGCTGCACCGGTGGCCACGCTCCTTGCAGGAATGGGAGCCCCAGCATGGTACCATGCATGGTGGGAGGGAGCTTCCAAAAGTTCTCTGAGGTAACTGAGACTGCTGATGGCCGTTCTCCACCAGTTCCTACAGAAGATGAATACATGGACAGGGATCTTGACCCCACTGGTTATTTATCTTTGCTAAGTCAGACTGCCAGTAAGACCATGTCGTCGTTTTCAGAACCGATGGAGGCAGGGGAGAATGACAGCTTGAATCAGTACTTTTCAGGGATTGGGAGCACAGAGGATGTGTCAGTCTCTCAAGGCTGCCACCTTTCCTCCAGTGTAGATGGGGAACACACTGCAGTGGATAAACTTCTTCAGAAATCTTGCCAACATGCCCACAGTTGCCCCAGAGAAACGGGCAACAAAGACACAAATGGTTGTGCAACAAACTGTGACTCAGAGAAGATCTGTGTGAGGTGTGGCATTTCGTATAGGGAATCTCCCAGAAATTGGAGCAAACCCTGTTGTGCTGTGGCTGACAGTGCCTCCACATCCCCAGAAACTGGATCCTATGCACAGTGTACCTGGGGCCTGAATTGTCTTTCTGCTGGTCAGAGCACTCCAGCAAGTGATCACACTATGGAGGATGCATCTTTGGACAGTACCAACACGAAGTACCAGAACACAAAGGGAAGCTCTTCAGGGACAAACAGCACCACTTCAGACCTCCCTCCAGCATCTGGTAAGCCCATTAGGCTTCAGCCATACACAGTCGTCTAGGATTATCCTCTCTGTGAGCTCAGTATTATTCAAAGGGTCTAATTTAGGAGAAAGGGAGAAGAATAAAGTGATGCCTTTTCACTTACTCAATCACTAAGAACTTGTAATATTCTGTTTTGCATGAGTTATCCTCAGAAATCATCCATTATGACCGAAATGTCAACATTTGTACAGGTAATTATTTTATGGAGTTTGTGTTTGCTTCTGGGTTGTTCTTTCTAAAAAGTTGAGGTTATTTAGGCTGGAGAACAGAAAACTCCAGGGAGACCCTGTAGAGACCTTCCTGTATATAAAGGGGCCTACACAAAATGGAAATGGTGTAAGGCAGTTTGGGTTTTTAGTGAATTCTCAAGTCATAAGAGCACTGTGAAGGACTGTTGTCCTACCCTGATTCATCCAGCAACACTGAACCCATCTTTTGGCTGTCATTGTAGAGCCAGGTAATTCTGTTTGGTGATAGTCAGTCTGTGTACTGGAGAAAACTTAGAAGAGGAGAGTATAGGGACCTGGAGGCTGAGTTAGGAGAGGAAGCATAATGCTGAGATGATTTCCCATTCAACAGTCTCCACACAGGTTTTTGCTATTAGGTTTAAGTCCAGTTACATTTATAATGTGGCCAGTGAAACTCCAGCTGGAACTGTAACCTGGTGGCCACAACTGGGTCTAAGATTATGTTCCGTTTTCTGCTCTTAGCTCTTTCTAGTTTAATTTTAGCACTTTCTGGTTTAATTTGTCAGGATTTAAATGTTTCCCTAAAAACAATTTCATGCAGACATTATTTCCCCATACACAAGTGCTCTGTCCCAATAGCAACTCTGAAACACTGTCACTAATTAACTGACTAACAGTTTATTAATTGAGTCAATATATCAGAACTGTCACTACCAATGTACTAATTCAGTAAAGATACCAAAAGAAAGCAGAGAAAAGAAATCGGTGAACCAAAACTAGCAGAAGGGAAGTTATGAGACTTTTCTGGATGAAACCTTCCTTTTTTTTCAGTATAAAAGTCTGCAGTCTGCCTGTCATGTGTTATTAGTCACTTTAGATTCTAATTTCTTAAAGTGAGATGATCTATTTTCATTTATGTTGATGCACTGCCAAGTGCAATGAGACCTCAGGTTTGACTGGGACACCTTAAGTATTACCATACTACACACAGCAGTCGTAAGCAGTTGCCCTTCTCTAAAACCGTATTGTGCCTTAAGGTTTCTCATGAAGACATTCTTGTCAGTCTATAAAACCCCACAGTGACATTTTTGAAGGCACTTCCCCTCTCAACATGCATGCCATGTGAGAATTTGAAAGTGTGTAGCCTACATCATTCTAAGACAAGATGCTCTCTGCTGCTTCAGTTTCCTGAATTCATGGCACAGTTTCACTGCCTGGTCTCTACAAAAGTCAACAGTGGTCAAATGAACACTGTTCATTGTTATTGTTATTGGAAGGTGACTTCTCAGCATGAGGAGGAACTTCTTTATTCTAAGTGTCATGCAGCACTGCAACAGGCTTCCCAGAGAGGTTGTGATGTCTCCTCTGGAAGCATTCCTGTGTGACTGCACTGGGTTCTATGGTCCTGCTCTGGCAGAGGGGTTGAACTCAATGATCTCTGGAGGTCCCTTCCAGCCCATGACATCCTGTGCTCCTGTGACTCTGAGGTACAACTGGAAGTCATGTGTTTGGTACTGCAGAATCACAGAATTAACCACATTGGAAAGGACCTCTAGGATCATCAAGTCCAGCCTATCACCTAACACCTTCTAATTAACTAAACCATGGCACTAAGTGCCTCATCCAGCCTCCTGTTAAACACCTCCAGGCATGGTGAGTCCACCACCTCCCTGGGCAGCCCATTCCAATGGGCAATCAGTCTTCACGTGAAGATTTTCTTCCTGATGTCCAGCCTAAACCTACCCTGGCACAGCTTGAGAATGTATCTTCTTGTTCTGTCCCTGGTTGCCTGGGAGAAGAGCCCAACCCCCACCTGGCTACAACTTCCTTTCGGGTAGCTGTAGAGAGCAATGAGGTCTGACCTGAACCTCCTCTTCTCCAGGCTGAACAACCCCAGCTCCCTCAGCTGCTCCTCGTAGGGCTGTGCTCCAGTCAGTACAGTAGTGCAGTGTCAGTACAGTAGTGCAGTAGCACTACTTTTCTTTCCAAATCTGACATGAAGAGGAAATAAATACATTAAGGAATAACAGGGGAAAACAGGAGATCTTGGATTTAAGCAACATGCTGGAAATTACCATCTTAGATCTGCAGCATAATTCTTTTGATTTTCTGTATGTGTGGCTGTACCTTTGGTATGTCCATGCTGTAGTGCCACCTGGTGAAACCTGAGCACAAATACTCTGTTCCCCCTTTGTAATTATTTCTTCTTTATTTTTTTTTCTTTTTTGGGCATGAGTTCCAGAAAGCACTACCTGAGCTGTGAGTAGTCTCAGAGTGGGACCTGGTTAATCTGTAGGTGTGTAGTGGTTTTGCACCACTATAGAATTTGGGTTTTACCCTCCAAAGGCAAATTACCAGGGTTATTCAGAATGTGGAAGTAAAATTAAATTATTAGTTACAAAAGAAGGCTAAATATAAAAGGTAATAAACATATACAGGTATATTTACATATACAACTAGACAATAGCCCATCTACCCCCCTGGACAAAGCCCAAAGGCTGTTGTCAGCTAACAGTATTATCTCTCCCTGCTCCCAGTCAGTATTCTTACCAATAACCCAAACTGTAGTTGGCAGAGAGAAGCAAGCAAGGCCAGAAGGAGAGACAGGGGGAAAATAAGCAAGCAAGAGAGCCCAGAAAAAAAACTATATGGCATTTTTAGACCAATGGAATGGGATAAACATATTTCTTATATTTTGTTCAGCCCCTTGGAGAGTCCCTCCCCTGAACACTCTGGAATTCTCTGGAAAAGTTTTATTTACAATTAAGATACTCAGCCTAAAGCTGCAACAGTAGGTAATGTGGCTGTGCTGGCAGAGAGGCTTTTTCTGTCTGCAGGATGGCCATGCCCTGATGGCAGCAGATAGTTACGTGAGGAGAGGGACAGAGCTTAGTTGTAGCTTCTGGACTGAATCAGTCTGGTCCTGCTCGAAGCTGTGTGTGGAGCTCTGACAGCATCATTTTGCTGGGCCTTGTGCCACACCCATATGGAATAAGTGGGCACACAGAATTCTGTGAAGCTTCTCAAAGCAACTGAAGCTTTGCACACAGTCATGCTATGACAGATCAACACAAAAGAGGGCAGATGATAAATTGGGGAGAAAAAGGCCATGGGTAATTCAATGAAGTTTTGATTTTTAGTTTCCCTAACACTCAAAATGACAACAGAAATTGCAAACTGGCTCACTTCTGTGAAACAGCCCTAGAAGACCACAGCAAACCTCTGGAGTGGTGCCACTTACAGAGATGGAAGGAGGCCTTCAAGTGCTCTTTCAAACCCTCCCTCTCCAAATTCTGAAAGCAGTTGAACATGAAGTGCCAGTTCCTAACCACTTCAAGTCATGTGAAAGGCTACACCATAAAGCATGAGTGCAGCAAGACTTAGGTGACTCACAATTAGGAATGGTTTTGCAGAGCCTTTCACTTCCAGAACAGCAACAAACAGCTTTTACCACCTAGAGGCCATTAGGTGGGTCAGAGAAAAGCAATTGCCCACATTGTTTCAATCCTTAGTGAATAATAACCACAAAACTTAATTTGTCATTGTAATTAATATAATCAGGTAGTCTGATGAGATCAAAAGGCTGAAACATTGCAGAGAATGAACCCTTCCCTTCTGTGAAGACATCCCTTATACTTCTCAGGTTGGAAGCACATCTGTTGGTGCAGTGCAAAGAGGTCTTGTGTCTGTTTTCTGTGCTTTTGGGCTTCAAATATCCTTCTATTGTAGCATGACACCTTCAGAAAACAGTGATAATTTTGCCAGCCAAATGAACATTATAAATGTGCTGGTCTGCCTTTTTTTTTTTCCCCCCCTCCCCACTGTCACACAGATTTCTAAATTCTTGATATCATATTGAGCACCTATAAACTTTCCTGCAATACCTTTTTTGCAAGTGACAGGCAGTCTGTATAAAGGCAACCAGCTATTTTTGTACTCCCATTATGCTTAATAGCTTTGGTGATGGCAAACAGCCAGACAGAATTGAACACAGGGGAAGCAACTGGCAGTGAAAAAAAAAAACTCCTGCAGAGAAAACTTATTGACACCTTATGTTTATCAGCCACACTTGGAAAGAATTCAAAGAATTGGCAATACAGTGGTTTTGCTGAAATAAATAGGATTGCCTGAGGGGTCATTATGAGAGAGACGCTTGAGTGCTACCCAGACTTGGTCATGAGTAGGCGCAGTGTCCATTGCTGATGAGCAAACATCACCCGTGGCTGCTAGAATAAAGGCATCTCTCTGGGCTGGGCCATGCCCAGCTACAATGTCTCAAATGTTGAGGAAAGGCAATGGTTAAGTGAATCACAGCAGGTAAAGTATTTTGTGGAGTGTTCATAGACTAGGGAGATTTTTATTATTATTATTATTATTATTATTTCGTTGTCTCTTTTTTTTTCCCCCCCCGAGCTGTAACAGGTTTGTTAGTTTGCTATTGAAATTTTGTTCTCAGCTCTTTGCTCTGAGGGAACTTTATTAATTCTCAGAGCCTGGTTCTGTCACTGCAGTCATCAACCAGCTTTTGAGTGGCAGAAAGATGGGATTTATACTGAAAAATCTTTAACAGCAGGCAGACTGACTGAAACTGTCACCCCGTTAGGCTTCTCTAATATAAACTCCATCCAGGTGAATCCATGAGGGCACCAGGTGAGTATTAGAGTGTACTTACCTGGAGGATCAGTACAATATAAGATAATGGTATAAGCTCCATGTCATTTAGACACTGGGTGACCCAATGGTCTGAGGTTAAGTCTTTCAAGCTACCTAGCCCACACAGTAAGATTGATTGTTTACCAGAGGGGGAGAGGGAACCCTCTACTGTGATGCCTAGGACTACCAAGAAAAAAAAAAAACCCAACTCATAATTAGACAATAATGACCATTTCCTCATCAACTGCAGGCAGAGCCAGTTTGGATGGAAGCTTGTGCATCCGGCAGCAAGGAGAGCATGAGATCATTGTGCTCTCTCTTGCTTCCCAGAGTGCAATCGAGAGAGCAAATGTTTCCAAGCCTTCCAGACAGGCTCCCTGTGGATGACAGGCTTTGTCCTAAGGAGGCAAAAGTGGAAATAATGAAAAGATCCAGTGGAAGGCATTGGTTATAACAGCAACCTCGTGTTATGGGGGAAAAAATAACGAAACAAGTAAAGCTACCACAAGGGATTAAGTTGACCGTGCTAAGTGTCTATCTCATGAGGGGAAAATATTAATCACATGTGTCTCCTTTTCTCCCCCCCTTCTTCCCCAGGAAATGTGACTGGAAACAGTAACTCCACCTTTATCTCAAGTGGACAAGTAATGAATTTTAAGGGCGACATCATTGTCGTCTACCTTAGCCAAAACTCCCAGGAGGGGGCAACGGCCTCAGGGCCAAGTGAAGAAAATGTGGGCAGCCCTGTCCAGGAGGAGAACCTCAGCCGATGCGAAACTTTTGCCGGCAACACCCAGCACTACAAGGAGAAATGTGCAGAGCTGCAAGGCGCCTCCCTGGTGACGAGGAGTGGGGGGCTGCAGCGGGGCCCATCCTGCTCCACCCAGGCCTCCCAGCCCGTGCAGGAGGAGGGGAAGCTGGGACACTGCTCAGAGAAAGTGTTGAACTGAGGCGAGCCAATGGCCTTGCTGTGGGCCAAGGCACTGACCAACAGTCTGCGAGGAGGTGCGAGGCTGCTCTTGTGGGGCTGCCAAAATCCTAGGTATCACTACAGATTGGGAAACTGTTACTGCCCGTGGTGTCTCTTGGGAAATTTTACAGCTGGAAAGGACCTTCGTGGCGTAGGTGTTGGTGGTGGTGCTCTCATTGAGAAGGTTACCAGTGGGAACAGGTGCACGTATGAAGCTGGGCACACTGCCCCCCACTCTAGAAGCAGCAGCAGGGCTCACTTCTCTCCCACCCCGAGCAGGAGTCTCACTGCCCACCCCTTTCTCCCTAGCATCTCTCTCCGGCAAGCAGTGAAGAAGAGCTGAAGAGAGCCCTCAGGCCAGGGACATTGTGAGGAGGAGGGTGTGGCTGACCAGGCACGCAGCATATACTCCCTGAGAGAGGCCAACATGGCAGAGGACTGCGCTTAAAATGGCCTCTCAGCTCTGCCTCGAGGTTTTCTTTTTGCAACTAAGCTGCACCCATTTTGCTGAGTCCTGGGCCTCCTCCATGCCTCTGGAATGGAAAAAAGCAGACACCTCTGTTATTGAGCCCAGTACTGCTGCCAACATTTGCCTCCCTGTGGTGACTGGGCACATGGCATGAGCCCTTTCCTATCTTTCCCCAAAGAGCAGTCTCTACCAGCACCACAGTCAAGATCTTTGTCTGCCCCTTATTAACTTGTGGCTATGAGTAGGTACAGTGTTGCCCTGAGTGCACAGTAACAGGCAAAATACAGCTTATATGCCTTAAAAGCCTGTCAGATTAATCTCAAGTAAAGAGCAGTCACAGTTTTGGACCCAAATTCACCTCTATCTTATTGCACCTTGTCAGAAGAATTCAAATCCCTCAAGGTGAGACTGACTTGTGCCCAGCACACTGCTGCATTATTAATAATGACACTGAAGTTTAAGACACAGAACTGTTTAGCAGGTGGAGGAAAGGCCTGTGATAACCAGTTGTGAACATTTCCTGAATGACAGAAGAGGGAGGGTTTACCCAAAGATGGAGAATTTAGTCAGGGTCAAACACACATTCCTTTCTTTCCCTTAAAAAAAATTTGTCATTACCTCTGATATTTTTATTAGTAAGGGGAGCTTTACTTGGGAATCATGAAGCTATTTCCAGAGCTTGGCCTGTCTGAGCTGAAATCAGTGTGTAGCCACTGTCACACTGAGAGCTGGTAAGCAACAGGACCAAAGGTTCAGATTGAAAGCATAATACTAGTTGTAAGCGTAAGGGAGTTTCACCTCCTCAGTTGGTTTTAGTTTTAGGTCCTGTATCGTGCACTCTCCTCCAACAGCCACCGTGGAAAGGTCAAGGGAACAGAGTCTCAATGAACTCCCAAGAGGAGAAGATAGTATTTTAAATTATTTTCTGACAAGAAATAATTTTCTCCTGCATGTGTGAGTGCTGGAGGCTATCTTTGCTCTGAGGCTTCAGGAGGGTCATTGTCATGTTTCCTTATCAGAGAGAAATCTCTTACCTAGTTGGAATCTCATCTGCCCTAATGGAAAAGTTCTCTTCTAGGGAGGACTTCTCCCTGGGAAGGTTTTAAAGCTGAAGGGTTTACTGTGTATCTGCTCTGTTTGCAGTGTACTTCTCTGCAGGTGAAGAGCACCTCTAAAGCTGACAAAGTAGCGACTGTGTCACGATGAGCTTCTCATCCATTAAACAAAAGGATGAGCATAGCCACCTCCTCTACTCAGGAGAATACTTCTGTATGATTTATATAGCTGGGATGTTATCCCTGGGTTTCTGCCCGGCTAGTTAGATAGACATGGATCTCAAAGGGACCTGTTTATCCTTCTGATTTCCTTTGTCATCAGTTTGGAGCTGGGGCTTTTTAACATCTGTTTGTACAATGAGGCCCTATGCATTGGGCCCTGATTAGGAGGCTTCTGGCTGCTATTGCAATACACATAATTAATGTCAATAAAAATCTTAAAAGATCTACTTGAGGAAAAGTGAAGATTTTATTTGAATTAATGGAGAAAATTCAATACGTTATTATATGGCTATGCTTACTTTGACAGAAAGAAAAAATGAAATCAAATGTGAATACAAAAATATTCCTGGCTAGTGTTTTGTTACATTTTTTTGTATGTAGAATTGCTTTAACAAAAGCTGCTTCCCTACCCTGGTATGTGCCACAATAACGCAAAAGTGCATCCACACACATGACAGGAGCTCTCAGAGATCTGGTGTGGTAGTGCTTTACAGCTGAGAACTGGACACTGATCCCAACTCATTTCTGAAGTCTCTTCCTTCTCAGTATGCATTTCTACAAGTGTTTTAGTCTGAGGAGCCACAACATGCATTACCCATGAGCTTGAAGCTCAGCCACTTCAGGCCTTGAAGGGCAGCAGCAATTCTGCATTCAACTGTGGGAAAATGAGAAGCAATCTTTTGCTCAAGAGCACTTCTCACCCGTGGAAAACAGTATGGCATTAAAGATCAATATAAACAATAACTGCTGTTAATCTGTGTAGTTTGCTATGTGTTCACACAGAGATTTGAAATAACACTGCAAGGCTTACAGCATTAGGAATAGCATCACCGAAATGCTATAACTTCTATTTGTCCATTGAAGTTTCCTTTGTTTTATCATGTTGATGGTACCCAAGCAATTACATCCCTGTGTCTATTATAAAACAGAAGCCTGATGAAGGATGTCTTTGTGTTTACTGGGTATTTAAGAGGGCTATAGTTTTATCAGAAACTAAGCAGCAGTGGTCCCTCACTGGCACCCTTAAAAACCATTTATAATGATGGGAAAATTCACTTCTGCCAGCACATGACACTGGACATGGCAAAATGGCTGCAGATTCTTCATGTGGAAAAGTTATTTCTGGAGTATGTAATATGTATTATTAATAGACACTGAATAATGGTCACTGGAAAATTCAAGTATATTTGACCAAGTTGCATGAGGTTTCTGGCAAGGAATGCCGAACCACTCCAAACCTTAAAGCTAGTATTTCAAACCTCCTTCCAAATAACCATTGCCTATTTCAGTACCTCAGGAATACCTTGATGTGGACCCAAAAGGCACGTGATAGGGCAACCTGCCCACAGCACTGCTTTACAGCGCTCTTACTTGGAGATGCAGACACCAGAGATCTCTGCCTAACAGCATTTGGCCTATGGTGACACCCACCCCCTGCTCTGCACAGTGCTAAATACCAACAATCCACATTCACCTTGGCTGAGTTGTGGTATCTGGAGAAATCAAACTGCTAATGTTGTGGCAGTCATTGTCACTCTTGAAACAAGAGGCACGTGATCCCAGGTGTTGATGAGAAGTCCCATTTCAGACCATAGATTGTGAAGTGTTTCTCCTCTCTTCCTCTTGCCTGGTATTACCATCCCCATTTCCAGAATCAAGAGTAAATTGGTGCTGTACAATAATTTCTCTCGGAGGTTTGTCGTTGTAGCTTACTCTGCCCTCATGCTGCAATGACAATCACCTTCTCGAGTGGGAATGTTGGAGGGAATGGAACAACTCCTTAACATCCCAGTTTAAACAGATTCCTTGGCAGAAGTTTCTACTTTACATATGATTGCTGACGCCACATCAGCAAGATCTTGTAAGAGGCAAATCAAAAAGCAGCATTCCTCCCCCTAAACCAGCAGGAGGATCTCCTACTCTTCAGGTGGTGTTGCTGATCACATATGGTGTCCTTACCTGAAGAGAACCTGCGGGGTTTTTGTTGGGAGTTTTATACCTTCTTCTTTCTGGCTTGCTTTCACCATGCATAGGATGACTTACTTTGAGATTATTATATACTGTTTTCACTCTTTGTTATGTCTTGAAACCCATTCTAACCACCAATTTAGGCATCACTCCTCTTTTTGCAAGTACCTCTGCTGTCATGTAGTGTTTGTACTGTAGGGGGTCTCCATGAAGATCCTCCCCATTCTGATAGACCTTAGTGTATACCTGCATGTCCCAGTGCTCTCACTCCACTAAGTGTAGTTGCCCAGTTTTTCCTTATCATAGAATCAAACAGGTTGGAAGAGACCTCCAAGATCATCCAGTCCAACCTATCACCCAGCCCTATGCAAGGGATCAAAGCTTGTTGTGGCCACCAGGTGATGGTGTAATCTCTGCAGCAAGGTCTGCTAGCCCTCCTGTCTTCAGGACCTCCAGTGTTTGTCATGTTTGTTGCAGTTTTTCTGTAAAAGGGGAGGATGCCTGAGCACAAACTCTGGCTTGCAAACATGGTAATGACAGTGTAACATTTAGGACCAGTCTTGCAACAGCTGACTCTGCCAGTGTCTGATCAGAGGTGTTTTAACACTACTTTTAAAATTCTTCTTAATTTAGCCAGCTAAGTCATGGTTTCTTTGTTCCGGCTGAGGATTACTATAGCCCTTCTGGCTCATTCCTTACTTGCCTGATCACTTGAACAATCCTTGGACATCGTACTAGGTTTTACTTGCATCAAAGTTGCCAGGGCTGTCACCTCTATTAGCAGTCTCAGATTTCTATATGTTATATGCAGATGATCATACACAAAAATGGTCCTGACTTCAAGTTCCCAGGAAACTGTTGGAAAGTTCCACAAGGAGGGTAAAGTTGCTCAGTACTGTTGAGGACAACCTATGAAAGCTGAACATATACAAGTCAATGGGATTTGGTAGACTGCATCCAAGAGTGCAGTGAGGCTTCACAGAATCATACAATGGGTTGGACTGAGAGGAGTCTTTGAAGGTCATTTAGTCCAACCCCCCTGCAGGGAGCAGGAACATCTTTACCTAGATTGGGTTGCTCAGAGCTCAGTCCAACCTGACACGTTTCAAGGGATAGATGCCACCTCTCTGAGCAACCTAGGCCAGTGTTTCACCACCCTCATCATAAACAGCTTATTCCTTGTAATTAGTTCAAATCAACCCTCTTTTAGTTTAAAACCATTAGCCCTTATCCTGTCACAACAGACCATTAAAATTAATGTCCTCATCTTAGAGATGCCCCAGTAAGGTCTCTTCTCCAGGCTGACTAACTCCAACTCTTTCAGCTTTCTTCACAGGATGAGTGTTCCATCCCCCCATATAATTTCTGTGGCTCTTCTCTGGACCTGCTCCAACAGGTTCATGTCCTTCTTGTGCCGAGGACTCCAGAGCTGGACACAGTACACCAGGCGAGGCCTCACCTGAGCAGAGCAGCGCAACAGAATCACATCCCTGGAGCTGCTGGCAGTGTTTCTTCGGGTGCAGCCTAGGCTGCAAGTGCACGCTGCCAGCTCACCCCCAGCTTTTCTTACACCAGTATCCCCAAATCCATCTCCACGGAGCTGCTCTCAATCCCATCATCTCCCAGCTTGTTTTGATACAGGAGATTGCCCCAGCCAAGGTGCAGGAGCTCTGATTGAGCGGGGACGGGGACGGGGACGTGAGAGACAGCGGCAGTTTCAAACCCTCTGTAGCTCCCATTTCAGCGAAGTAAGCGAGGAGAAGGGGAAATTCTTAAAGGGGCTAAAGCGTGAGGGCAAAAGCGCAGGAAGCCAAAAGGTGCCGCAGACCTTGCCGCTACTTCTCGGGGCGGGAAGAGCTCCTGCCCAGACCTGGCTCTGACTCACTGCGGGCGGGGACAAGAGCGACGGCGGCAGTTTAAACCCCGGTGTAGCCTCCTTTTCCAGCCATGTCGCTGGGGCATAGGGCTCAAGAGTGGAGGCGGCTTTCCGAAGCGTAAAAACCGCAGCAAAAGGCAAAAAGATCGAAGGCAAAAGCCAGGGTGTTCCCGGCCCCCACCCGCAGGGCGAGAAGAGCCTGAGCGGAGCTTGAGCTCTTGGCCTGAGGCGGCTCTGACTCATCGCGGGTGAGGGCAAGAGAGGCGGCGGGAGTTTAGCCCCTGGCGTAGCTGCCATTTCAGCGAGGTGACCAAGACGAAGGGCTCCAGAGTGGAGGACAGCACCGAGGAATAATTTCTAAAGCCGTGAAAACGCAGGGAGAGAGAGAGGGTGCCCCAGCCCCTCCTTCAGGGCGAGAAGAGTGTTGGCTCCTGGCCAGAGGCGGCTCTGACTCACCGTGCACAGGGAAGAGCAGCCCCAGGGAGGGTGGCACTTGGCACAGGCAGGGCAGGCAGCTCTGCCAGTGGTCATTGCCCTCCCAGAAGAGGACCCAGCTGTAGCTTCGACTCGGCGGAAAGCTGTCACCAGAAGGACTGTGGTGACCCGAAGGGAGGTGCCAGACAAGTATATATCAGTCTGGGTCTCTGGCTGCAAGGAGTGCCTGAGTTTGACCCTCATATCAGAGGGCAGAGAGACAACACCTGTGTGTGGTTTGACCAGCTGAATGATCTGCTCAGCCTAGTGGCAGAGCTGAAAGAAGTGGAAAGGTTTAGAAGTACTGGAGAATGTGAAAGGGAGACAGATTAGTGGAGCCACACCCTACGTTCTTTCGGGCAAGGGCAGTAGATGGAAGCTCCACAAGAAGCAGAGAATCCACTTCCTTCTTGCCACCATGAAGACAGATGAGGAATGGAAGCAGGTCCCCGCTCAGAGTGGCAGGTGAATCCCTTCCTGGTCTCCCTTACCTTCCCCGTTGCCTCTGAGCAACAAACACGGGGCTCTGGAACTTGAGGACCAGGCAAATGAGGCAGTAAATGAAGATCCATCCAGGGAGTTGCCTAGGGTGAGTCAGTCAGCCCCACACGTTATGGCTACCTCTGTTAAGAAAAAAAAAAAGGAGGGTGATTGTTGTAGGTGATTTGCTTCTGAGGGGAACCGAAGGCCCAATTTGCGACCACACCAATACCATGGGGAGGTTTGCTGCCTCCCTGAGGCCTGGGTTAGAGGCATTTCTAGGAAGCTAGCTGGTTTGGTATGGCCCTCTGACTACTGCTTGCTCTGGGTTATGCAGGTTGTCAGTGATGATGTTGCAGTGACCAAAAGGGACTTCAGGGCACTGGGGTGATTGGTTGAAGAATCAGGTAGCATTTTTCTTAATCTCTTCAGTGGCAGGAGAAACACTGAAAGGAAGAGTCACAAACACATCTGATTAACATGTGGCTCAGAGGCTGGTGCTGTTGGTGGAATTTTGGTGTTTTGTTTTTTTTTTATCATGGCATCAGGCCTGCTGGCAACAGATGGAGTCCAGCTATCTCAAAGGGGAAGAAGGATTCTCACCCATGAGTTGTTGGGGTGGAATGACTCTCATGACTGGAGTGCTCTTCTGAAGGGATAGGTAAGGGAAGAGAGGCAGTAGGGTGGCTGCATGTGTTAGGGAGTATTTTGATTGTATAGATCTCAATTACTGTGATAAGGTTGAGTGCTTATGGCTAAGGGGGATGGGGACTGCCAGCAAGACAAGTATCCAGCTGTGATTCTGTTACAGATCACCCATCAGGGATGAAGAGGCTGATGAAGCATTCTGCAAGTGGCTAGCAGAGGTCTCACAATTGTAAGATCTTGCTCTTGTGCGGAACGTCAGCTTACCAGATGTTTACTGGACATGCAACACATCAGACAGGAGACAGCCTAGGAGGTTCTGGAGTATGTGGAGATGACCTCCTAACAGAGCTGGTAAGTGAGTCTGCCAGGGGAGATGCCTTGCTTAATCTGCTATTAACAAACAAAGAAGGGCTGGTGGGAGATATGGTGGTCAGAGGTCATATTGTATTTAGCAGCCATGAAATTAGGATAGAGTTCTAGAGTCTTGGCAACTAAGTTCAGGTGGGCAGGGGTGGGAGTGTTAGCAAAGCCACAGGCATGGAGTCCCAGAGGGCACACTTTGGCCTCTTCAGGATGCTGATTGAGAGAGTCCCTTGTGAGGCAGTCCTGAAAGACCAAGGAGTCCAGGAAGGCTGGACATTCTTCCAGAAGAAAGCCTTAAAGGCACAAGAGCAGGCTGTCCCCATGTACAGTAAGATGAACTGGTGGGGAAGAGGAGTGGCCTGGCTGAACAGAGAGCTCTTGCTGGAACTTAAGGAAAAATAGCGGGTGGCTTGTAACTTAGACAGATGTATTCTTTGCTGGGAAAAAAACCTGGCTGCATTGCTGAGCCCAGAGGACTGTGGTGAACAGAGTGAAATGCAGTTGGCGGCCGGACAGAAGCTGTATGCCTCAGGGTGCAGTTTTGTAGCCAGGGGTCTGGACAAGGGGATTATGCTCTCAGTAAGTTTGCAGGTGACACCAAATTGACTGAGATTGTTGATCTGCTTGAATGTAGGAAGGTTCTGCAGAGGGATCTGGGCATGCTGGATGGATGGGCCAAGGATAGTTGTATGAGGTGTAACAAGGCTAAGTGCTGTGGCCTTAACTTTAGCCACAACAACCCCATGCGATGCTACAGGCTTGAGGCAGAATGGCTGGAAATCTGCCTGGCAGAAAAGCACCTGGGGGTGCAACCAGCAGTTGGCAGTTAAGCCACATGAGCCAGCAGTGTGCTCAGGTGGCCAACAGCTGGGAATAGTGTGGCCAGTAAGAGTTATTTATTTCTCTTTTAATATTGTAGGTGCTTCTAACATACAGAAGCTCTTGCTCTTTGTGGGAAATACAAAGCAGTTTCCCCTTTCCCCAAGGATGTTTTCTTTTTGCATCATTTCAGTTCCTCAGGCTTTTTGCAGACTTAGCTGGTGATAAATGAGCTAGACAACAGATGGCAGAGCTCATGCTATAACACAGCAAATGTTTCTTTAACGGAGGTGCCCACTGATGCACAAATGAACTTCCTTCTGAGGACACACTTTGAATGTATTGAAGAATGGGGTGGATGCAAGCATCTCTAATGATTATCTCTGCAGGCTGAGATGTTAGGAAAAACATCCAAGGCTGGATGTTAGGAAAAAATTTTCCACAGAAGGAGTGATTTGCCATTGGAATGGACTGCCCAGGGAGGCGATGGAGTCAACATCCCTGGAACTGTTTAAAAAGAGACTGTGGCACTTAGTGCCATGATTTAGTTGATTAGATGGTGTTGGGTAACAGGTTGGACTTGATGATCTCAAAGGACTTTTCCAGCCTGGTTAATTCTGTGATTCTGTAAACATTTCCTGCAACTCCTGTCTCTTTCATCCTCATTCCCTGGATCCAACTTGCCTGCTGAATGGGTAACACCTTGTGGATACCTTAGACACCTGTCTAGTTCAGCATCTTCACTTATACTAATAGTCATTACAAGGGTTTTGTCTCCTTTGAAAGGATGCTGAAATATATTAGAAATAGGAGCAGCTTTCCTAGGAGGACAGGCTGACAAAGTTGGGGTTTTTCAACCTGGAAAAGAGAAGGCTTTGAGGGGACCTTGAGTAGCTTTCCAGTATCTGAGGGGGGCCTACAGGAAGGCTGGGGAGGGACTATTGACAAGGTCTTGTAATGACAGGATGAGGGGCAATGGGTTTGAACTGGCAGAGGGGAGACTGAAACTGGATGTTAGGAGGAAGTTCTTTACAGTGAGGGTGGTGAGGCACTGGCACAGGTTGCCCAGGGAGGTTGTGGATGCTCCCTCCCTGGAGGTGTTCAAGGCCGGGTTGGAAGAGGCCTTGAGTGACCTGTGCTAGTGGGAGGTGTCCCTACCTGTGGCAGGGGGTTGGAACTAGATGACCTTTGAGGTCCCTTCCAACCTTACTATTCTATGATTCTAGAAATGAGGTAACTATCTTTACTCTTCTTTAGGAAGAGACTGAACATGAGGGAAAAGACTTAGTTCTGTCCTGTAACCACTTTAACGAGTCTTGAAGACTTATTTACTTTTGGATCTCAATGTTTTGATGAGCAATTAGAGGGAAGCACTTTTCCATGCCACTGTCTTGTTCCCTCAGCACTTTTTCTTTTCCACTGGAGGTGGATGAAGGCCAGGATTGCCCTAAACATGGAGTATTTTTCTAAATAAAATGCACAAGTTGTTCCTTTGCTGGATGGATGGGCACACAAAGCTTTGCTATGCTTTATTGTGATCAGAACGTGCTTGCTGCAGAGACTGCAGTGCTGCTGGCTTGAATCCCTTGACATCCATGTAGATACAGTAAAACACAATCACAGCAGCAGCTTCTTTAGCCTACATCTGAGTAACAGCAGCCATGTTTCAAACAGTTAAGACATGCTTGATTTGAACACGAGTTCTTTTTATTTAATTTTATTTTTTCATTTTCTAGTTTTCTTTCCTGTCATTCCTTTTTCAGTGTAAATACAAAGGTCGTGGTTTTCAGTACTGTGGGTGACTCATTCTGACATTTGAGCAACGTGATCAAAAAGTGAAACTTGGAAGTCCCAGTATGGTGCACATTCCCTGCACCCAGCATGCATGAAAAAGGCCTTTGCTAGCTAGTCTGAGCAGTGCCCATATCAGGTATGACTGCCTGTGGACTTCTGTCTGTGTGTGAGATCAGAGAAAATGCTTTAAGCTGACAGTGCTGCATAGAAATAAGCAGGTTACCTTTTGCCATTGGGTAGGTACAAGTTCCATCTTTAGCAGCTGTGTGGATGCATGTACATGGGACATTAGAATATGCCTAGCATGTAGAAAACACCTCAAGGTCATCTGGAGTTGCTGCTGCTACCAGAGGTGTCACATCCAGTCTGCCATGAGAGACTTTTATGCTAGCCTTGGGTGCCTTTTGTTTCTGGAGGCTCCACCCATAAAACAGGGTTGTATTGGTTTAGGAGGCAGAAGAAAAGTATAAAGAAGAGAAACAACAAACCACAAACCCACAGAAAAATTCCCATCTTCTCTGATGTCAACTCAACATATTGGGCTGTGAGCAACTTGATCTGGTTAAAGAAGTCCCTGCTCAGTGGAGGAGGGTCTGACTAGATGACCTTTAAAGGTCCCTTCCAACCCAAACCATTATAACATTCTGTAGAGCCAACAGGCACCAAGGATAAAGCACTACATGGAAGAACTCCAACAGTATGCAATGCTTACTGTAGAAAGAAATAGTGTGTGCTTGTAGTAGGAGACTCTGTTAAAGGGCACTGAGATCCTTCATGCTGTTCTGACAGAGTCTTGAGAGGTTTGCTCCTACTGGGAGCTAAGAGCCATGTCATTGCTGAGAGGGTGCCACACCTCGTCAAGAACACCGACTACTGCCCATTGTTGCTCTTCCTTGTGGATATCAATGACACTGCGAGCTGGAACTGGGCAGGATCAAGGAAGAGTATAGAGCCCTGGGAGAGCAAATGAAAAGCACTGATGCTCAAGTTACCTTTCCTCCCATCTTACCAGTTAGAGGAAAGGAGGCAGACAGGTATAGACAAATAATGAATATTAATTCCTGTCTATGCAGCTGGTGCCATTGTGAAGGGTTGGGGTGTTATGACAACAGGACAATGTTTAATGACTATTACCTGCTAGGAAAGGGTGGCATACACTTGTCTCAATGGGGCAAGGGGACCTGTGGCAATGCGCAGCCCAGCTCACTTAAGAGGGCTTTAAACTAAAGGATTTGGGGGAGTAGTTCAAAGTGGCAACACTTATGCCATTGCATCCAGCCAGGGAATAAGCCAGGCTAACCACAGTAGTAACAAATGCTCTTCAGCTGCCTTCCGTGATGACAGCCAGAAGACCAAACACCTCAAGGCTGGGTATGACTATGGTGGTTCCTCTTGTTCCCCTCCAGGGCTGCCTTCTTCTCCAGTTGAGTCTCTAAGATGCCTGTGTACAATGCACAGAGCATGGGAAATAAGAGGAAGCATTACAGATCTGGGTGCAGTTATGAGGCTGTGATCTTGTTGCAGTCAGAGATGTGGTGGGATAGCTAATGTGACTGGAATGTTGCCATGGATGACTGTGTACCTTTTGGGAAAGGCACATTAGCCAGGCAAGGTGGTAGAGTTGCTCCGTATGTGAGAGTGCAACTGGAATGTAGGGAGTTCCGTTCAGTGGGGGATGAAGAACGTGTTGAAGGCTTATGGGTAAGAATTAAGGCGCAGGCTAACATGGCCAATACTGTTGTGGATGTTTACGACAGACACCAGACCAAGAAGTAGTCAATGAGGTCTTCTACAGACAGCTAAAAGTAGCCTCAAGATCCCATGTCCTGGTACTCATGGGTGACTTCAACCACTCTGACATTTGCTGGAAAGGCCACATAGTGAGTCACACGTAGTCCAGAAGGTTCCTGCAGTGCACTGATGGTAACTTTCTCATGCAGGTGGTTGATGAGCTAATGGAGAGCAGTATGCTGCTGCACCTTGTATTAACAAGCAAAGCTCTGGTCGAGGTAAAGGCTGGGAGCAGTGTCGGCTGTAGTGACCATGAGATGGTGGAGCTCAGTATCATATGAGGAAGAAGCAGGGCAGAAAGCAAAACTGTAACCCTGGACTTAAAAGAGAAAACTTGGTAATTTTCAAAGACTTGCTTGGAAGAATCCTATGGGCTAGGACTCTAGGACCAGAAGGTAGAGTAGCCCAAGAGTGATGGTTAATATTTGAGCACCACTTCCTCCAAGCTCAAAATCCGTGCATTCCTTGAAGAGAAAAGTGAAACAGAGAAAGCAGGAGACCTGCATAGATGAGCAAGAAGCTGCTGGAAACAGTCATATGGAAAAAAGTTTATAGTTTGTGGAAAAAGGGACAGGTCAGTTGAGAGAATTATAGGAAAACTGTCAGGGAATGTAGGGATGCAACAAGAAAGGTCAAAACCCTTTTAGAATTGCATCTGCCAAAGGAAGTAAAAGAAAACAAGAAGGGCTTTTTCAAATACAGCAATGGCAGAAGGAAGAATAGGGAAATTGGACCCACTGCTGAATGAGGTGGGAGACCTGGTAACAGAGGGTGCAGAGAAGGCAGAGTTACTGAATGCTTTCTTTACTTCAGTCTTTACTTCTAACTCCAGCCCTCAGGATTTGCAGTCCCTGCAGGTAAGAGTGCAACACTGGAGAATGGAAGACGCTCCTTTGGTCTATGAGACCTGAGTTGGAGATCATTTAGGCAAACTGAACACCCACGAATCCATGTGCGCTGATGGGATGTTCTGAGGGAACTGGCTGATGTTGTTGCCACACCACTTTTCGTCATTTTTTAATTGTGGAGAATGGGAGGGGTGCCCAAGGATTAGAGGAAAGACAGTGCTGCTCCTGTCTTCAAAACAAGCAAGAAGGGGGACCCAAGAAGCTACAAGTAAACCAGTCTCTCCTCCACTCGTGGAAAGGTTCTTTTGCCCTTCTGCTCTGATGCCTCACCTGGAGTATTGTGTCTGGCTCTGGGCTCCCCAGTTCAAGAGAGGGAACTACTGAAGAGAGACCAGCAGAAGGCTGTGAGATTGATCAAGGGAATAGAACATCTCTCTTGTAAGGCTGAGCGACTGGGGCTATTTAGCCTGGAGAAGAGAAGGCTGAGAAGGTATCCGATTAATGTTTACAAGTACCTGAATGGTAGGTGTCAGGAAAATGCGGCCAGGCTCTTTTCAGTGACTGAACAAGGGGTTGGACATAGGAAGTTCTGCCTCGGCATGAGGAAAAACTTCTTCACTGTAAGGGTGACAGAGCACTGAGCAGGCTGCCTCAGAGGCTGGGGAGTCTCCTTCTCTGGAGGCTTTAAAGATCCGCGTTCCTGTGCGTCCTGCCTTACGTGTTTCTGCTTTGGCAGGGAGGCTGGGCTAGGTGGTCTCCAGAGGTCCTTTCTAACGCTCACCACGCTGTGATTCAGACGCTGTGAAGCTGTGACGTTTACAGCCGTTCACGTTTGTTAGCTACACCGTAAACAGCACCAAACACATCCCTGCCGTCTGGCCAGCCCGCTGCCCATGCCGGGCCCGCCCAGCCTGCCGGCAGCTGCCTGCCTCCTTCTCACCGCGGCTTGGTAGCGCAACGCTGCCGCTAGGTGGAGCCCTCGGGCAAGGCGCGCACGGCGATTACCGCCACGGGTTGTGGGCGCCAGCCGGGAGTGGGGTCGCGGAGGAGGAGAAGAGTTTTGTGTTGCTGCCCGCCCCTTTCTCACAGGCTTCTGCCCTCAGGAGGAGTTCTTTTCGCGCTACAGTTCCGTTAGTGTCGCGTTGATAAGTGGTTGGAGAGGGAGGGCTTTATTTCCGTGCGGTTAGCGGAGCGAGGCCCCGGCGGCTGACGCTAGCAACCCACAGGTCTACGCTATGCCTCCGTGATGGCCTGGCCGGCAACAAAAGTGCTTGCTCTGGAAGCTCTGCGAAACAGTAGAGCCACAGATTCAGAGGGGTCCTCAAGAGCCAGCCTGAAAGAAGGCACAGAGTGTGTCATAAAGTAAGTTCGCAGACGACACCAAGTTAGGCTCTACGGAGGGACCTGGGTAGATTGGATCCGTGGGCCAGTGTTAATGGGATGAACTTCAACAAGGCCAAATGCCAGGTCCTGCACTTGGGTCACAACAACCCCAAGCAATGCTACAGGCTTGGGTCAGTGTGGCTGGAAAGCTGTCTGGTGGAAAAGGACCTGGGGGTTGTAATTGACAAGCAACTGAATATGAGCAAGCAGTGTGCCCAGCTTGTCAAAGCCAAAGAAAGACAATGGCATCCTGGCTTGGATTGGAAATGCTTTGTCCAGCAGGAATAGGGAGATGATTGTCCCCTTGGACTCTGCTCTGGTGAGGCCACACATCAGGTATTGTGTTCGGTTTTAGACACCTCAATAAAACAAAGATCTGGAGGTGCTGAAGAGCATGCAGAGGAGGGCAACAAAGCTGGGGAAAGGCCTGGAGAATAAATCTTATGAGGAGTGACTGAAGGAGCTGGGGTTAGTTAATTTGAAAAAGAGGAATCTGAGGGGAGACCTTATTGCTATCTACAGCTACCTGAAAGGACATTGTGGAGAGGTCGGTGCTGGTCTCTTCTTAGAGGTAACTAATGATAGAATAAGAGGGGATGGCCTCAAGCTACGACTGGGTAGGTTTAGACTGGACATTAGGAAACATTTTTTCCTAGCAAGAGTGCTCAGGCATTGGAATGAGCTGCCCAGGGAGGTGGTGGAGTCCCCAACCCTGGATGTGTTTAAAAGTCATTGTGATGTGGTGCTTGGGGACATGGTTTAGGGTGCACCTTGTAGAGTAGGGATATGAGTTGGACTTGGTGATCCTGAGTGTCTTTTCCAGCCTGAATGTTTCTGTGATCCTGTGAGAGAGGAGGTGATGAAAGCCCTGTAAGCCTTTCATTGCTTCCCTTCAGCCAAGAGGTCTGTTGTGCCACGCGATGCACAGCAGCCATACTGCTTTAAAAGCCTCCAGCATGAGCTCTCCTTCATCCACAGAGTGGTTGCCTCCACTCTGAGGGCAGTTACCCCGAGTAAGGGCAGGGCTGCAGGTGGATACCAAGCCATATCCAGGAACCACAGAATCACAGACTGTCAGGGGCTGGAAGGGACCTTGGAAGATCATCCTTGATACTAGGAAACATTTTTTTTCCCAGCTAGAGAGGTCAGGTATTGGAATTGGCTGTCCAGGGAGGTGGTGAAGTCACCAACCCTGAATATGTTTAAAAGTTGGTGCTTGGGGATATGGTTTAGGGTGAATCTTGCAGAGTAGGGTTATTGGTTGGACTTGGTGATCCTGGAGGTCTTTTCCAACATGAATGTTTCTGTGATTTTGTGATAGCTAGAAATAAAGTACTGTGTAGTGTAACCCTTCCTTTAAAAATAATCAGAAGATGGAAACACTGCTGTATCTGGGACCAACTTAACAGTGGCCTTCTGGTACCTGAAAGGGCCTATGGAACGCTGCAGAGGGACTTTTGATAAGAGGCTGCTATACAAAAGTAGAGCAGGGTGGATTTAGATTAGACATTAGGAAGCTCTTTATTGTGAGAGTAGTGAGACACTGGAACAGGTTGTCCAGGGACATTGTAGATGTCTCATGCCTGGAAATGTTTTAAGACCAGGCTGGGTGAGGCTTTGAACAACTTGGTCTAGTGGAAGGGGACAACTTGGCCTGTGGCAGAGGAATTTGGTCTGGATGATCTTTAAGGTCCACTCCAATTTAAGCCATTCTATGATTCTATCCTGCAGCTCACTGCAGGAGGGTTAGGCTAGATAACCTTTAAATGTCCTTTCCAATCCAAAGCATTGATTATTCCATGATAAATAAATCTTTTAATTTGTTTTACCCATTGACCAATCCTTAAGTGAAATGTATACATTTTGTGCCAGAAGCCTAAGAGAGTGCTGTCACAGAGCTTAACAAATGTCTACCCTACCTACCCAGTAGGGTAACTGGGATTCTTCAAAGAAATGCAAAGAAATCAGACATAAATCAGACAATATATCCAAATCCCTAAATCTGCTTTGAAATCAATGAAGATAAACTGTCTCAACAAATACTATAACTGAAATTGGAATGAGAGGAATTATGAACAGATGACGATAGTCTTAAAATGAGATCTCATCAGCTGTCGAAGTCAGTGGGACCTTGGGCTGCATCTATGTAATATGCATAATTATGCATTTTATCAAATGGATAAGCTCAGGAGCTTGGTGAGCTGGGCTGCAGCCAGCACTGTGTGTCACTCACTAACATGCTTTGCAAGACAGACATTCAGTTAGTAGAAAATAAAATCTGAATAGGAAATTATTAATTTTATTCAGCCTTGCCAACTAGAAATTAAACATTTGAGGCCATTGACTGTTTTATGCTAGTATAAAAGCTTTCTTCTCTGACTCTCGTCATACAAGGTCAAGAGCTGCCTTGATTTGAAATCCTTTCCTAGAAGTCTCCTAATTTCTGAGCTGTCTTTGAAAGCAGAAATTCTGGAAAAAACAAGCAAACAAACAAAAAAACCCCCACCAACCTCCACTTTTCTTAGAGGAGAAAAAAAAAATCCTTGATGTTTACTGTATAAAAAATTACAATATTGAAGTACCTTTTGTCTGCTGAGTCTAACCTGGACATACTTCTCCTAAAGTGAGCATTTTATTTCATGTGATAAATTCAACATAAAGGAAACAATGTTATGAAATATGCACTATAACATCTGCACCTTTGAGTCTGAGTGACGACATTTACAGTATTGAGGATAGAGTGCATTTGTGTGTATTTTCCATTCATCATTTCTGTAAAATACAGAATATGGATACATGCTAGCTTATAGGTGAAGAGGATGCTGGTAGCCTAAAAAGGAAAGCACTCATATAAAGTTGTCGATTTGTGAACAAAGAGTTCATATTGAGCCCCCCACCAAATTTTGGATGAAAGTGTCTATAAACAAGTTACATTTTGAAAGCAAATATTGGCAGCCTATTAGTATCCTGAAAGACTTTAATTGCACCACACACAGCATTAAAAAAAAATAGTAAAATATTTATATTTAGAAAGAAATGTCATTGAAAACAAAACCAGGACTTGGCTTTCCCTATACTACCTTTTAACAGATTTTGAGGCTTTACATATAAAGAGTGAATGTTGTGATGTAAAGCCGATAAGTAATATTAGTATATGTAAAAGAGGTACTACTAAACTCAAAATGCATTTCTTCTGAAAGAATTTTTTCTCTGTTTTTTGCCAAAGTTACGTGCATATAGGTTTAGAGACAAAGTCACCAGAAATATTTCCTTGGTGAAGATCTTTTCTCACTTCCTAACACCTTGACATCCCAAAGTGAGGTGTTTGGTGTCTCGTGGGAGGCTGGTGAGCTTTAAATGCCTAGTGGCCAAAGAAAAGTCTGGCAGGACAGAAGGAGAAATAGTGAGATGGAGGGAGAGCCATCAAGTACTTCTGGTGAATGAGAGGAAAAGGTGAGGTGTTTGACAAATGAGAAGACGAGATGCTGAGGAGCACCAGCTAGAGAGGACAAAGAATTGTTGAGAGCAAGATGCAAACAGAGAAAGAAGCGAACCCAAGTACAGTGGATTAGATGGTCAAGTTGTATGTAGCAGCATGTCTCAAAGTCATAAAGGGCAATGACATCCAGGAAGATGGAGAAGCAGGGAGATGGCCAGAAGGGCTTCTCTGACCCCAGGAAAGCTGTCACAGGTGATTGGTTGAGCCCTTATTTTACATGGCCCTAAGGACCCATGCTCCTGGAGAAAGGCCAGCATTTCTGAAGTTTACCTGTCAAAAGAGGAGAAGCTTCACTGGAAGGAGCAGTAAGCAGCACATCCTCTTGGTTGTGTGTCTGTGCTCACCAGTAGATCTCCAGATGTGTCCTCCAAGAGGCAGGAGCACACTGGGAAGCACTTAACTCTGTTGCATTACACTTGGTTTCAGAGCACATTATCTCTTCCTTTTATTTGCTACAGTAACCTACTATTAAACCAGCCAGCAGCATCTAAATCGCATAGTGAAGCAGTCAAGCCTTGCATTTAGTGACTTTCTTGCTGTGCCAGGGGAGGATAAGAGATGTCCACTTGGTCACTGCCTGAGATACCATCACACTCCTCCTCTTATGCACTGGCTGTTTTATTCAGAGCCCATGCAGCTATTACCCCAGAGCACTGAAATTGTGTAAGAAGATAAGGTTAGGAGTTTTTTTTCCCAGTTCTGTTTTTGATGCCTATTATCGTAAAACAAACAAACAAACAAACAAAAAAATCAGTTGACTTCTTTGTATTCAAACCAGTCTCAATAATCCAATTCTGTAAACCTCAAGTCCCAAAGTTCCTTCACATAAAGCTCAGGCTGCTCTTTTGCTTCTGTAGACTAAAGCAGTTCTTAGTGTCCTGAATATCAGGGAATGATCAAAAGTGGGTTCAGTGTTCAAACCTCTCTGTATGTCACTGTAAAGAAAAAAACTGTTTCTCAGGGCTGTAGCCTTACTTCACTGTGCCTCTTGAGAAATAGCTCATACAGAGGGCTTAAACCCTCATCCCAGCAGGACACTACCTTGTTCACTGAGTTTTAAGTCTTTAGGTCTTCTTCTGTCTGTTCCCATGCTAGTTTTCAAGTCAGCTGTGGAAATCTGTGGTTCTTTTCACAAAAGTTTCTGCCACAGACCTCAGTATATATAAATAATCATGGCTCTACTGGAGAGGAAAAAAAGAAAAACACCACCAAAAACTTTTTAGATTAATAGGAAGATGTGGCTGCAAAACCCTTGTCTTGAAGGCTCTTGTGCTGGTTTGAGGCTGATTGGAATATTTTAATGAGAAAAATTAAATTACAGGCTTTAAAAATAAATCAGTGGTGAGCTCGTGCATCTTGCTACACAGCCACTTTCATTCAGGTTTCAAGCTGAGGATTTAGCCAGTGATGTGGAGTGACCAAAGAGCCAGCACAGTGCAGGTACAAAATAGGAAAGGGCATCCGGGCAATAACCTCCTAGACTGCTTTCTCAGTAGTCTTCAGGGCTTTGTAGTGCATGGTCTGTGTAAGTGTGTTTCCTTTTTTATGGTATGGGCTTTCCATCTTTTAATTTGCTGAATATTCCTTATTTGTATTCCAAAGAAGGTGATGTGGTTTTGGGCCCAGCTGCAGCCAAGCTGTGGCCATGCCACAGGGCTGCTCACGCAGCTGTTCACACAGCTGCCCCCTTATCTCTCCTGGTAGAATGAGAAACAGCAACTATGAGCAAAACATAAAACCCCAGAGTCTGAGATGAGATGAGTTTAATAGAAACAACAGAAGGAATGAATCAACAACAGGAATAACAACAGTAGTAAAGAAAGTAATGTATGACAGGTAATAACGAATGCAACATTCTCACTGGCTGAGTGCCAAAACCCCAGCACTCAGGGAACCACTCAGCCCCTCCCTGCCAGCCCCTCACCACCTCCTAAATAGCAGGCATGATGTTTATGGGATGGGGTAGCCCAGGGGCTGGTTCAGCTGGCTATCCTGGGTGTGGCCCCTCCCAACATCTTATGAAGAAAATTAACCCTACCCTAGCTGAACCTAGGACAGAAGGAAAAGGAGAAGCTACTGATCTTTCTTCTATGGATCATTTCTCATTTCCCATGCATGCCCTCAGGTTCCCTCCTTTCTGCTTCTTAAAGCATACAGTTTCACTCCTTCAAATCTCTCCTTGGTTGGAAAGGTTTCTTGTTTTCTATTTTTTATTAAATTCCTTCAAACCTTTTTGTGAATATTTTTGACCAGTGAACACACAATATGATAACCTGATTCTGCCCAGTGCTTGGTCATTTGAAATGGTCTTAAAATCACAGAATGGTAAGGGTTGGAAGTGACCTCTGAAGATCAAGTCCAACCCTCCTGACAGAGCTGGATCACCTAAAGGAGATCACATAGGAATATGTCCAGGAAGATGTTGAATGTCTTCAGAAACTGAGACACCACCACCTCTTTAGGAGGGGCAGGTCCTGCATGACCAACATGATCTCTTTTTATGACCAGTTGACCTGCCCAGTGGATGTGGGGAGTCTGTGGATGTTGTCTACCTGGACTTCAGCAAGGCCTTTGACACTGTCTGCCATAGCAAACTCCTGGGAAAGCTGGCAGCCCATGGCTTGGACAGGGGCACTCTGTGCTGGGCTAAGAACCAGCTGGCTGGCCAGGCCCAGAGAGTGGTGGTGAGTGGAGCCACATCCAGTTGGCAGCCAGTCCCTAGTGGTGTCCCCCAGGGATCAGTGCTGAGCTCAACCTTGTTTTAATGTATTTATTGATGATCTGGATGAAGGCATTGAGTCCAGCATCAGTAAGTTTGCAGATGACACCAAGTTGGGAGCATGTATTGATCTGTTAGAGGGCAGGAGGGCTCTGCAGAGAGACCTGGACAGGCTGCATAGATGGGCACAATCCAATGCCATGACTTTTAACACGCCCAAGTGCCAGGTTCTGCACATTGGCCACAACAGCCCCATGCAGCGTTACAGGCTGGGGGCAGAGTGGCTGAAGAGCAGCCAGGAAGAGAGGGATCTGGGGGTACTGGTTGACAGCTGAACCAGCAGTGCCAGCAGTGTGCCTAGGTAGCAAGAAAGTCAATGGTATCCTGGCCTGTATCAGGAATAGTGTGGCCAGCAGGACCAGGGAAGTCATTCTGCCCCTGTACTCAGCACTGGTTAGGCCACACCTTGAGTACTGTGTCTAGTTCTGGGCCCCTCAGTTTAAGAAAGATGTTGACGTGCTTGAATGTGTCCAGAGAAGGGCAACAAGACTGGTGAGTGGGATGGAGCACAGCCCTGTGAGGAGAGGCTGAGAGAGCTGGAGTTGTTCAGCCTGGAGAAGAGGAGGATCAGGGGAGACCTTATTGCTCTCTACAACTACCTGAAAGGAGGTTGCAGCCAGGTGGAGGTTGGTCTCTTCTCCCAGGCATCCAGTGACAGAAAGAGGTGACACAGTCTCAAGCTGCACCAGGGCAGGTTTAGGCTGGATGTTAGGAAGAAGCTCTTCACAGAAAGAGTAATTGGCATTGGAATGGGCTGCCCGGGGAGGTGGTGGAGTCACCATTCCTGGAGGCGTTTAACAGGAGGCTGGATGAGGCACTTAGTGCCATAGTTTAGTTAATTAGAAGGTGTTGGGTGATAGATCGGACTGGATGATCCTAGAGGTCTTTTCCAACCTGGTTGATTCTGTGATTCTCTCTAGGCAGCCTGTTCCAGTGCTCTGCCACCCTCAAAGAAGCTTCTTCTCATGTTTAGATGGAACTTTCTATGGGTTTGTGCCCTGTTGCTGAAGACAACTGAGAAAAGTCTGGTACTATCTTGCTGACATCCACCTCAGATATTTGTAAGCATTACAATTTTTTTTTTTTTCATTTTGCTTTTTAAACTTGCAGCCCATTCTTTTAACTTGGTAATATCTTGTCAGCAGTTTTGATTGCATATTGAGCAATGATTTTCAATGAGCTATGCATTGCCACCCAGGTCACTTTGTAAAACTGAAGTAGTTAATTCAGAGCCCTTAAGGTGCTTGAAGATGCTCTTGCTACTCCTCCAGTGTGCATTACTTTACATTTACCAAGGCTGAATTTCATTCCTGTTCATCAAACTAGTTCACATCTCTGAAGATAAATAGCCAAAAATTCCAAGAGGCCACTTGGACAGGAAAAAGATGCCTTCCATTAGTTACCAATTATCC
This sequence comes from Eubucco bourcierii, assembly GCA_013396675.1. Classification (NCBI taxonomy): domain Eukaryota; kingdom Metazoa; phylum Chordata; class Aves; order Piciformes; family Ramphastidae; genus Eubucco; species Eubucco bourcierii. The sequence continues at coordinate 169,683 of VWZE01015702.1, forward strand.
TATTTAATGGGGAAAATATCTTAAAGAAAACAAATCTCTGTGTAGATTCCAGTGGAGGAGCATGCTGAGGTGAAAAGGTGGGGTCTTCCTAGTTTAGACATTGATTTCACATGTAAGCAATATAATAAGGTTGCCCTTTGTGGTTGGGAAGACATTGTGGCCAGGATTAATGAAAGATGCCTTTCTTTTGCAGAAGAGGGTCTGGTTAACAGTTTTAACACCCTGATCTTTTAATGAAATGCATCAAATGGAGCACTGATTCTGGTTTCATTCTATAAATGTCTGTAGTTTTGAATCAAGAAGGGAAAGCTTTGTCCTAGCTATGCAGAAAGCATTTCTCTGTAGGATTGAATCCTGGTGAGGGATATTCTGGCAGCATATGGATTCAGCTTTGCATGCAGATTTATTAATACAGCTTTTCCTGCAAGCCAGAAAAAGAAAGAAAAAAAAAAAAGTCAGACATTTTGGGCATAAAAATGTTATTCTGGCAGTCTCAGAGGGTTCAGTTTCAAATCTGGGAACATCCACTCCTTAGTGTCTAGAGCAAAGAGGTCACTGCACTTTCAGTGCACTTTCATGACTTCCTGCAGGGTTGACAACCCACCATACAAAGCTAGAAAGCTGCTTTCATTCCAGCAGATTGGCTAATTATTCTGAAAAGCACTGAAATAATCAGTAAGTGACAACTCCACATCGTTTTCTGATCTGTTTTGTTGCACTACTGTACCTTACCTTACCTTACCTAGGTGTGGTGTCACTTGTGCCATTAAAGTGGATGTGTGTTCAGGTTGGTGGTGATTCTGGTACCACAATATTTTCTGGTGTAGGGGGTTAAGGGGTTAATGTTGACTAGGGAGGTGGGGATGGGATGGCTCACTGTGAAAATAGCTCAGATACAAATACTTGTCATCTCCACTTGAGCATCCCAAATATTGCTAATATTCTATTTGCAGTTATCCTGCCTCATGGAGATGTAAAGAGGTAATGCATTCTCTGATGGTTACACAACCTAATGCTAGAGTATCCTCCTAACACAGGCACCTTTGCCATTCACTGCCCTGTGATGCTGTTGTACCTTCTGCACCTGCCTCTTCTTTACAGAAAAGCTATTTTGGATCCTGCCAAATTCAGTAATGTTGATGTATTTCTTATCCCTGTCCTTGTAATATCTAGTTGCCATAGTTACCTCATGTATCTAAGGCAACCAGATGTTACAGACAGAGGTACTAAAATAGCATCAACAAGTGAAAAATTAAGAGTTTTAACTAATTTTCCCAAGTTAAGCCACTCAGGGTTGCTTTACTCTTGGCTCTGTAGTTTACCACCTCCTCTGATCAAATTTGCTGGCCTGTTTCACCTTCCTGCCCCAGCCATTTGGAGCTGTCAATGTGCCAGTGTCTAGAGTGGGAAGGAGCAGTTCCCTGCTCTTTTTCCCCTGGAGCAATGGCCTGGGATCTGCTTGATCCACAGGATGTACTTTCATCACGGGTTTGTCACTGGGGTCACAACATGGACTTGTGTAAAGCATTTGACACTATCCTGCATGACATCCTGGTTACCAGATTGGAAAACCATGGCTGGAGAGGTGGACCACTTGCTGGCTAAGGAACTGGCAGAGTGGCCGCACTCAGAGAGTTGCGATCAATGGCTCAGTGTCCAAACAGACACCAGTGACAAGTGGCATCTCTCAAGGGTTGGTACCGGGACCAGTGTTGTTTGACATCTCTGCCAGCAATATGGATAAGGCTGTGGATGATACCAGGCTCTGTGGTCCAAATGGCATGCTGGAGGGAAGGGATGCTATCCAGAGGGACTTGGGCAAGGTTGAGAAACAGGTCCAAGCCAACCTCATGAAGTTCAACAAGGCCAAGTGCAAGGTCCTATACCTGGGTCAGGGCAATTCCAAACACAAATATAGGCTGGGTGAGGAGTGGCTTGAGAGCAGTCTGGAGGAGAAGAACTTGGGGATGTCAGTTGATGGAAAACTCAGCGTGAGCTGTCAACATGCACTTGCAGCCCAGAAGGCAACTGTGTCCTGGGTTGCATCAAAAAGAGTGTGACCAAAAGGATGAGGAAAGTGACTCTCCCACTCTGTTCTGCTCTCATGAGACCCCCCCTGGAGTACTGCATTCAGTTCTGGTGCCCCCCAGCATAAGACAGACATCAAACTATTGGAACAGGTCTGAAGGAGAGACATGAAGATGCTCAGAAAGCTGGAGCACCTCTGCTGTGGGGACAGGCTGAGAGAGTTGGTGGTTCAGCTTAAAGCTGAACAGCTCTGAGGAGACCTTGTAACAGCCTTCCAGTACCTGAAAAGGGCCTGTGAGAAAGCCAAGAAGGGACTTTTTTACAAGAGTTTGTCATGATAGGACAAAAGGGAATGGACTGAAGCTTAAGAAGGGCAGATTTAGACGGGATATTAGAAGGAAATTCTAAACATTGAGGGTAGTGAGACATTGGAATAGGTTGCTGAGAGAAGTTGTGGATGCCCCCTCCCTGGAGGTGTTGAAGGCCAGGATGGATGAGGTCTTGAACAATCTGATCTATTGGAAGGTGTCCCTGCCCGTGGCAGAGGGGTTGAAACTAGATGATCTTTAAGGTCTCTTCAAACCCAAACCATTCCATGAATCTATTAACATACTGAGAATGGAGTAGTGGGAAGCAAGGGGTGTTTGCAGTTAGCACAGAGCTAGAAGCAATGACCTGATTTTACTCAGTTTGGGAAAAATCCACAGGATAAGGAGAACATTACCTGTTTTTCTGGAATAAGAAGGTGCTGGAGAGTCAGTCAGGTGGGTTCCACTTTCTAAGTACTGCCCGGCGGAAAACATGGCAATGTGTAAGACATCAACAGTACTGCTCTTTTCAGGGCTAAGTCTGTCAGACTCCAAACACTACTCACCTAATCCCTGTTCCCACCTGAGTAAGGATCCTACTGATCTGGCAAACAGAAAAGTAACACATTTCTGATCTTTAGTTTTCCTTTGTAAAATGGCAGCTGCCCCAAGTTGTCTGAAAAGTTGGCAGGCTGAGACAAGGCCTCCCTGCAGCTGTGGTACAGCACACAGTACGGAAATGCTGGAAGCACAAGCTCCTGAAAGAAGCGAGAATGAGAGTGACTACACATATTCTAGAATAACTGCCAGTCCCAAAGGGAATTGATTTTGCAGGTGTTATGGCTCCATGCAGCTCACACAACTTTTGAAAATGAGCATGCTCCCTGGTTATGTCTCTTTTTGTGCCCTTCCAGGAGGCCATGTGAGGGATGGAGAGGCAGCTGCGTGCCAGGTCACACAGGAGAGGAACGTGCACTTTGCCATGCGATGGGTGGGAGCTGTGTCACCAGTCTGTGGTTAGAGGTATCCCCAGAAACCCTCAAAGGGCTTTTTGGACAGTGCAGCTTCCTGAACTATATTTCTGCCACGGCAGAGCTGTGTGAGTGGCTTTGCTTCTGCTCCCAGGCATCTCACACAGGGCTACTGCTTAGCTGGGCCTTACCAAAGGCTGCCTGGCGGAGGAGAGTGTCTGTTGTGCTGCACAGAAATCCCAGAAGAGAGAGAGACATCCTTCAAGACTCTGAGATGAAGGCAGGCTGGGTGAGGCCTTTGACAGCTGTTTTCTTAATTTAATTTTGTTTTAAACACAGAAAAGAAAAATAATCCATGCTGGAAAAGGAATAGCTGAGTCATGTAAACTTTTGAGGTTTTCAAAAAGTATAGTGGGAAAGCAAGGGTTAAGCAGGTGGAAAACTGCAAAGCTACCCATAGATGTATTACAGGGAAAGGTAAGCTTAATTCTGCAAGGTGCTGCCTTTATTCCATCATGAGTTTCATCTTGCAGCTGCAGTCTTTTCCTTCCTTTCTTCAAAGGCTCTGATCTCCATGCCAGGGCCTAGGGAGGACTCCTAAGCAATTATTTTCACATAGTAAAAGCACCATCCTCTCAAGGCCGTAAAAGTACAAATTAGACATAACACTCTTCTCTAAGGTACCTTTCTCAGGATTGAAGGAAGCAGGTGTTTAGTGTTACCTTAATTTTAAACTCATAATTAGTGTAACTTGAATCCTGGATCTCTTCCAGTTTAATTCATTATGTTCCTCAAACAAGACTCCCCTGCTGACTTCATGTGAACAGCCTAGCAACCCAATCCTTCTCTTAACACTGTTCAGGGTGCAGGAAATGAGGTGCCAGGGAGCTGCCATACTGGCTTCTATATGGCCTCTGTAATTGAGGTGTGGCTGACAGCCTGTACTCCAGCTGCTCCTTCACCATTAAAATTATGTTGGAGGCCCACAGGTGCCTGTTATAAGAGAGAAATGCATTTAGCTGCTCTTGTTTGGTGAACTCCAGGATCTGAGATCATCAGAAGCTGTTTAATGAGGTTTCTGCTATTTTCATTCCTTGCCCTTGAGCTGCTGGATCCCATTGGGTCAAGTCTGATGGAGGATTTTTTGTTTCTCACTCTACCTGGCAGGGTGCTCTTGCCAGAATGGGAACTACATCTGTCACCATGGAGGAGGTATTGCAAGCATCTTTTATTTTATCAGTTGCAGGGAAAACACCAGGATGAGCATTAGATAAAGCAAGTCGTACTGTTATCACAAAGGGTATAAGGAATTGCTGTGGTTTCCAAGAGCAGTTGCTCTTGGGAGCAAATGCTATGACTGGGAAGTACTTTGTGTTGGAAGTTGTGTGAAGTGCGTTAGCTCAGCCTAGGGTGAGGCAGGGAAGGAGGTGCAAACAACTATACCTTGACTAGCTGTTGATAACCACAGTGCTTCTGAAGTGACTTAACAAGCAACAGGAACAGCAAGGGGCATTAAGCACCTTATGTGCTGGGGTTTCCTCTGTGGGAAGCAGGGAGGAATTGCAAAGGCTCCAGCTGTGGTGTTGTGGCTAGGGCACTGTGATAGAGGTTCACAGCCCATTTATGAAGCCAAGTTAGACTGGGTTAAACCCACCTTTGGCTTTGCTGAGTTGTGGCTAAATACGAGCTGCCAGATTTAACACTTGCTTTGTGCAACTGCTGCTTGGCAGAATATATCTGGGACGTGAGCAGAACTAGAGAAATAAGAGGAGAGATGAGGAGGGGATAAATATTTTCATGCATTTTAGACAAGATTTGAGTAGAGCAGAGTACTTAAATGATCAGAAAGACACAGAAATGCCATTGTGCAAAAGCAGCTTCAGAGCTCACTTTCTTTGCAGGAGAAAGCCATGAAGTCAAGGTGAGGGGAGATGAAAGACTCGGGGAGAGCTGGGAAGGGAGTGCATGGTGCTGGAACAAGCAGGGTGATTTACAGTCTGACATGGAGTAGGCAACATGGAGTACCACGGTACTATTTACTGAACTTGGTAGGATAGATGTTAGGCATGCATGAACGATTAGTGCTGATGACCAGTTCCCTCTGCTGGCTGAGCTAATGAAGTTATTTCTTCAGTAGTATGGGCGTATTTCTGATGTTGAGAGCATGCAGTAAGCTTGAGCAATGCAGTATCTCTGCATGTAAGTTATGACTACATAAAGCAGTGCCAGGGGAGACCTGTGCAACAAATAATAAAAACACAGTTTGATCTACTCTTCTCTGCTAAGAAAAAGGGTGGAGCAGCCATAGACTCTTTTTCTGGGAGTGATTCTGGCAAGGATTTTCTAGATTGTTCAGAGCCATCACTGATGACACTTCACATTGGGTTGGTTGCTGCATCACTTTGAGGAGTTTTGGCTGGGTGTGTTTATGTTCTGTCTGTTACAGGGCTTTGATTGAGGACATGTCTGCCCGTTATTTAAGTTTGATAAAATAATATTTTAAGAGAGTTCACATTTTTAAAATGTAACAAAATACTTTTTTGTTCTTCAAGGAACAATGATGCAGACCATTGATTTGTTTTCTACATCACTTAGCCAAAATGGAGATGTGACTTACCAGTTAGCTCTCAACTTGCTAGTGATGTTTTGTAGCCCTCTGCAGGCCTGAGCCACTCTAAAATAAGAAATTAAGTGAGGTTGTTAGCACCCAAGCCATATTTCCCTCTGTCCAAATAGCTCTAATGTGGTTGCTCAGGGAAGGAGAGATCACTGCAAAGTTGTTGTCTGCTCACAGACAGCTGGAGTCACCACTCAAACAGTGATCCTATGAAAACATTTTTTACAGATGAATGTGCTTTTAGTTGCTCCTGTGGGTTTCATTATTATTTTTTTTTCCAACCATGGCCTGTGAATAAGAAGCCCAAGCTTCTTACTTTCAGCTTTATTTCAGCTTTACAGATTTGCCATTCATTTGCTGGGTGCTTTTGGACATCTCTGCTCTCTGTGGAGCAGAGTTAATGTTAACTCACCTGTTGTGACGTCCTTCACAAGCAAACGTAAAGAAGGCTATGAAACTGTTAAGTAGTTGGCTTTGCTTCTAGGGCACCTAGCTCAAGATCAGTCTCTCAGGTAGCCAATGGCTTTCCATGAGGAGATTCCTGTGGGTTTCTATGCAGAGCACTCCCAACTTCCCCGTCACCACTCCTCACTATCCAAGGCAGGAATTGGGCCTGAGGCACAAAGACTGCTCCCTTCTTCCTGCCAGAGTGATCCTGCGGCCCAGCCACAAACTGAAATATGTGCTTCCTATGCCATGGCTCCAACTCCAGGAAAACTTCAGCTGCATCCAAAATAATAACCGAATGCAAACATCCCAGTCTAAGTCCAGGCTTACTGTGAGAACAACTGGATACTGCCAGAGAGAGCAGCCACTGTGGGAAGTGAGGACAGCCAAGCTAAACAAGCACTGTCTGGTGCTGTGTCCTCCTCCTTGGGAGCAGCAGCCCTCCCACCATTCACTGTTAGGCCAGGATCATAGTGCTCTGCTTGTTGGTCCCACTAGCCAAGGGGCAAGTGACTTCTTCCATGCCCAGCCCTGCTGTTGGGCATCAGCTTGCTCAGGTGTGCCTGGCTGCATGTATTATAAATAACTTTCACTTTGTAGCTTGAACCATGGGAATTTGCATACAAAATAGCCTCATTAGCCCTGATAAAGGATATTTATTTTGCTGGTTTTAAACAACCAGAAGCAGACTGTCAGGTGGCAAGTTGAACATGCTTCCCACCTAAAAATGAGACTTTTGGTGTCAGAGGAATTTTTTCTAACCTGCCAACAGTAACTGTGCTGCTTTTCTTGCAAGGTTTTCACCACTATGGTAAAACTGAATTTCCATAATGGCAGGAAGTTTAATTTCAGGAAAGGTAAAATGTTATACAAATGCTTGTTTGTGGTGGTATTTGTTTGTTTGTTTTCCATGAGGTGTTGAACATTCCTTAGAGATGCATTATTTTATCATGATATTAATCAACCAGGCAAGAATTCTAACAGAACTGCAGACACAACCACCTCTCATCTCCTTTGTGGTCTGTGCTACCAACACCTCTGTGGTAAATACTAGGTCATAGTTAATTACCCCTGAGTGACTCTTGACTTACTGAAGCAGGCAGTGTTCAATTTACCCATTGCTTTATATGTTGGGTGATTTGAACCATTAAAATGTAACTGTCCTGATATTTAAACTATACAATCACAAAACTGTTTTGATTGGAAAAGACCTTTAAGATCATAGAGTCCAAGCATTATATAACTATAACAAGTCTGGTGCTAAATCATGTCCCTTACCATTACATTTCTGCATCTTCTAAACACCTCTAGGCATGGTGATTTAACTACCTCCTTTGGGAGCTGTTCCAGTGTTTGATAACCCTTTCAGTGAAGAAGTTTCTTCTAATACCCTATCTAAACCTCCCCTGATGCAACTTAAAGCCATTTCCTCTCATCACAGCACTTGTTACTAGGGAGAAGAGACTGACCTCACCTTGCTGCAACCTCCTTTCAGGTAGTTGTGGAGAGAGGTAAGGTCTCTCTTGAGCTTCATTTTTTTCAGACTAAACAACCCCTGTTTTTCTCATAATGCTTGCTTTGTTCACATGCTTTACTGCCCTTCTGGACCTGCTCCAGGATCTCAGTGTCTTTCCTGTAGTGAAGGCCCCAAAACCGAACACAGGTGTGGCATGACCAGTGCTGAGTACAGGGGAACAATTACTCTCCTGGTTCTGCTTGTCACACTATTCCTGATACAGGCAAGGTTGCTATTGGCCTTTTTGGCCACCTGGGCACACTGATAGCTCATATTGAGTGATTTGGGAGGTTTCATTATAGGGCAGAAGACAGATGCCAAGTGGAGAGCAAGAACAGGTAGAAATAGGCTCTCGATGTCTTTGTTATCTGGCATAGAATCATAGAATGGTTTAGGTTGGAAGGGACCTCAAAGATTACCCAGTTCCAAACCTCCCACCAGAACAGGTTGCTCAAGGCCTCATCCAAACTATGTCTGAACACCTCCAGGGAGGGACATCCACAACCTCCCTGGGCAACGTGTTCCATTCTCCAAAGAAAGCCCAGGAACCCATAAAGACCAGCTCTGCCCTGCCCTACTGGTGCTTCATCTGGAGTAGTGTCCAGTTCTGGGCTCCCCAGTCAAAGAGAGACAGGGAACTGTTGGAAAGACTCCAACAGAGGACTATGAGGGTGATTAAGGGAATGCAACATCTCTCTTATGAGGATGAGGTGGTTTGGCCCTGGCTGGGAGTCAGATGCCCACCAAGGCTGTTCTATCATTCCTTTTTTCAGACAGACAGGGGAGAGGGAAAATATAACAGGAGGCCTATGAGTCAAGATATAAACAGTTTAATGGAGCAAAAACAAAGGCCATGTGCAGAAGCAAAACCAAAGAAAGATGTTACTCTGTACTTCCCACCAGCAGACGATACCTGGCTGTTCCCTGGGAAGTGGTTGCTCCAGAGGAGAGATGCCATCAACAAGTGCCCCCATGCTTTCTTCTTGCACTTTGTTTTTGTATCTGAGCTGACATCATATGGTATGGAATACCCTTTTGGTCAGTTTGGGTCAGCTGGCCTGGCTGTGTCCCCTCCCAAGATCTTGCCCATCCCTCACCCAACTGTCTGGGGTGGGGGAATGTTGGAAAAACACAGCCTTGGTGCTTGACTCAGCAGTAACCAAAAGACTGGTGTGTGATCAACACCCAGCTACAGTGCTACAAAAGATGCTCTGGGGAGAGCTAACTCAGCCAAAACCAATACACAGGAAAGGCTGAGACCTGGGCCTGTTTAGCCTGGAGAAGAGAAAGCCAAGAGGGGATCCAATCAGTGTTTACAAATACCTTAAAGGTATGTGTCAAGAAGATGGATCCATTGTCTCTTCACTGTTGCCCAGTGATAGTAAGAGTGGCAGTGGACACAAACTAGAACATAGGAGATTCCATATCAACATGGAAAGCTTCTCTACTGTGAGGGTGACAAAGCACTGGAACAGGCTATCCTCAGAGGTGGTGGAATCTCCTTCTCTGGAGACTTTAAAGACACATTTTGATGCATTCCTGTGTGTCCTGACCTAGGTATTCCTGCTTTGGCAGGGATGTTGGACTCTAGATGATCTCCAGAGGTCCCTTCCAACCCCTATTATTCTGTGATTCTATGAAAAGCACTGTGGAGTGCTGCACCAGTAAGGGCTTCACGGGTGCATTCCAAGCAGTCCTGCACCACACTAGGGACCTACACAGCTGGGCGTATGACAGTGACAATACTAGCAGGGTGACAGAGGAGGATTTGGGTTTGGAAACATGAGAGGAAGCAGAGAGCAGACAGGCATGGACATGCTTGGCTGAGAAAGATGAGAGATTCATAATAAGGTGCACTAAGAGATTTGTGTTGGATTTCAGAGACAAACATATGCTGTCAATAAACCTGTGTGGTTTAGAGAGAAAAGGAATGAAAATTCATTCTGAAGATCCTTAATTTTTTTTTTTTGAGCAAAGCTGTATTTAATTTGGTTATAATCCACTGAATTGAGATATATTTCAAGTTGACTGAAGACTCCTGAGCACAGCTCACAGAGGAAACATGATCATTTTTGGCAGAGGGAAGGAAAACTGTCTGTTAGAACTAAGTTCGGTCAGCTGGCACATTTATCACCAGAGATCAATGAAAACCAGAGGATAAATAAAAGCAGATTTTGAAAATTAATGGATAGACATTCAGGCACCAATTTTAAAATTTTTTAAAAAAATTTTCTTTCCTTGAGATTTGTCTTTTTTTATTCCTTGGAAAAAAAATAATTGAAAGGTATTTTCTTGACAAGTCTGTATCTTATTTGCACATCAGTGGCTAGCGTCATGTAGGTCTCAGGCTTGCCGCCCCATCAGATTTATTAATTTACTCCCTTAAATGTAGACACTTGAATGTCTTTCAAGGTGGGACACATTGTTCTGCTTTAACAGAAAGCACATGGGCCAGTTTTCAACTGCCTAGCAGTACTCTGATGGGATTAGATTTACCAAGCAGTGTGTTGATGATTTTATAAAAGTTGACTGTATTTTCCTAGGGTGACTTCATCTTTCTAAGAGAGAGAGAGAGAGCAACCAGTATGTTGGGATTTAATAACACGCTCTGGAAATGTACTTGGAACATAGAATCATAGAATGGTAAGGTTGGAAGGGACCTCAAGGATCATCTAGTTCCAACCCCCTGCCATAGGCAGGGACACCTCCCACTAGTACAGGTTACTCAAGGCCTCATCCAATCTGGCCTTGAACACATCCAGGGAGGGAGCATCCACAACCTCCCTGGGCAACCTGTTCCAGTGCCTCACCACCCTTACTGTAAAGAACTTCCTCCTAACATCTAGTCTAAATCTCCCCTCTGCCAGTTTAAGCCCATTGCCCCTTGTCCTGTCATTGCAGGACCTTGTAAATAATCCTTCCCCAGCCTTCCTGTAGGCCCCCTTCAGATACTGGAAGGCTACTATCAGGTCCCCTCGAAGCCTTCTCTTCTCCAGGCTGAAGAGCCCCAACTCCCTCAGCCTGTCCTCATAGGAGAGCTGCTCCAGCCCTCTGATCATCTTTGTGGCCCTCCTCTGGACCCGCTCCAACACTTCCATGTCCTTCCTGTGCTGAGGGTTCCAGAACTGCACACAGTACTCCAGGTGGGGTCTGACGAGAGCAGAGTAAAGGGGCAGAATCCCCTCCCTTGCCCTGCTGGCCACGCTTCTCTTGATGCAGCCTAGGACTCGGTTGGCTGTCTGGGCTGCATGTGCACACTGCAGGCTCATGTTGAGCTTTTCATCAACCCAGACTCCAAGGTCCTTTTCCTCAGGGCTGCTCTCCAGCCATTCACCACCCAGCCTGTATTTGTGCTTGGGATTGTGCCTACCCAGGTGCAGGACCTTACACTTGGCCTTATTGAATTTTATCAGGTTGGCCTGGGCCCAACTCTCCAGCCTGTCCAGGTCCCTCTGGATGGCATCCCTGCCCTCTAGCAAGTCGACTGTGCCACACAGCTTGGTGTCATCTGCAAACTTGCTGAGGGTGCACTCAATTCCTCTGTCCATGAGCAAAGCTTCAGAGGTGCAGGGGGTGAGAGTGCCCCATGTAGACACAACTATATTCATCATATGACCTTATGCAAAATAGAATCATCCTTGATTGTTGTCCTTGCACACATCTGGTGCATCTTCCTGTCTTAAGACTCAAATGTACTGGAAGAGTTGAGTTTCTTTCCAGTGTCTCCCCTACCTGACCTCTCTCCTTTGTGCTCTTTTTCCCTTGTATTAAACAGCACAGAATTTTATTTCCATCCCTTTCAATATTCTTGCCATATGTTGTCCATCTTCCGTATCTAATTGCTTCCACTTGGCCTAGTTTATATTCTGGACTCCTTTTTCCCTCTCTCTGCCTTCTTCTGTGCCCATGCTTTGACTAACACCATCCTTGTCTCTACCAAAAGGACCAGCTGCTTGGTCTCCACTAGACAGCTAGTGAAATGAACAACACCATGTTTTCCCTGATGCTGCTTTTCCCACTTTAATGGAGTTCACTGAAGGCATACACAAGGCTGTTTTATTAGCTGCTTTCACTACCTACCTTAAAGCATCCTGCTTTTTTATGGTGCTGATAAAAAGAAAAGACAAGGCTGTTGAGCCCAGGACACTGCATTTGTTTGGTTCCATATATTCTCCCACTTGTCCACTGCATCTGTCTTTTATATCTGTGTTGTAAAATGACCATCTTTTTGTTCTGGATTTGTGTGGAGTGTAGTAGGATCCACACCCTTGACTGAGATCATAAAGGCTTTCTGTAATTAAATATTTACGAAGAGTAAGAGTAGTTGAAGTCTGTCTATTACCAACTCTTGTTATAGCTGGAGTAAGGCTTTAATATAGAATTCAAACAATTAAGTCTGTGGTTATTCCTGTGCTTTTTGTATATAAATGGAGGCTTTAGTATGAATAGTTTATAATCTGGGTAGTTTTGGAGCTGTATTTTCTCTAGAGCAACAGCAAAGCAAGAAGAAGTATTATCAGCATGGAAAGGTAGAGTCTGTTTCTGTAACATTCTATAGTTGAACTAGAACTTGTACAACAGCTGGCTCCAACAGATAATCACAGAATGTCAGGAGCTGGAAGGGACCTCAGAAGATCATCCAGTCCAGCCCCCATGCCAGACCAGGATCACCTAGACCAGATCACACAGGAACACCACCAGGTGGGTTTTGAATATCTCCAGAGAGGGAGACTCCACAATGATCCTGGGCAGCTTGTTCCAGTGCTCTGTCACCTTCACAGGGAAAAAATTCCTCCTTATGTTTACATGAAACTTCCTATGCCTCAACTTCCACCCACTGCCCCTTGTCCTGGTATTGGGCATTAATATAAGCATACATATATACATAAATCATTATGTAAAGAAAGAACTTAAAGCAGTTGTGTGTGCCAAATCTAGAATCAAGATTCCATAAACTCCAGCAGGAGAGGAGAAATTTAAGTTCAGGAATACATGGTTGTGTGCCTCTTTTGAAAGAATATGAAGACATGATGTGCATGTATCTTGAGGCAAACTACATAGTACTCAGCCATCCTGGCTGTAAGAGTCAGAGGTCAAGGTGCCTGGTAGCAGAGGCCATGTATCCACTGATTCTATTCTGTTTATTTTCCTTTCTTTTTTTTTTTTCCTGAGAACATCACCACTTTAATAGACAGGTGTAATGCAGAGGGAAAATAAGCTTGGATGGAACAAAGACTTTATTTATTGAAGTGTCATGATAGAAATCCTATATTTTTCCTAGTTGAAAGAATGGATCTTATCAAGACTGTCTCTTTAATTTCCCCATAATACTTGAAGCAGACTCCTAGTATTTAATGAGCTGCAGAATGCAACGACAGCTATAATTTGGCTAATTAAAAGCAACAGGCAAGGATTCTTCCTCAAAGACAGGAAAAAGCCCACTCATTTCTCTTAATACTTTGTTGGCAAGCCAGGATTTTCTCATCAGCATGACCTAGTAAAGTTCTTCTTTGGCCAGATCAATGCCTGACTCTGTTCCTGAGAGAACATCCTGGCTGTTCAATTAAATGTCATGCAGAGAGGCCAGTCAAGTAACTAAACACCAGCTGACTGTGCAACCTGGAGCTGTGTGGTAGAATCACCTTAGGTATGAAGCTGTGCTGGATATATTTCCAGCTACTCAATTCAGTTGGTCTACACTGCTGCATTTTTGTTGCTCTTGTTACCTGGAACAGCAGGATTAGAACTAGCCCATGTATGCTTACACTCCAGTCACACCTTACACGTTACCTTTATGCTTGTGCTGGATAGTTTGTTGTTATGGCTAAAAAACATCTCATCAGGTTAGTCTCATCACCTAGTCTGCTTTTTTTCACTCCTTTCCCCCTGCCTCACACACATTCGTTATCAAGTTTTTCGTATTGCCATTACTTAACTCCGAAACTAAGCTTAAAATTCGGTCAAAGCACCTTTCTTTCCTTGCTTCAGGGAAGGTGAGTTCTCAGTTTGCTGTGCTAAGTCCAAGCTGGGAGTTACTGGCATGAGCTGTGTTCAAGCCTTTGCAGCTTCAACCAGGTGCTTAATGTCTCCCAGCACCTCATCTTGCTCAGTCTCTGCAAGATAAGATGAAATAAAGCCCAGCTGCTTTAGACATTCTGAGCTTCACCATATTGCTCTTTGCAATTTTTGGTAAGATCTTGCAAGGGGAAGTTTTGTAGAGACAAAATACTTTTTCCTGGATGGATTAGCAGTGCATTTTTTATAACCGCTTATGCTTACACCCATTGATAACCAGTGTAAAAGCCAGCAGAAGTGAATGGTGGCAACCACTTTATGGTCACATTGCACTGCTTAAAATGTGACTGGAACCAAACAACTTTGTGGTAGTATCCCACCCCTCTGTCCTGTCTTTTGTCACCTTTCATCTCCATGGGATGCACCCATTGCCTCTGCCCAGTTGTTCATTTTATGCTTTTCTCTGATGCGTATCCATGCCGCTGTCCTGACCACTTCTCTTCCCAGCCTTCCCATGTTGCTGAGCTGCTTTCAACTGATCACTCTCAAATTCTGTTACAGCACTACTATGTCAGAGCAGCTTCTTCCCTGCCTCCTGACAGCTAATAACGGTTATTCAAACAAGGATACAGTTAAGTTTCACTGTGCTAGTCCAAAGGGAATGGATGCCTCTTGGAATGGCAACACATTCATAACTTACCCATATCTGCCTCTTGTAGCTTTTTGAATAAAACAGGATAGATTTCCTGTGCTTTAGCACATACAAATGTGGTATTTATCACAGAATTAATTGGGTTGGAAAAGACCTTTGAGATCATCAAGTACCATATCACCCAACATTATCTAATCAACTAAATCATCACCAAGTGCCACATCCAGTCTCTTTCTAAACATTTCCAGGGACGGTCACTCCATCACCTCCCTGGGCAGCCCAATCCACTGTCAATCACTCTTTCTGCAAAGAGCTTCTTCCTAACATCCTGTAGTGGTTCTGGGCTTCACACCCCACCTCACCACTCCCCCATGAATTTACCCAGGCAACTCAGCCAGGTGCATGTTAAGGAATGAAGCTTTATATTCACACCTTAGCACAATATACAAGCAGATATTTACAATAGATTACAAATATTTACAGCTGTATACAGAAATATACAAGTTAAAAGTAATACAGAAACACAATCCCCCACCCAAAAATCAGAGTGCCCAGGAGAGGTTCCCAACCACCCTTTCACCTTCTTTCCAACCCCACCTCTCTTATCCCAGAGTCTGCCTTACATGGAAGATGAGTTGAAAAGGTTGGCAAGGGGAGTTTAGAAGCAGAATGATTACTTTGGGTGACAGAGGTTCAGCTAGAAGAGTTCGTAGGGCAGAGAGAGACACACAGACTCTGGCTGCTTTATCTGTGTTTGTGTCCTTGTTTTGATATGTCTCAGCAAACCTATGAGTGAATTAGACATCACTATTGTTTTCTTTTCACAGCCTATAATCCATTTTTTTCTCATTAAAATATTCCAATTACCCTCAAACCAGCACACATCCAACCTAAACATCCCCCGGTGCAGCTTGAGGCTGTGTTCTCTTGTTCTGTCACTGGTTGCCTGGCAGAAGAGACCAACCTCCACCTGCCTACAACCTCCTTTCAGGTAAAAAGCATATCCATGCTCTTCTGTTAATAGTCACAGAATCACAAAATGTTAGGAGTTGGAAGAGACCTCTAGAGATTACCTAGTCCAACTGCCCTGCCAAAGCAGTATCACCTAGAGCAGGCTGCACACCAATGCATCCAGGTGGGTTTTGAAAGTCTCCAAAGAAAGAGACTCCACAACCTCTGAGGGCAGCCTGTTCAGTGCTCTGTCACTCTCACCGTAAAGAAGTTTCTCCTCATGTTGAGGTGGAACCTCCTGTGTTCCAGTGTCCTATCACTGGGCACCACTGGAAGGAGACCATCACCTTCATCAGTATGTCTGAAAAGGAAGCACAACTAAAAGTATTCAAAGTTCTCTGCTCTTTCAATATCACGAGTCAGCTGGGATTCAGAAAAGACTCTGGAACTGCTTGGGTTATACAAAGCACACTGAAAACAGAGACTGAATTGTTCAAAGAACATGTTATAGGGGATGAGTCCTCTGCCAAATCAACTTCTAGCTGAAGTAAGTTCAAATGTCATAGATATAAATGTGATATTTAATTACTGTTATGTCTGCTTGGCAGTCTCTGGGGAAAAAAAACCCAACAAACAACAAGAAACCCCCCACCAAACAACAAAACAATCAGGTTTTGAACTTGAAGAGATTCCCAAGGTACAGCTAGCATTGGTTCTAAAGCAACTAACACTGACCCAAGACCTCACATTTCGTGGTAAGCTTAGAAAACATCGCCTGTCTATTTTCATGACAGTTTCAGCTGGTCTAAGTCAGAGCCAAGCACTCACTTCACCCTAACAGAAATTTCTCTGGTGGCAAGACAGTCCGAAGGGCAAACCAGATAAGGGATAGAAAATGAAAACAACCAAGTTGAAAACAAAACAGACTCCAGTGTGGTTTTGCTCACTGCCTGAACCAACTTGGCAGTGGGATCCAGAAGATGCCAGCAGCTGACACTGCTGTCCTGCATCCTTACATAGTTGAGGCATGTGACTGGGTCAGTGCTTAGGCCTCTCTCCTGAGCACTGCTAATTAGTTGACAGCTTTTCTTGTCCTGTGTTTTCTTCTGAACCTTGCTTTCCTTCACAGCCTTTCCCTCTTGGCCCCCTTGGTGTGGCTGAAACTTGGCTGCTTTGTGGTTTTCCTTTTTCACTGTATTCTCCATAATTGCCTCCTGTTTTTCCTGTCAACTTCTTTTCACTCCATTGAGGTTTGGAAGGAGAAAAGTCTTTCAAGCTTTCTTGTGCTAAGTACAGCATAAGGCTAATAGCATTTTCCACCAAAAGTATTGTGCCCATTATGCCTATAGAATAAACATTATCCATAATTTGCTAGTTTTATGAACTTCCAAGAAGGAAAGGAGTTCTGATACATGAAATGATGATCCAAAAGATGAGAAAGGATCTGTTTCTTTCAACAGTTCTTATTTTATTATCTGTTACTTCATGACACCTATGCTGGTTTTCTTTATAGGCTCCTTGGCATAGAAACCTACATCTATAAAAGCAAACAGCACCAATACTTCCACTGTGGGTGTGCAGGCAAGTTTTGTTTGAGATGATGCTTCCTGTGCTCTGAGTTAGTCTCTTTTATTTCAGTTATAGTCTCATTATATAAACAGCATATTTGCACCCTTGTAGTCATGTAAATGGGCTTTAAAGAAGACACAACTATAATTCGTAGCTAGCCTCAGGACATGAATTCCATCCCACCATTTGAAAGTAGGTTATCAAGCTGCACTAAGTTTCCAAACAATTTTTATGCAACAGAAAAAAATACTGTTGAAGTGGCTATTGCAAGATTGAAAAATCTCAGTGTTTGTTTTTGTTGGTTTTTTTTTTTCTGTTTGTGTCTTTGTGAGCAGTAAGAAGGCAATGCTGATTTTCTGAGAACATCAGGAATTTTATCACAACTAATACATCCCTACAAATAATTTCAGCTTTGATGAATCATAAAGTAGTCCAGGCTGGAAAGGACCTCCGAAGGTCATCCAGTCCAACACCCCCTGCAGTCAGCAGGGACATCTTCAACTAGATCAGGTTGCCCAGAGCCCTCTTGAGCCTCACCTTGAATATCTCCAGGGATGGGGCTTCAACCACCTGCCTGGGCAACCTGTTTTAGTGTTTCACCACCCTCATACAAACAGCCTGTTGCTAACATCTAATCTTCTCTAGTTTGAATCCATTGCCCCTCATCCTATACCTGCAGGCCTTTATAAACAATCTCTCTCCAGCCTTCTTGTGGGCCCCCTTCAAGTGCTGGAAGGCTACTATTAAGTCTTGCCAGAGCCTCCTCCTCTTATCCTGGCTGAACAGCCCCAGCTCCCTCAGCCTGTCCTCGTAGCAGAGCTGCTCCAACTCCCTGATCATTTTTGGGGCCCTCCTCTAGACCTGCTCCATCAGGTCCATGTCCTTGCTATATTGAGGGCTTCAGACCTGGACACAGTACTCCAGGTGAGGTCTCACCAGAGCAGAGCAAGTGGCAGAATCATCTCTCTGGGTCTGCCGGCAATGCATCTATTGATGCAGCCCAGGATGTGATTTGCCTTCTGGGCTGTAATCTCACACTCTCTGCTCATTTCCAGCTTCTTGTCCACCAGCATCCCCGAAGCCCTTTTCCACAGGGCTGATTTCTATCAGCTAGTCCCCACTGTGTATTGACAATGAGGATTGTTCCAGCCCAGGGTGTAGAACCCTGTACTTGCTCTTGTTGAACTTCATGAAGTTCACCTGGCCCCACGAATTGCATTTTCAGTGCAAGCTCATTTTGTTGGATGTTCTCATTGGTTTCAATCATCTTACTTCCATTTTAAGCTGCTTTCTACATGGCTACAGTGTAGTAAACTAGATCTTCATGTTGACTGGTGACAGGGTTAGGCAACGCATGTTAGGAATACAGAACTCCTAACGTCTCTGAGGGGTGGCCGAGGGAACTGGGCTTGCTTAGCCTGGAGAATAGTCTCTGGGGAGATCTTATTTCTCTCTATACCTACCTAGAAGGAGGTTGTAGCAAAGCGGGGATTGCTCTCTACCACCAGAAAACAAGTGACTGGATGAGAGGAAACAGCCTCAAGTTGCATCACGGGAGGTTGGATATTAGGAAACATTTCTTCATGGAAGGAGTGGTTAAGCATTAGAACAGGCTGCCCAGTCGTGGAATCACCATCCTTGGGAGTGTTCCAAAAAATGCAGATGTGGCACTTAGGGACATGGTTTAGTGGTGGATTTGACAGCGTTAGATTAGCAGTTGGGCTTGATGATCTTGGATGTCATTTGCTGCTCCTGCTTCACCCCTTACAATACAATTTGATAGATTTATTACAAGTAAGAATGTTTATGAAAAGTAATAATTTTCTGATCTAATCTGATTCACTAATCCACACAGAATGCAATGCAGTGTCATTTTCCAAAACTTTGCTCATTTTTCTTTTTTCTTTGTTGTGGGGTGGGGGTTTTTTTGTTTGGTTTTTTTGTGCTTTTTAGTTTTTGGTTTTTTAAGTCAAAAGTTCCGTGTCCTCTGATCATCTTTAAAAGGGCAGATACTGCTTAGGGACAAATCAGTCTGCTTCAGCACCTAAGAGCATCATCTCACATTATCTCTTTGGCAAAGATCCTAAAATTGTATTTTTAATCTGCAATTAATTGCACACTCTGGACTGATTCTGCCAAGCTTTCAGGCTAAAGCTTTGAGGTTGCCACAGGAGAGACAAGCCAGTGGGAATCAAACTATTAGACCTTGCCTACCAGGTCTTATGGCTAACAAATAAACCACTACTGTTCTGCTGATGTTGCACAGCAGGGTATGCTTCAGATATCCTGTCAAGGGTTTTTTTTGACCTGTAAGGTTTTTTTATTGCAAACAACTATTTTAGCATAAGACCAAACAAGACAACTGACAGTTCTGAAATGGGTACTAGGTATATGTGTCTTTGCAGTGGTAACACTAGATGGCTTGTGGCATAGAGTCATCATATGGGCTTATTTGGAAGAGACCTTTAAAATCGTGGAGTACAGACATTAATGGCCTGAAACTGTGCCAGGGGAAGCTTGGATTTGATTTCAGGAAGAATTTCTTGACTGCAGGCATAGTCAGGCATTGGAACAGGCTGCCAAGGAGGTGGTGGAGTCACCATCCCTAGAGGTGTTCAAGAAATATGTTGACATGGCACTTGAGGATGTGGTTTAATGGCCTTAGGTTGATGGTTGGACTCGATGATCTTAGAGGTCTTTTCCAACCAAGAGAAATCTATGAAATTCTGTAGTGGTCAGTTGGTGTTTGGCTAACCAGAGGCAAAGAGGTGCAGCTGTATTTCTCACTTCTGCAGTTAAACACTCTCCTTTGTTTAATGCTTTCACAGTATTTTCATCTGCTCTGTGCCTAAGTACTAGGAAGACCGAGACAGGAGAGGGTTAGTTCCACAGCACCAGATAGGCTGTGCAACTCCTCTCCTGTAGTTTAGAGCATGCTTGCTTCTCTGAGGCACATCTCCACCAGGCCTCTAGATTCTACTTTACCTCTCAGGCATTTTAAAGGGCACTTTCTGCTCCCGAGCATGATTCCAGTTTACATTTTCTTTCATCTCTGTTCACCATTAAAGATATCTTCCTCTGGAAGCTCAAATTTCCCACTTCTCTTCGCCAATTGCTCCCTCCAGCCATCACTCCTGAAGATCGAATTGCCAAAGAGATCACACCCACTGGGAATACATTCCTAAACAACGAGGCTTCACCATGTTTGTTTCAATTTCTACACCTTCAAAAAGAACATAGTAATTTCTCACTGGTCCCCCCAGAGAGTTAAGATGAAGCAAACAATGTTTGAAAAGCACTTTGCCGATGGCAAAAGTCCAAGCATTTCCAGAGATCTAGCGAGAGGAAACCTCTTGTTAAGTTACACATCTCTGATCAGTTTCAACAATTGCTTTCTTTTTGCTCTTGTAATTGTAAGCTTGTTTAAAAGGAAAAGATACCTTCACTTTTTTTTTTTTTTTTTTTTTTTTTGGTAGGGGGAGCACTTGTAGTTTGAAATTAACATCTCTGTTACATTCCTTTGGGTTTTCTCTTGTGGTGGTTACAATGCTCTTGAGTGCTTAAAAAACACTCAGCTCCTAGGACAATAGAATTAAAAAAATTGTCAGAGTGTGATGTTCAGAAGAATTGAGGGAGCTTGGAACTCCTTGGGATTCATTAGATGCTGGATTTGAGCTGAATGTCCAAGCTAGGTGTTCCCATTTCAAAGATTTCAAAGTATTTAAACAGAGGACTGAAGAAGGGCAATCCCTGGAGAGTGATTAGAATGGAAAGAAAATAGAGAAAGAAGGAATTGGGCAAAATTACCTTACAAGTGGCTTCTGGCACTGACTAGTAACTAAACTGGTAAAATTTAAACTCTTGAAGTTATTTAAAAGGCAGGTACAGGACACCCTTTCCCAAGAAGCTGGAATGCCTTTTAGGCATCCTGCAAATTCTGCACTAGTAATTCATTGGATTTCACTGGTTTTGCCACCTTTTGTCTGGGAGATGATAAAGCTGGCTGCCAAGATAGATAAGAATGCTGCATGGTGCAATTTAAGCCTTGTATCATTAGGGCTTTCTCATCATCTTCAAGCAAACTCAGAGTACTATGGTTGGCTGTTCTTTTGGTGTATCAAAACACACCAGGCATATTAAAGCTATAGAAAACAACAAATGTCTCTGACTAAGAGATGATTTCTTAATTACTGTTTTATTATGTATCTTATTACTTTCTGGAGGCCACTGAACAAATAGAGAGGATGGTTGTGGCATGGCCAGGTGAGTTAATCACCCAAATGGATGATTCAGGTGCAGTATAGAAGACAATTAAGTTCTTGAATGGGGACCTAAGGCAAACATGGTAGTCCACGCTGGTCACAAGGCAGCTAGCTCTGGAAGCACAATCTCCACCCAGCTTAGAAGCACACTAGGCCTCATCTACATTGCCCTTGAGCCAGGCTGACTTCTACAGAAAATGTTTTCCCTTGCAGCAAACAATATTGGGGTGTCTGTGGGAAAGGTGCTGAGCAACCATGTTCGGCAAGTGTTGCAAAAGCAGAAGGGATGGATGGAGCTGGAGCAACTAAGAGATTTGGCACAGGTCACAGCAAAAAAAAAACCAACCAAACATCATTTGGCCTAAGACAGATATATTAAGGGAATGGGTTTTCAAAGGCTGTCAATAGGCATCTGAATCTCATTGATATCCAACGGCAAGTATTTAAGGGAGAAAAAACAGTTGTGAATGAAATGGCACAAAGAAGAGAAAAATGGGATAAATGCAGGGAAATAAAATCAGGAAATCTTGAATTGTTTAATTGAGAATGATGCTAAAAGCTTTTTTTTTTTTTTTTTTGATAGATAAGTGAACACAGTTAATTACAAATTAGTCTTTTGCCAATGATTTTTTAGATAGGCTTTTAAATTCCTTCAGTGTCTGTAATACTTTCCAGATTTCTGGGGAAGAAAGGCTATTCCTTCTTCAAATACTGATTGCTCATTCAATACGTGCTAGAGAAAGCTAGGCATGACTAAACTATTATTTCAAGAGTTAGTAGATGATTGTGGATGATAACTATATCCTGTTGCAAACATCCCTGGAGGCAGAGATTAAACGGGGGCAGGGTGAAATGGGGTCATTTGTTGACCCTTCACTTGTGTTCAATTAGTAAGGACAGTCTGTAACTGAGAACAAAAAGTGAATGAGGCTTTGAGCTTCAACTAGATGAACCATCTTAGCTGGTTAGGCCACACCTTGAGTACTGTGTCCAGTTCTGGGCCCCTCCATTTAAGAAAGATATTGAGATGCTTGAACACGTCCAGAGAAGGGCACCAAGGCTGGTGAGGGGGCTGGAGCACAGCCCTACAAGGAGAGACTAAGGGAGATGGAGGTGTTCAGCCTGGAGAAGAGAAGCCTCAGGGGAGACCTTATTGTTCTCCACAACTATTGAAAGGAGGTTGTAGCCAGCTGGGGGGTGGTCTCTTCTCCCAGGCACCCAATGACAGGAGGACACAGTCTCAAACTGTGCCAGGGCAGGTCTAGGCTGGACATTATGAAGACATTGTTCACAGTGAAGAGTGATTGGCATTGGAATGGTCTGCCTGGGGAGGTGGTGAAGTCACTGTCCCTGGAGGTGTTTAAAAGGAGACTGTAGGAGGCACTTGGTGCTGTGGTTTAGTTAATTAGAAGGTGTTAGGTTGGACTCGATCTCAACAGTCTTTTCCAGCCTGGTTAGTTCTGTGATCTTTCCCTGCTAAACAAAGCACAAGCATCATCACTTTCACATGCAAGGTCAAGCTTAGTGTATGCTGGAATGCCTTTGCTGAACTGCAGTGGGAATGAGGTGAGTGCCTGCTGCCATAATGAAGATGGCCTGTGTCCTCCACTTACTTTCTGTATGAAAAAAAACCCAGCTGCTCCTGCGACTGGGCACTACCACCAAAATAACCAAACCACCCAGCCACAGGAGGGCCTTTCCGTGGGAGTTTGTGGTGCCCCAGGGGTTAAGGCTGGGGGCTGACGGTGCTGAGGGAAGTTGCTGCCTTCCCATGGACTGCAGTAGTAGATCCAAGGATCTGTGCTGCTCAGTGCCCAGAGATGGTTTATATGTTTTGTAACAATGATCTCCTACTCCAGCTCTCTTCAGAACTCAAGATTTTGACACTCAACATCAAATTTGATGCTTTGGTCCTTTAAAAACCACTGAAGTGGAGTTATTACTTTCAGCAGAAAAAAAGAGCTTATCTAGGTTTCTTTTTTTTTCTGTAGGAGGAATGCAGTTGACTGATTCATTGAATTAGTTCTCTTTTTTCCAGAATAATTTTTGTGATGCTTTTCCTCATATAGCCCAGATTGTAAGCCATCCCACTTACATGCCACAAAGTCCTAATACATACACATCAGACTTAGAGCTTCTACAAATGCCATTATATGGAGGCAACCTACTTCATTTTCAAAAGTGGAAAGCCCGAAACAGCTCCAGCATGAAACACCTACCCATCAAGAGATTTCCAGTTCCTTCTTTTATTCCTGAGAGGTTGCCAAATGGAGAACTCCTACTTTACAAGCAGGGATTCACACCTGAACTAAATACTGGACATCTTCAAAGAGCAAATTGTAAAACTTTCAAGGACAGCAAGTTTGCTGAAGATACCAAACTGGAAGGCTTGGCTGATATATGTGAAGGCTGTGTGACCATTCAGTGAGACCTGGACAGAGCTGGGCAAAGAGGAACCTAATGAGGTTCCACAAGGGTAAGTGCAGAGTCTTGCATCTGGGAAGGAATAAAAAACTGCACCAGTACAGGTTTGGAGGTGATCAGCTGGAAAGCAGACAAGAAGCTATATCCATGGGACAGCAATGTGCCCTTGTGGCCAAGAAGACCAGTGGGATCCTGAGGTGCGTTAAGAGCAGTGTGTCCAGCAGATTGAGGGAGGTTCTCCTCCCCCTCTTCTCTGCCCTGGTGAGGTCACACCTGGAATATTGTATTTATTTTCGGGCTCCCCAGTTCAGGAGGGACAGGGATCTACTTGAAAAACTCCAACAGAGGCCTTACGAAGATGATGAAGGGGCTGGAGCACTGCCCTGTGAGGAGAGGCTGAGGGACCTGGGGCTTTTTTGGTCTGCTGACGAGAAGACTTAGAGGGGATCTAATCAATGTTTATAAATATCTGAGGGCTGGAGGTCAAGAGGGAGTCAACAGGCTCTGGTCAATTCTGCCCTGTGACAGGACAAGGGGCAATGGGTATAAACTACAGCACAGGAAGTTCCACCTCAACATGAGGTGGAACTTCTTTACTGTAAGGGTCACGGAGCACTGGAACAGGCTCCCCAGGGAAGTTGTGGAGTTTCCTTCTCTGGAGACTTTCAACACCTGTCTACATTCCTGTGTCACCTGCACTAGATTATGGCCCTGCTCTGGAGGATATCTCAATGATATCTGGAGGTTGCTTCCAACCCCTAACAGCCTGTGATCCCATGACAACTAATTTGAGTGATAGGTACCTCAAAGTAAATCCATGTATGATGTGGTAGAATATAAGGAAAGTGCAGGTTGCTTCTTTGGGTTTATATATTGTCACAACCTACTTTAAATTAGTGAATGGCAGCATGTAACACCTCCTCTGGTAAGCACTCCATTCTTTTCAGTTTAGTGCACGCAGAGGATTACACAAAGAGCAACAGCATGAGTTGAAGCTCAGGTGTAGTTTGAAGAGTTCTGTTGGGCCCCCATGCCAAACAAATGGTGTGAAGTGGAGGCAACTGAGCAGTAGCAGTTGAACAACTCACACCTTCAGTAGCACAGTTATGCATCTGAGGTGTTTATTTTTCCACCAGACCCCATCTTGCTTATGACAGCAGCTCCCACCCCAGAGGAAGATCTCTGCTTTGTCCTTCAGCCAGGCTTGCTGGCAAGGACCCATGGGGTCCTGAGCTTGACAAATCGACTCTGGCAGTTACAACAACAGTTAGTTACTCTTGAGGGTTTCAGTGGGACGTAAGCACAAGGGGGTCAGGGATCCCTGGCTGTAGGTGAGACACTAAGGAAGGCTTCCACTACGGAGAATGCCACACTGAGCACTGTTGGTGACTACTTTGCACAGTGACAGCAAGAGCTGTGTGTCTAATTTGGGCAGCAGCAGATGGATCATTTAAGACAGAAAGAGACTGGCACTACCAGCAGAGCAAAGGGATAACGTGTTCCTTCTGCAGCACAAATCTCACAAGTGACTCATGACTCTTCTTGGCTCATTCTGGCATCCTCTGATCTTTGTGACTGTGACTGCACATTTTTAAAGGTCAGGATGTAGTGCTTCTTCCCCAGTACCTGTGAATCCACATTGGCAAGAGTTTTGCTCTGAAGAATGTCCAGTGCACAGCATGGTTCCTTACAGTTTGATCAGCAGGTTGCTCTTCTCTTCCTCCTGGCCCAAGTGTAGAAATTATGAAGTAATCTAGCCAATAAACCTCTTGGGAGAGTTTGGTTGCCAAGTGCTCTTTGCATACATGATTATCATGTATATGACCAGTATCAGGCAGATCTGTTGCTTAGGCTTCTGCGTGCCTGAGCCACATCCACATTCCTCCTGCAAACCCTCCTTTCAGAACAAATTTCAATTAACTTGCATCAGATGTTTAAGATGGCCTGAATATTTTCTTCTTTTTGTGGGTGTTTACATTTCACCACCTTGCACTGCTAACTAGAACAGAGAATGGTTTGGACATGTGCTTAAATGGTCTTCTGTTTAACAGTCTTACTTAAGTAGTACTTCTTATGACAGCAAAAAACCTTGGCATGAGCTGTGCATGCAGGTTGCCCACATGCATGAGTTAATGTGCTGCTCACTGCGAAAGCACACAGTGATGGCTCACCTGCAGCTCTCTGAGGTCACAGGTATTTCACAACTGTCCTGGATGGAATATTAGAAAGCCTGAAGCTGAGCGGTGTGGAAAATCACAGTGTTTTCCTCTCTGATTGAACTGTCATCTAGATTACAGGATCACAGTATGTTAGGGGTTGGAAGGGACCTCTGGAGATCATCGAGTCCAATCGCCCTGACAGAGGAGGGCCATAATCTAGTGCAGGTCACAGAGGAGTGCATCCAGATGGGTCTTTGAAGTCTCCAGGTAGTAACTTTCTTTGCAAATTCCAGTTCTGGGTACAATTTGTATTCATTATTCCACGTGGAGAAAAGCAAACTGATTGCCATACATACCACAGGCTGAAATACCATGCACCTGAGGAACTTGCTCTGTTTGCACACAGGCTGAAATAAGCTCTCTTATTTTAGCAGCTTGTTAATGTTTACATTTTTTCAGACATTTTTGAGCTGCATCCAGCTGAAAATGGTTATAATTCACCTTTGACAATTAGGTAAAAGCAAGCCTGCCATCTCAGTTCAGCTTCCCTTGAGTGGTGAGCTGAAATAAGCAACTGTTTCATAATGGTACCTTTGCTGGCAAACTCTCCAGGGAGGCCTGGGATAGGTGACCTTGGCAAATGAATAACCAACAACTTTGACTTTAGAAATAGCCTTCCCTAATGAAGCTGACCCTAGGATCACATACCCTGCCTACATGGAACTTACTTTTCAGTACCTTTAAATCCAAAACAATGTTTAAACTATTTAAACTACACTTAAAATTGTATGTTTATTACTGCACCGGATGCTAACATGTATAGGACTGTGGGTCTTCTCCTGCATTTTTCTATTCCTATTGAATATAAAGTCCTAAAAATGCCCATCTTCATTCCATAAAGGCACACTGAAAATACATCATTTCTTAATACAAGTAGAGCAGTTTAAGAGCTAACACTCTATTTTGATTCTAATTTATAAACAAGAGAGAGGAACTCTCTGGACACTCTTTTGAATATAGAGTAAATGAGCAAGGCATTGGTTGTTAAAAAAGTAGTAATGATAAAATCTATATGATTCATTTGTTTGCTAATTGATGTAAAAAACCAATATATAAACAATTTTGCTCTCTTGGCTTTTACACACTGGCTCTGTCATTGTTCCTTCACCTCTGTGACTCCTCCACACCATGTACTAGCTTTTTGCTGATAACACGTGAGCCTTGCTGGTTTTCTGTCTAGGGGGAGAGAAGAAGGTGGTGTTGGCCCCTTCTGGGCTTTCCTTGTTCAGGGGAAGAGGACTGGATTTCTGTATTACTTCTAAATTGTAAATAATTTTAAATACATGTAAATATATAGTGTATATATGCTTGTAAATTTTGCTTGCTGTATAATATAGCTTTATCTGGCTTCCAAGCCATCTGAGCTGATCAGGTAAATTTTATTTGGGAAGGGAAGCTCCTAACCCACCACAACAAGCTTGTTCAATTACTGCTGAAAAAGAAGCCCAAAGAAAGAATAAGCTGGTTCAAGTAATCAAAACATGTTGTTGTTATATTGTGATTATTATTGTTATTATTATTACTACTGTCAACCTATTGATCTGTGGGTTCTAGTTTAGCAAATTTCAAGTTGTCATGTTCTCAAGACTGCCTACTGTTTCATAAACTGTAAGATACTGAGGGGAAAATAAAAGCACCAACCATCATGGGATAAATGACAAATCATGAGTCAGAAAAACTGCCCCAAAGCTTTATCAGGGATTTATATTTTTTTGAGGTTGCTTTTTTGTGTATCAGTAGTTTGACATTACCTGAAATGATCCCCTTACACCTCAGGAGTTTGCTTGTACTCAGTTCTGGTGACGTCACAGCTCTAGTATTGTGTTCAGTTTTGGGCACCTCAGTCCAATTGGGATGTGGAGGTGCTGGAGCAAGTGCAGAAGAGGGCAACAAAGCTAGGGAAGGGCCTGCAAATAAATCTTATGAGGAGTGACTGAGGGAGCTGGGGATGATTAGTTTGAAAAAGAGGAAGCTGAGGGAAGACATCATCACTGTCTACAGCTATCTCAAAGGAGGTTGTGGAGAGCTTGGTGCTGGTCTCTTCTCACAGGTAAATAGCGATAGAACAAGAGGAAATGACTTCAGGCTGTGACTGAGTAGGTTTAGACTGGACATTAGGAAACTTTTTTCATGGAAAGAACAGTAAGGCATTGGAATGGGCTGCCCAGGGAGGTGGTTGAGTTACCAACCCTTGATCTGTTAAAAAGTTCTTTGGATGTGGTGCTTGGGGATATGGTTTAGGGTCCACCTTGCAGAGTAGGGATATCGGTTGGATTTGGTGATCCTGAGAGTCTTTTCCAGCCTGAACATTTCTATGAGACCTGACAATAGTCCATATTACTGACACATTTGAAAATGTTGTCTTAAGAGACAGTTGGTGAAGTTCAGTCTGGGAAAGGGAAGGAAAGGCAAGAAAGGAAGATTTTTGTTTCTCAATTCACATATCTTATAGCGTGTAGTATGGGAAAGATCCATGCAAAGGCCCTCACTGAGCATTTCTAACAGATTTTTGTGAAAATAAAAACACTAGTAGCAGAGACAGTAGTGAGGAACAGTATCAACATGAAATCTTGATATATAGGAAATATATACAGTACTCTATATGAAATATATATAGATCCTACAGGTTCCCTATCTGATTTTTAAATAGGCCACAGATGAACTTCATTCATGTCCTTACAAACCAGTTTTAGCAGATCCTTAGCAGTGGTTAACAAACCAACCAGCCAGAGACTACGAAACTGCGTTTATGCTGCTGAAATGAAGGAAAATCTTTGTCTTGGTGCCATGGAAAGCTAGTAGGCCTAAAACATGTCCTGGCTTAACCCACCCTTCTGCTGATGAGGAAAACAAAGGCTTGGGCCATTATGTCCCCTCCCAGAGTGTTTGTTTATGCGCTTGTGAGTGTCTTGCCCAGGTAATGGTAAGCAAGCCTGGGTTTCACCTAATATGGTCAGTTTGGCAAAGTGCCATTGTGACTGGTGAATCTCTGTGGCCAAAGGAGCCATTGCACTCAGACAAATAATATAAATGGAGCTAGGCTGCAAACAGTGTGCTCTGCTCTGCCCTGCTTCACAGCTATGCTCAGACAATGTGCTCTGCTTCGTGCTTCAGACCAGCTTAGTCCTGGTGTTTTGGGCTTGAACTACATGGAAACTTCAAGTTCACCAGAAGGGACCTTGAGGAGGACCTTGAGGCAAAGCCATTTTGTGGCTAAACCTTCTCCAATTTTCTGATTCTCCTAAATTACTGAATTGCCCATAAACGCCCTTGTGTCGATTTTCCCGACTGAATTAGAACCCCCATTTAACTGGTTTGTATACAGTTTGTGGGTGGGGTTTTTTGGAAATAACTACATGTTTTACAATTCCTGCCTCGTTAATTGCCCCAACTAATTCACTTGGTCATAGGCCAATAGAATAATTTATAAAAACTAAAGAAATGTATGCAGATAGCGTAACTCAGGTTACTCAGTTCTTCCTTTAGTTTTAGCATTCAGCCCAGTGTCCCAGTGTTGTGGGTTTTTTTATTCTTAATGGCTTTCTCCTTTCTTAAAGCATTGCTGGGGAATTTTTAGCTCTGCTAACCAAAACTTCACAATGCTGATCACTTCTTTTTGTAAGAACTTAGCGAGGGAGGTGGTTTCACTCAAAAGACACACTGCCTATACCCCACATGGTGACGCACAAAGTTCCTTGGCTTATGTGTCTCAGTGTTTTCCACAGTTCGTTCATCCAAACTGCAGTGGTCACAGCTAGGTGTAAAAGCTGAGTCAGCAGCCTGTGGCAAGTGGGTTCACAGAGTCATCGAGGCTGGAAAACACTTCCGAGATCAAGTCCAGCCCTTGGCCCAATACCATGCCATCAGCTAAAACATGCCACCAAGTGCCACATCCATTATTTCCTTAAAGACCTCCAGGGATGGTGACTCCCTGGGCAGTCCATTCCAGTGCCTAATCACCCCTTCTGTGAGGAAGCGCTTCCTAATATTCAACCTAAACCTCCCCTGGTGCAGCTTCAGACCATGCCCTCTTGTCCTGTCATTGGTTGCCTGACGCCCACCTGACACCAACTACCTTTTAGGAAGGATCTCTTAATAAGGACATGAAGCCACTGCGCACTCAGGAGGCTCCAAGGCTTTGATAATGTGAACAGGTATTATAATGTAGAGGTGAAAAGACAGCAGGAGGAAGACTCAGAAAAGTCACTATTCCTATTACTGAAAATCCACTTGTGGCAATAGTGACTTACGTGGACATGGTATCTTCCTTCACATGTCACATCTCTGGTCCTTGACCTGGAGTGTGAGCCTGGACACCTACTGCACTCTTAACAAGCACAGCTTCCCAGAGCAGCAGTGAAGGGATCCAGGACTGGCAGCACTGTCCTGCCTGCTCCTCCACTTAGTCTGTGTTGCATCAGAATTCATCTGGCTTTCAACTTGGAGATTACAGACATATTTTTCCCTCTAAGGCTCTGTTCTATGCTTACCCTAGGTCAGCACAACTATGGGCAAAACAAACTATAAAAAAAGAGGCAAATCAGATTAAAAACAGTCAAGGGCAGATGCCCTGGGCAACTCATATTTTATAGTAGTCTCTCCTGTTGTGCTGGCTCGTCAGTATTCTTGCATTTTCCCACAGCATTCTTCCTCCATTCACAACCCCCAGTTTCACTTTCATTTCTCTTCAGGCACTCGAGTTTCAGTTCCATTTCCACATTGTCCTTTCTTGCTGCAACCTCTCATAGCTTCTGAAATACTTTTAAGCCCACTTGGAATATCTTTGTCTTCTTTTTGCTTTCTCATGTTATTAATTTTTTGTATTTTTTTTTTCCCTAACTTCACTTCTTGGAAATGTTTTTCCTTGACTACCATAGTTTAAGCTATTAAGAAAGGGGAAATTAAGAAGGGCTGAGTTAAGCAGGTTCTTAAGCTTGTTTGTGGAACTAAGTATTGGCTTGAGACCCATCATGAATAGGGATGGGCTAAAGTATTTTCTGGACTTGGAGAGTGTACATTCAACCATTGCCCTCATGCATGTGCAATTTATATAACCTCTGTAGATTTATGAATGGATCAGCAGACTTTCGGTTATCCCTCCCCTTCCCCACAATTATTTTTTCACTCTCTGTGGTACTGTCTGCTTGGAACCCTGACACGTTTTACTTGGATCACACATCGAAGTAGGAAATGTTATTTCTAACATTCAGATCATTGAAATTCTGATCCTGAAAATTCTACTTAGACTAAATATCTGATCAAATTACTGAAGAGACACCTCAAGCCTTGTTTCTGTGCTTCCATGATTCCAGCTTGGCACATGCCCTGAGATAGTCACAGTAATTTTTATTTGAAAGCAAGCCATAATGACAATATCACAAGAATTGATGTAATTCTAGAATTATTACTTCATAATGACAAGGTAAGAAAATGTTATCCTGGGGCATTATGAGTGCTGCTTTGACTAATAACTGTAGGGGTGTGGAATGATTCACAGGCGCAGCCAGCCCCTAACCAGCAAACAGCACAGAATAAAAGATAAATTAGGTTTATGAGACTTCTTCACTTTCATGGTCGTGGGACCACCACAACTGCTGGCAATTCAGGATGAAAGGGTAAGACTTGACCCATTTCCCACTCCTCACTAGACTCCAGATGCCATGACCTGGGGAAGTGCCCATGACAACAGTGACACCACTGCTGTCATGTTAATGAGAGAGCCACAGCGAATCAGGTTCGAGTGCATTTGTGTCACTAGAAGACGACCAAGCCACAATTAGGAATGTATAAATTTAATAAATGTCTTTAAGTTAGTCTTTTAATTTTTAAAAATAAAACGTTTGCTGCATATATATGTAAATACAGGATATACTTGAGTATACTGCTATTCTAGACTGCTCTGGTGCAAATGAGTGATGTATACAAGATTATTACAATCTGCATGATACTATTTGCTTAGCTGTTTAAAAAGCAGACTCTTCTGTTGTACCACCGTTGGCTTCTGGACAGACAGATATGGGGGACTTAGCACTGGCAATTTATACTTTGTTGCTGTAAGCAGTTCAGGGTTGCTGCTTTATGGAACTGTAATTAAAACACATTTAATTCTTAACGTGTTGTTCTGCAAGCCACCGGCTTGATTCTGGTTTTGTACTGTCTTTGCATAAATGTACAGGAACCAAAGCAAGGAGCATTTCAACTTTCTTATTACTTGGGACTACTGCTTATAGGCTCTTCATAGTAGTGGATTGCAACAGCTGGGAACAAAACCAGGAATGAGAATGAAGCAAGCCTGCTCTTTCATGATAGATTACACCCAAACCATTTTGCTATACGTTTTCCTGTAATATTCACTATATTGACCTAGTATGAAACAGCCTGCTAGAAAAGACATTGGATACTTTAACAATAGCGATTCAGAAGTGAGACATTTTACAGCAGTAATAGTTTCAATTGTCTTAGAAATGTAAACGCCTGTAGGAGCTATGCTTCTGTAATTAGCATTGTTACATCCCTGCGATACATCTTTCGGCCGGGTCCTGTCAGCTATGTGTAAATCCAAATGCCTCTGCACACCAACGCCTAATAATCGTCAGTGAACCCATAACCGTATCTCAGGAAAATCTCTCAGCTAGAAGACAGGGAGGTTTGTTCTCCTATCGGTCTCACTTGAACTGCTAAGTTGTTTCTATTTGCACGGGTAATTGAACGAGTTAGGCAAACGCGAGGCTGAGTCAGGAGCCAGGCCGCTAGCAGCGACCTGCTGCGGGGCGAGAGAACGACTTCGAACCCTACGGTCCCAGCGCTGCCCAGCTTAGCCCCAACGGCATGGGGTCAAGCACGGCCACTTCCCAGTTAGCAAGAGATGAGCAACTGCCTCGCTCCAGAAGCCCACGGCCGTTGCTGTCAGTAGGACGCCATCTGAACGCGGGCGGCAGCGAGACCGCGGAGGAGGCAGCCTTCGCCTATTCACGAGCTTGGCGGCGGTGGCTGCCGTGCAGCGGAAAAGACCCCAACCCCGGGTACCCCACCCGCGGTCAGGCAGAGCTGGGGGTGGGGTGGTGCAACAAGCACAGGCGCACGCCCACCGCGCTCGCAGCCGCTCGACGCGAGCCCCACCGCCGCGGCGGGTGCCGCGCACGTTAGCAGGCGCGTTGACGTCAGCGCTGCCGATAGGCGGAGAGGTGCCCAGCACCGCCCCCTCTCAGCCGCGTCCTCCTACCCTGCCCCCCGCTGCAGCTCGAGCTCAGTCCGCGGCGGTCGGGGCCGCGAGAGAGAAGGGTTGTGTCTGGCGCTGCGCGTGCGCACGCCGCCAGGGACGGGGGGAGG